>VZTR01015106.1:1199560-1298006 GCA_013400775.1 Chaetops frenatus
TTTTTTTTTTTTTTGCTGCCCTGTGTTGCTTTGAATGCAAAATCTTGTCAGGGCAAGAGGCAGTGGATAGAAATTGATTGTCAGGGAATTCCAGTTGTTGATTGTTGGGGTTTTTTTTGGTTGGTGGGCTCTTTTTTTGCCCAACAAGACACAGTCCTAAGCAAACTATTCTGACTGTGCTCTGACAGGTGCTTGGACTGCAGGATTGCCAAAAATGCCTTTCTACCTCAGCTTTTCCATGTGTCTGTGAGTTATCATCAGGAAGAAGGTACAGAACTGCAAATGTCTGAACCCACGTGGCTCAAGTTGCCAAAAATTATGAAAAGTAAGGGAAGTAGTGGGGGAAATGTTCCCAAAATGGCCATTTGCATTCTGCCCTGATGGAGTTCAGTGTTATTTTAATGCCATAAAAAATAATGTGTGGAATATGATAAATGAGGTGCCCATTTCAAGGAGCTTATACACCCAGAAACAAATGCTGTCCATGCATTTTTAAAATGTGATTTCAAAGAACTGTATTGCTCTTCCTCAGAATTTAAAATTAAGTAAACGCAGAAAAAGTAGATAAATCAAAAAGGCAGTGATTGGGACATAGCATGGCATTTACTTTTTACATTTCATGCCTGACTATTAGGTTTTTATTCCATTCTCTTTTGTCATATTTAAATGTTTAAGATAATTTTTATCCTGGCTGCAGTTTCCTGATGATTCCCCTCTAGTTCTTTTTTCTCCTCACCTTTTCCAAACCCCGTTGAAACCTCTTACTGCAGCCTTTGCCTTGTGTCTTTCCAAATTTTCTTGGCTGCTGTGTTGCCACCAAGAGCAAGGGAAAATTCATGGTTCAGGGAAAATTCAATTGTTATATATACTGGTGGGTTACTTGTCCCAGAATTACTTCAATAACTAGCGGTGATGTATTTACTTTTCGAAGAAAAATGATCTCCTGTTTTGTATAAGTCATATGAAAGCAAAAGGAAAGATAAAATAGAAAGAGAAGGCAGGACTTCTTTTTGCTGATGATGCATTTGATGGATGTCTCTCTGAGGACCTGATTGAACTCAGTGTTATACCCCCCAAATGAAGATAAATCATTGGTGAAGGGTTTGGGGAGTACATGCCCAAAATCAATTATGCTCACATGGAGATCTATTAATCTATTTCTTCCTGTTCAGTCTACCCAGCCTCTTTTAAATGCTTTTTTAGCATTCCAAACACAGGTTACCTTTTTAAAGTGGTGGTACAGTTCTGGTGGTTTGCGTTAAAGTCAGAGTTGAGCCTCATATGTGAGGAGCCCTTTCACCCCTTCCCTGTGCTCAGCCCAATTACCTTAACTCAGTTTTAAAGCAGTTCTCCCAACAAAAATCTGAGTCACAGGGACACTGATCCTTCCTGCAGAGGTTTGGTGGGGTTTGGTACCTTTCCTTGCTGGTAACACAGCAGCCTGGCAAAGATTCCTGTATGAAAAACCAGTCATGCAATATAAGGAGGTACAGTTGGAAACACAGCAATGAAAAAAAGACATCCAGGAAATTGTCTCTACTGAAGGATATTTCAGGAAAATCCAGTGAGGTTCAGAGCCAGAATGTATCAGATGCTCATTCCTAGGGAAAGACAATCCAATCACAGTCCATGCCAAGGAAGGTGGACAGAGCAAGCGTTGAAGGGAAGCTAAGTAACAGTTGGGAGTTTCAAATTTTGTCAGGTTTTAAATTGTGAGGTCACCTTGTGTTTCTCAACCAGAAACATGGCAAGCAGCTAACTCCAGTCCACTGCTTTCCATCTGGTATTTCATCATGTTAACAGTGTAAAAGGCTGTTGATCAGGCAGGTAGGCAAAGCATTCTGAATGAATCCCACATCCTAGCACAGAGAATTTTCATTCTGTCAGTGAATGCCTGGCATTAGAATGACCCACTGCTTCTGTCTCCAGACTGAAATATTGGCTGCCAACATGAAGAAATCCTGCCAGTGAATTCTAGCACGTGGATGGAAGCACTGGTTGGATTTGATGATCCTAAGGGGTTTTTTCCAGCCTGAATAATTCTAAATGATTGCATGAAATGAGTGTGGTATTTTTGTGAGTCCAAAAGCATTGCCATGATTTGGTGTGGTGAACAGTAGCACTCTGATGACACAAAAAGCAGTGTCTTGGATGATTTTTGTGGCTGTACTTGTAAGTTCAAGGAGCTGTGCACTAAAGCCTCCAAATCCCACATGAACATATTGCCTGGGAGAGTCCCCTGAAAGACAGGAGGCACTCAGGCATCTTTGCACTTAAGATTCCATGTTTTGCTCCAGGGCTGGATTTCCAACTTGTAGCTGGAAGAACAGCTCTTCAGGGACATAATTCTGTCTTTAAAAACAGTGTCTATGTTAAGCAGCCCCAAGGATGGAGAAAAATCCCCTTAATTTTAAAAGGTGGTGCTTTACAGCTCTGCAGGTGGCCTTTCACTCAGACATGCTCACAGACATCTGTCTGAGACTTCTGGGGTTGTCCAATAAAGTGTTTGAAATGCAGTTTTTTCCTTTAGTAGCTCTCTAGAGAATACCAAAAAGAGCTAAGCATGGAGAATGCATCCAACCCATGGCACTCCAGAGCTGTGGCCCTTAGGAATTCTGCTGACATATATTGGGTTGCATTTGTCAAACCAGGGACCCTCACAGATCCCTCTCCTCTGCTGAAGTGAATTAACATCCTGTCATAGACCCTTACCAATTATCTCAGCCCTGGGCTTGAGTGCAGAGTTCCTGTCAATAAAGCTTGATAAACAAATGCAATACTTGGAGTGTTTAAAAACTGAGCTATCAGTTTCGTGGCTGTGAATTTCATTGACTTTCTAAGCAGAATTGGACTTTTGCTGGTAATTCATTCAGAGCAAATAGCCAGTGTATAAATCCTTAGTTCTGTGGTAAAGCCCCTGCATGCAAAATTAAACTGGATGAAATCTAGAAGCCTGTGGGTGCTTTGGGTGAGTTTACAGCTTTTATATTCAGCTTTTCTTCTGATGGAATTAGTAAATGTTTGGGATTGTTGCAATGGCAGTCAACTGCTGTAAGATATCAATTAGCAGTATATTGACAAAAATTGGTCTCAGTTAAAAAGAAACAACACAGTGATTGATAGGTTACATAAGTTATACAAACTATGCAGACATGTTTGAAAAATTGACACATCCTACACAGTCAATAATGATGGAAATTGGAGCAGAAGTCTCCAGCCTCAATTACCTCGCAGAAAGTGATCCTAGGCTTTTAGGTAGGGAATAACTTATTTTTATTCTGTTGTTGTTGTTATTGTTATTATACTATTATTATTACTATCATTGTTATTACTATTATTATTAAATGTTGAGTGTATTTTCTAGCCCATAACCATCAGGGCTACAAAAATTATTTTCTCAGATTGTACCATCAAGGCTTCCTGATTCCAGGTAAATCCAGTTTGGCAGAGCAAGCACTGAAACTGCCCCAGCTCTCTAACATGGTTGAAGTCAAAACCCTGTTTGACATCACTTCAGCATGACCTGAGAAGGAAATCTGTTTTAAATATAGGGAGATGACTTCAAAACAGATTCCGTGAGCTTTATTTAGTGTAAGCATTTTTTTTTTTTCCATGTCAGTTGCCATAGGAAAGGGATATTAGAGAGACAGGCTATTTTCATGCCTCTTTCAATCTGTCAGATAAAACCACTAAGGTGGTTGTTGTTGTTGTTAGATTTCTAGTTTATTTTCTCAATTTGTGGATGCCATTCTGATTTTAAAACTCTCTTTACAAATGTAAGAATTGAGCCCAACTATCAAACTTGTCCAGCTCCGCTCCTTTTTAATTTTTTTTTACTTAGTATAGGAAGAAAGGAGCAGAACTAACAGAAAGGAATTGGAGCTTATGTGAGAGAAGGAAAAAGAAAGGAACACCTTTTTTTTTAGCTGAAACCTGGTTTCAGACAAGCATTTGCTTTCTTAGCACTGCTTAGGTCTGAAAAGATCTATTCATATTAAATTCTGGCCCAGGAAAATGATTTTTTAACTCATTTGGCTCTTAAGGCTCTTTTGTTCTGTGGCAATACATGTTTCCAAACCTTTGCACGGAAGCTTCTCCTGTTGCCTATACCATCCCCCTCTATGGGTAAGGCACTGAGTGGACTTTGCCTCAAGACAGAATTCAAAATGCTGCAATACAGCCTGCAGTAATGACACTTGGAATCACATTTCCAGAACCATGTACCATTTTTGCTTTCATGGAGCAATTTTTTCATGTGGGTTTTCCCCTAAATCACTGTGAATGCAGCAACCACAGGACTCCACATGAGTGAGGACAGAGAAAACCAGTCCAAGGTGGCTCAGTGAAGACTTTAAAGTGAAGCTTTATTCTTCTGAGTCCTAATGAAGGACTGAAAATGACTACTACTACTCACTGACTTAAGTAGAGTAGATCAAGGTCTGAGGACTGGTCAGTGAAGCATTTTTAAAGTAAGGATGGGAAATATTATGTGTACACTGAAGCAGCCTGCTGTATTGAAGGATAAAAGGGAAACAACCACACAGACAACAGGTTTGCACCAAAGCCTGCAGACTTTTATTTTGTATGGCTTTCTACTAGAAATAACATAAAATGCAGTAAGCACAGCCCTCACACATACATACACCTGGCTAACTCATGGCACATGTGGCATTGGCCACATGTGAATTTAATAAACCTACATTTAGTTGTCTCATGTGACCACAGTCCTGCCCAGTCCTTGTGGGAGAAATGCACAAGGAAAAAAAAAAAAACAAAACACCTCACAGCACTTCCTTGATCTTTTCCCCATTTCTGTTTAATCATTTCTGTCAGTTTACATGATGACAGTTCTCAGACATGAGCAGTTGCTTCCTTTTATTCATTACAGGAGTGTTTAAATGTCTGATCAGCCCTGAGTGTATGGCCAAGAGTACAGAGGGGCCTTTGGGGCATCTCCTCTTTTAGGACTCACTGGTTTCACAGGTCCCTCCATTAGCCTGTGGTTCAGCTACAGACAAGGGGATTTGTCCTGCCTTTGCTGGACTCAGCAAATCTTTTGTCTGGACTGATGTGAAAGACAACACTTTCAAAAACCTTTTTTGTATCAAAGGGATGCAGCACTGGGTAGGTTTTTAGAGTTAGTGTCAGTCAAAGTGGAAAGTGGGAGTAAAGCAAGCAACTCTGACATTTGGTACAAGAATCCTACTATAGAAAACAGAATACTATCTCTCTCACTGTCCAAGGAAACAAATTACATACTGCGGATTAAACACAATTTATGGAGGTGATGCAAAAACTTTACAAAACTGCAGGGTAAGAACAGGTGAACAGAGTCAAGGGGCTGATTGAGCTGATCCAATCAAACAACTCCCCTCAGCTGTGGTGGAGCCCCAGGAGCGCTGAGGGGGCACCACCTGCAGCCGGGTCTGCTCCCTGCCCGGGCTGCGTTCCCCCTCCAGCAGCCAAACGGGGCAGTTTTCCTGCTCCTTCTGTGGGATTTTCGTGTTCTCAGATCCCTCATGGCTGTGGGATACTTCTGCCCCTGGATCCCTCACGGCTGAGGATGGCAGCTGCTTCTCTGTGAGGGCGGAGCCAGGTAGGGGCCTGAGGGCTGAGGCAGCATCGTGTGGGGGCTGGTTTGGGCGGGAAAAGAGAGCTGTTCCTTGCGCAGGAGAAATTTGTGGGTTTTGTGAATTTGAGAGCTGAATATGTTCATGCTTTATGAGGTTTAATTTAATATTGTAAGTATAAAAAGTGCTGCGGTTTGGTGGGGGTTTTGTGCTTGGGTTTTGTTTTGTTTTTTGCTATCGGGTTTGGTCTCTTAAAATATTTATTAGGAACAACGTGTATGAAAAACTTGCTTTCTTGTGCAATATCCCTGAAAAAGAAGGCCTTTATATAAGGGGGGGACTGTCTGTTTGTGGATTTTTGGGTTTTTTTCCCAAACGTTGCTAATGGAGGACTGAGGGGAAGATGTGTTTGCTTGCTTGAGGCAGAAAAGGTCTCTTTTGTCTAATTGAGTGAGGGTGGAAACACTGTGGCTCAAAACGCAGCTGTTCTTACAGTTCTTGGGTCTCATCTGAAGGGGTTTTTCCTGCATTGTAACTATAAACACAATTTGCAGTGGCTTATAAAAAAATGAAAATGAACCATTTGTATCTACCTGTG
Source organism: Chaetops frenatus (assembly GCA_013400775.1). Taxonomy (NCBI): domain Eukaryota; kingdom Metazoa; phylum Chordata; class Aves; order Passeriformes; family Picathartidae; genus Chaetops; species Chaetops frenatus. Next base: position 1,205,729 of record VZTR01015106.1, read on the forward strand.
GCTTGTATCTTTTGCTTTGCAAAAGTACTTGGTGGTGGCAGCTGTAGTTAACAAGCTCAGCTGGGAATGATGGTGGGGATGGATCCTTAGAGGAGGGGTTTGAGTTGTGTTAATGGCATTTTTGCCATGTGTATTAAATATTCCTAAACATTTATCAACTTTAAATGTAAATAGCCAGGAAGAATATGCAAGAACTTGTTAATGTTTTCTTCCTTTGTTGTCTTGCTTATGAAATGGACCATTACTGGCTTCTGTTTGCATTCATTTTTAATTTGAAAATCATTTCACTAGTCAGAAAATTAATAATAGCTCTTGTGAAGTCATTTAAATGAACAGAACATGTGTTTAATGGTTTGTGGGGATCCAAGTTGGAGCAGCTAAAGCTTTGGTATAGAACCAGTGCTAATATGGTTTTGTATTAAAAGCCCATTTTAAGACACCTATCAAAAATACTATGCTACAAAAGGAAATTGGTAGGTGCATGGTTGGTAGCACATGAGTTTTTAAACCTATAAAATTACTTTTTCTAATAATAAATTGGGGTTTCTTTGTTGAAAAACAATCCCCACAGCATTATTCCTTATTAACACTTGAACCTCCTCCTAGGGCACAGAACTTGTATATCTTAGCTACTTCGGTTTTAAAAAACAAACTACAAAAAAAAAGTTAGAGATGTTAAAATATACTCCTGGTAGCTTAAGATCTGTGGTTCTGGTTTTTTCCTATCCTTTCCTTTCTGTTGAGTTATTGTAGAGCTTCCCTGTTGTCATTTTTCTTCACATCTACAGTCTTTTTGTGTTCCCTAGAGGAAAAGCCAAATGCCAAGCTGACACATAATTACAAATACACCTCGCAGTATTCCATTAAGATTGTATTTCATTAAAAAAAAATCTCAAAATCCCAAAGCTATCACAGCTAATGATGTTTGACGCCTGCTGATTGAAATTATGACTAACAGAATAATAGCTGTTACATGTGCTTACTTAGGTTGTCATCTCACAGAATCATGTCTGAGATAGGCATTTCACTCTGACCACAGAGATTCAGTTCCTTGGAGATCAGCTTTCTATGGTAGTCTCATGATATTCTGGGGAAAAAAAAATATTTGGAACAACAATATGTTAAGATTCATTGCCCTGTATCTAACTATTGATCACTAGTAGGTTGAGAAAATAGTTTCATTTTTGTCTTGCTGACCTCTTACAGCAGTGAACCAGGGTGAGCTCACAAGGACCCACCACTGCATAGGCACCTCTTAGAGGGATGAAAGGACATATTTAATGGATGGTGGAAATGGCTGAAAGTGTGCGTTGCTGAAGAGTAGTTCCAAAGTCTGGATTTATTCTGTTTGGCAGGAGGCAAGAACTAGTCAAAATGGACAATGCAAGGCACTGAAGGTCAGAGGAGAGCATTTTGCTGTATCAGCATCCTTTGGTGCTTTAATGAGCTTTTTTTTTGATTATTCATCCAATTATATAATACCATAAACTGATTTGACTTGCAAATATATTGCCCATTCCCGAGTCAAATGTGCCAGAGAACTCTGCAGTTTTTCATTTCCACAATATTTCATGACTTTTAGTGAAGTCATTATAATAGTGGCCTTTACTTTTTACAATAAATCCCAGGCATCAATTATATACTTAGAAATATGAGATATTAGTTGTGACTTTGGAGATGCTAATATAGACATTTTTTTTTTCCCCAGAAAAGAACTTTTTGTGCAGTTATGAGTAGTGTCTTTCTGGGACTGAGTTAATGAAGTCTTTAAATTTGTGCTGGGTCAGAATCTGCTCTGATGTTGCCCATTTCTTACACAAGAGATTTAAAGTGAGCAAGAGGCTTTGCTTCCATACTCCTGACTTTGCTGGCAGTCAAGCCCAACGTTACCCAAAAGGAGCTGCGTTCTCAGCTTACCCCAGACTGGAGGGCTTAAATTGCGTCACCCAATGTGAAATGTTGCTCTGCAGGGCTTGGATTTGAGCACCCACCTCAGCAATTACAGAGCCTTTGGCACTTGGTCTGGGAATGTGCCTGAGTGAAGGGAGGATAAAATTGCTGCTTTTAGCTGGTGTTGGTGGTGCTCTGATTTAGCTATATCTGGCAGCTGAAGTTTGGCTATCTCCAGGCTCTTCCTCACAAATTAATTCTGGGCTATTACCCTCTTTGGTACTTTTCCCTTTCTTTCTCATTTAAAATCCAAACTAATGACCTTGACTAACATTCTTTCCCAGGTTAGAAAAATCTTAACCAGCCTGATGCTGTAGTTGTGTTAATTGTGAGTAGCTGCTTTGTGCCCAGCCAGTGAGAGGGTTGTACTGAAGCCCTTTACCTGCAGCCCAAAACAAGTCAGTGATTAAAAGGCAGCATCCCTGGAATGAGCCTTTTTGCTCCCTGGAATTGCTGTTCCCGTGGTAAATGCTGAGATGCAGGAGGCCGGGCCCTTCAGCATCAATGACACCGGTGACTCGAGACATGGACTTGCTAAAAAGTCATCTGCATAATCTGTCTTTCTGAAGCCATTACTGCAGTGTTGGCTTTCTCTTATGGCAGGCCAATAGTTCTGCTTCCCCTCAGAAGTTATTATCAGATGGAAGGAATAAATCACAAGAGACATTCTTGCATCAAAGCTGCTGAAGCCAGCTGTTATGGGAATTTCAGGGAATATCTGCTCCTGTGGCCTGGCTGCAAGAGCTGCGTGATCCAAATGCAGTGGCAGTTGGGAAAGACAAGTACAGAGTCATTAGCTCAGATTTTCAGTTGTTGGTTTATTTTCTAGCAGGCATTACCCTTTTCTAGTGGACTGATTTAGCCTTTGTTTTTCCATGTGTGACAATTCATTTTAGGACCCTCAGGGATCCCCAGCTCCCAGACTGCAGTATGCTGCTGACAGGAGCTGCAGTACCTCTTACCCCAGGAGCAGGAATTGTGCATGCAGAGCGAGTACTTTTATAAATGAGAGAGTCCTGCCAACCTGAGCCATCCTTGGGATTTAATAGATGTCCCCAGAACAAAGCAGGTGTTCTGGGCCTCACAAAGAACTGTGCCTTTGTTAATAAGAACAGTCTTGTGCTCTCTAAAGACCTTCCTGTAACCCTGCAGAGCAAACCTGATACTGCCAGTCTCTGGTATGGATTGTGTTAGGGAATACAATCCATACTGGGTTCTGAGGCTGTATCCAACAGGTTTCAAGAGTTAGCACCCTGCCAACATTTTCCAATTACATGTGCTACAAACACAGACTTACATGTATTGTATAAAAAAACCCTGTCAGATCCCTGAAATCTCCAAACCAGAGGAGTTAAATATTTCATAAAGAGGGCTAAGGATGGTTTTCTGTGGTGTAAATCCTATTCCTGCATTTCAGTATGTTTCATGTTGGGCTGTTTGTTTGCCACTGGTGTTTACTTTTGTGCCATTCCCCATCAAGAGCAGCTAGAATCTTGAAACGTCCTCTCTGCTGTCTTTAGCTGGGAGAACACTTTGCAGTAGAGGTAATTTCTTGTTTAAGAGCTTAAAAACAATTATTTGGGTGAGTAGTATTGATCTGAGGATTGTGTTCAAAGTACAAGTGTGTGTAAACTAGTGGGTTTAGAGATAGCAGTTGGTATATGGCTTCAAGTAATTCACTTCAAAATGGTGCTCGAGTGTTGTTGTGGATTCTGCTGAGTGTTTTGTGTCATGTTTGGAGATCTGCATTCTCAGAAGAGTTGTGCTGTGTGGTTTACGTAGAATCAAATTATATCCACTTTGATGGTGGAAACTGCCAGCAATGAGAGTGACCCCTTTCCTCCAGCTGATATTAAAAATGTTCTTTGATATGATGGGAATTACTCAAATACTGTGATTTTTATAAAAGCTTTGAAAGTAGATGTTCTGCTGCTGTGTGGGAGAAGATATATTATTTAACGTAAGAAACTATGCCTGGCACATTAAAGAGGGTTGGTTGGCTTGAATGCGTTTGAATTCTTTATCATGACAGTTTGTGCTGCTAATGAGGTGCTATTGGAAGTGAAAGCCATTTTGCAGACTTGCTTCCTCAGCCGTTTTGCATGGTAATGAATCCCCTCTAAGCTTGGGGCCATAGGATTTGCCTTTCCTTCTCTCCCATGGAAGGAGACCCCTCACTCCGGCAGAAGCTGCAATTAGAGTTTTGCTGGAAGGGCCTGTGCTATCCTGTATGTGCACCTCGTGGGTGGGGAGTGGGAAGAAAGCCACTCTGTGAGCAAAATGCATACACTTGCCTTCTAAAGTTACTCAGAACAGAATTTTCCAAGGACTTAAGTATTTTATCCTGTATTTATTTCAATTATTATGAACTATACTTATCTATCACTCGTTATAATCCATACTGTGCCATATTTTCTCCTGAATCTGTAATGCTTCCAGCTTTTACTCTCCTATGGCACATCCAGGTTCATAACCAAGTAAGCCCTTTCCCTTCTGAGTAGTGCCTTCCTCTCTCAGCTGTTTCCCTGAGGGCTGCACAACACAACATCCACGCTGTTGTCCTGAAAGAAAAGCATTTCCCCTGTGCTTCCAGTCAGAACAGCAAGGCATTTAATCACCTGTCAGACCTGTCTGATAGGCTGGCACGTTTAAACCTTAGATCAAAATGGGTTTGGTGTTTGCATTTGGTTTTTTTATTTCCTTTTTCCCCCTACACTAACAAACCTCAGGTAGGGAGATGTGACAGCCCTGCTTAGCACCAGCACAAGCAGCTCTAGGGATGTGAAGGGACAAGATCACTGCTGCTGGATTACAGCAGCACCATCACAGTGATCTATATTGCTCATTATCTACTTTAATATTCCCTCGGAGTGCACCAGACGTGATGGATTTTATCATCAGCTGGGATCTTTGATTCAGCTGCATTTATTTCACCAGAGCTCTACAGATGTCTGCAAACCAATGGCCTTAGATGTTAACCAAACAAAAATATGTCTTCTGATCAAATATCCTGCTGAGATATCTAATTTTTTTAACCTTCTATTTCCAGTTTTAATTGCCTTTTTTCCTTACAAAACCTCATTGTAAAAGATCTCTCTCCCCTTCTGCCTTTCCACAGGAGTTTTTTTTATTTTTTAACAGCAGCTACCAGAATGGAAAAATGTATTGATTAAAAATGTTTTTAAGAGTGGCTATTTTCCTCTAAACAGGAAGCAGATTGAGCAACATACAAGTATTCTTCATAAAAATCATTCAGCTGAAGTTAATGAATGTGAGCATGGGGAGATCAATCAGCCACGTTCAGGAAATGAGGCAGAAACACATCATGCCAAGAGCTCACCACAACTTCAGCTCAGATGCCCGAACAAAGTCAAGACATTAATTTAGCCCCCAAGTCTTATCAGATGCTGGTAGAGAGAAATCTGTGCTTGAGTTTAGTGTGGTTTATAGCTAAAAGTATGGGTTTGAGGTGGGTTGCAAAAAAGGGAAAAAACTTCAAACCTTCAGGTCTTCTGAAGAAACTTTGTCAATGCAGTACCAGGATTTGTTGAGATGGAAACCTGAAGCTTTTGAGGGCTGGTTGGTTGGTTTTCTCTAGTTAGAAGTATCTTCAGATGTTCCTTAAATCACAGAAAAGTTGAACACAATTTTCCATGGAGTCAAGGAGACTGTGCTCACCTAGCAGTGACCTGCTTGTCCCATACCAAATGGCATTTGACTTTTGTTTTTGTTTTCCAAGCATTTGCTCTAAAATGAAATGCCAGGCTTCAGTGGTTGGGTTTGGGTTTTCTGTTTGTTTGGGAGGTTTTTTTGTGGTGGTGGTTAAAATTCCTTTGATCTGCTTTGTGACTTGTTTTTGCATTCCTGCTGTTCACATTCTGTCCACATAGCTCTGGACTGGAATGAGTATGTGTCCCTCGATAACAACAATCAGTGAAAATTTTATTCCTGGCTGCAAGTCACTTCATTCAGAAGTGCTTTTTAATTGTGAGGGTCTTCCACTAGAAGAAAGAATGCTGTAATTAATTTCTGTGTGGAGCAGCTAATTGTGTTTAATATTTGACCTTGCCTGCCATTGAGCTGCCAGAACCATGAGGAACAAACATGAAGTGTGGCCGGAGCAGCTGAGCTCATCCTGGCAACCATTAGGAAAAAAAAAAAAACCAAACCCAAACAAAATCCCAAAATTTATGGAGGGGGCTGTAAGAGCATGGCTGTCTCCACACTCTCCTCCTCAAAAGCAGAGATGAAATTTCTGCCTGTGACACAAGAACAGTGCATGGAGTAATAATATTGTGAAGCTATGGCCGATTTTATTCCTAATTGGGGAACAGCACAACTCTACTGTCATTTCCCCTAGTCCGGCTTGCCTTAGGCTGGAGGGGTAGAGCAGCTACTTGTTTCCATGGAGATGCTTTTTTAGCAGGAGAACTTGGTCTTGTGTGTCTTTGAGACAGCAAAGAGCTGATTTCCATCACTGCTCTTGGAAGGACATTGTGGGTAAAGGGGTGTCTTTCATTCTAAAGCTTGAGGGGAGGGGTGGGATGTTAAAAAAGGTCATCAGCGCATTGGGATTTTACAACTGCCAGGAGTCATAAACCCCCTCTTCACATCTGGAGCTGCTAAATATCTAAGCATGGCTCTCCATAACAATCCTGTGGCTTTATAAAATGGGAAATGCGGCAGATGAGAGAATAGTGAAAGCATGTTCTTGTTGTGGGATTTTTGGGAATGAGTAAACTTGGAATCAAGGCCCTTTGCAGATGAGAAGGGAGACAGCAGCATAAAGAATGGGTGGATGGTACTGGCTTATATTAAACACATTTTTGATCCTAAGGTGTTCTTAAAATTCCTGATCCTTGCATTTTACAAAACTAATGGGGCAATCTGGACTTGGAAAATTCATTGAAACAAAAGGCAGAAGGTTTACCCTTGGCTTCAGTGAGAAATACATGTGGCTCTGCTCTTGCAGCAAATGAAACACTTCCAGATGTGCAAAAACATTATCAATGAAAATTGAGATGCTCCTCCCATGGAAATTAATTTCTTTCTGTTCCCATCAGTGAAAGTAAGATCAGTCTCACAAAGGTAGAAAATCTCCCTTCTGTTTGGGAAAGGAAATAAACATCAAAGTGAAAATGTATATAGAGCTTTCAAAGGAATGACATTCTAGATATCTAATGATGATCCATGCAGAACTTATAAAACTGATCCAGTCTGGGTTTTCCCCCGTTCCAGTTTTTCTTTGGGATTTTTTTGTTGCTGTGTGTGGTGTGGTTGTTTTTTTTTGTTTGTTTGTTTTTTGTTTGGTTGGTTTTTTTTTGGGGGGGGGTGTGGTTGGTTTTGGTTTTGTTTTTCCAGAAATCCAGTCTGGGTTTTCCCATTTTTCTCCTTTTTTTTCCCGATTTTCTCCCGTTTTCTCTCCCTGCCCTGATTCCCAAGATTTGTGTAAGAAGTAAGGAGAGAAATTCAAGCTGGTTTTTGGAGAGAACTTGGGGCGAGGTTTGGAAGCATCTTATGCTCAGTGAACTTCCCCATTGGCAGCAGCTGCTTCCCTCTTGCCTCAATATTTCCAACTAATTTGGCTTGTGGCAGAAACTCCGTGTGAGAATTTCCAGCCAAAATGGCCTCAGTGAGGAGAAGGAGCAAATGCAGATGAATCCAATACAGCACTTTATCCTGCCCAACAATGTTAATTGTTGGCACAGGTATCCAGGCAGGATTCTACCAAAATGTAGAACCACTTGAGTGCACAGTATTCAGGTTTTCCAACCCTTAAGAGATCCATTCCATTTCTAAGTACTTATTCCCCATCCTGTACTAATTTCTGTGGCCACCTTTGTGTTTCCTTAAACAAAGTTGCATTTCAGTCATCTTGCAGCCCCCAAATTGTTTTGAAAATTCTTAGGTGGCATCTTTTTAAGGAAATTAGAGCAAGGATGAGCGTTTTGCAGTGCTTCTGTCTCTGCCCAATGTCATCTTTTCTTCAGTAATAAGGCAGGCATGCTTTCAAGGACTACACTTCCAAATATCCTATTTTTTTGAGGAATTGCCAACAGAGAAACCATTCTTCATCTTTAATTATTTAGGAGAGAGACTGCCAGCAGCAGGAGCCCAAGCGCAGACCTATCAAATGGCAGCATTTTCTGGGGCCAATATCTACTGGGGTTTGCTCACAGCAAACACGGCCTGAACACTCCCAATTACATATGTGTCCGGGACAGCTTTTCATGGTGGGACAGGACCCCTCCTGCTCTAGCAATGAAGCTCTCCTCTTGGCAGAATAAAGAAAGCTGCTCTTAGAATAAGGTCTAATTTGCATTTTCAGGAGTTTATTCCTGGTAGCTCCCTTGCCTTCTTCACTTCCAGCTGAATTTCTTCTTTGCAAATTCTCTGATTCCAATGGGCTTGTGAATTTGAAGAGGTGATTTATGTGGCTGTAGAGCTGCAGGAGATGCTCAGACATGGCTTCTGTGGTGATTACAGACCCCAGGAAAAGGAGGTGGTTTTCAGGCAAGTCATGGCAGAGTTTTTATTTGGAAAACAGGCCAGATATTTGTGATAAATACTTCTGCATATAAGTTACCAGAAAGTTCCAAACTGAAGGGGAAGAGTGTGGGTTGGAAGTTTGTGGTACAAAGCAGGATCTAGTTGCTGCAGGGTTAATAGTGTCAAGATGATATTTGCATTAGCTAGCTAATTATTTAATTCATCTGCATGTTAAATGTCTGATTTTTATGTTAATTGGACATATTTCTGGCAAGGGAAAAATAACATTTGACAGTGACATTTAATGTCATTTGAATCTGGCTAATGTTGAAGCAGTAATTTCTGTTCTGGTGTTAGGATGAAAACAGAAGTGTTCAGTGCTTTGGTAGCAATTCCCACATCCTACAACTGCACGGAGAGAGGGACAGGACTCACCCTGCCCTGTCTGGCTGTGCTGTGACACCATTGTCCTTTCATTCTCTTCTGAGGATAAAAACACAAGGATACACTTTCCTCTCCCCTTCTCACTGCCCTCCATTGTGCTCCCTTGTCAGCTAGAACAGAAGGAGTCAAAAAAGCTGTGTAATTTGCCAAACCGTGTAACTTAGTGACTGTGTTTTGTCTGGGTTACTAGGCTTGCATTTTACACCACAGTATTTTAAAGCAGTTCCTCATTGCTAAAATTTTAGACTTGGTGGAGAGCTGGGAGAAAAGAGCTCCTTCATATTGATAATTAAATGGCAACAAACCCATTTCTTTTTCTACCACTTTGATAAGAAGAAAATAGCACAAGGTAGTTTGTGCATGAGTTGGTTTCTTTGCAGGGAAAGATCCTGAGATCCTGAGACATTCCAATGATGGATGCTTGGGGTCAGCAAGGCACTGACACACGTGACTAACCTTAAACACGTTGGACAAAATCATTACTGCCCAGAAGTCAATATCCTTGAACTCTGGTTCCTCCAGCACAGGCAGTGGATCATCCATTGCATGCACTGGTGTTCTTTGCCAAGCAGCAGCATAAATGTATCCCGTTGGAAGGCATTATTTGTGTTGTAAATTGATGTGTGCATGGAGAGATTTATCTCTCAGCTGTTGGGAGGGAGAGGAATTCTTGTAGTTTGGGATATCTTAAATGCTTGCAGATATTACTCAGCAAACAGTAGGTCCGAGCCTGTGGGGCTGTAAATAAGTTATTTGTCATTGATTTCCACGGCTCTATGCCAGTCTGCTGAAGGACAAGATAAAGTTTTGAATTTTCCCCTGCCCCTTTGCTGTTTGTTGTTCCCAAAAGCGGCTCAGAGCAATCTGAGGCCGAGTTTCTGTCCTGTGAGCTGCTGATAGCAGAGCCCCTAGCCCAGGGCTGAGTTGTTGTGTCCTAGAGCCAGGGAGGGTCCTGGGGGATCTGCACTCCACTTCTCCTGCATCAGCCAGTGCCACTGGCTCAACCAGGGGTGTCTCAGGCACGACATCAAGTTGCCGCCAAAGTTTCCTGACATGGCACAGTTGGGTTTGCTAGCAATGAGACTCTTAAATGTGTTTGATATCCAAAGGTATGGGGTGTGTCTTAAGCACGCAAACACCAGCATTCTTTCATTAACTGAAAGACAATGCACCCGAAAGGATGTGTGAAGCCTTACCTGTCTCCCGGGTAGAGAGGTACAGCTCTACCTACAGCTTGGCTTAGCGTTGTTGGAGAGTTACAGCCCACAGCTACTTCTTAACACCTCATTTGTCTTCCTGGCTGTGTGCCATTGGATTACACTCCCTTACAGCAGGGAACAGCATTGTCTGCTTTGAGGTAGTGACCTGAAGGACTCATTGAGGAAGTGCAAGGCTCGAAGCTCTGTCTCTCTTGTGTTGCATCTCCAGAAGTGAGGTTTAGAGGCACCGTAAATCAATCACCTCTTGCCATGACGTTGTAAAGAGGACAAGTGAGAGAGCTGGGCTAAGAATACAGGAATTTAGCTTCATATTCCAATGACAAGGTACTTGCTGGGGGGTAGGCAGTCCTGGATTTTGGACAGCTAGCAGTGGCCTGAGTGTGCTTAGGCAGAAGCCCGTGGTAAATCTGGAATGATAGGGGTGGAGATGTGTTCGTGTTCTATCCAGAAAACCAACCCAAACGTGGATTGCATTACGTACAAAATATGCATAGTTTGAGACAGTGATTTAGACACCTATGAAGCTTCACTTGGGAGCCAGCATTTAACTGATGAGTTATTGACTGTATCTATAGCTCACTGAACAGAGCCCCAGCTCAAATAATTTGTTTGCTATTGACAGGTGCTGAGGTTGAAGTAAATTAATTTAGTCAAGCTTATTGATTTCTCACCACTTATGAGGAAGAGAGGTAACATTATCTAGGTGCTGCAATCATAAGGCTTCTCTCAAAGGGTCATATTCTGCTTCCTCTAAAGGTAATTCAAGGAAGATGATAACTGTGTGTGTGCCTGCTGCACGTTCCCAAAGAGGAGCTAGTTCTGACACTGCACTTAAATTAAGGGTGACATTTTCCAAAGGCTGAAACATTTTTGAAATTCAGAGAAATGTAGTCATGGTAGTTGTAGAGATTCCACAGTCTCAACAAAATGAACAGTAAAACACCAGGAGCAGGAATTTTACAGCTTCAAAGGGTATTTGTGTTCTGGAAATATGGTGTAATCAGAACTACAGAGTGGAATTTATCTCAATGTGTCCAAAAGAAACACTGCTCATAAATTATGACTTGTGAGCTTATAACCCCTTTCTAGTTAGGACATGCCTCAGGGCTGGGGAGGCCGAGTAAGGCACCAGGGGTCTGGAGGAGAAGGGGAGTGCCTGGTGCTTCACTGAGTACCTCTTCCTGGGGGCACTCTGCCTTAATTCCCAGGGATGTCATGTTCCCATCACTGTCCTCTGAGCGATGCCACCAGACTGAGCCTCCTCCTGCAGTTCTCTCTGATCTGCCACATGAAGTGTCTTTGTGCCCTGGTGGGGAAAGGCAGTTTCTTGTGTTAGGGCAGCTGAATTCTCTGAGCAGAGATCAGTGAATTGGCTCCTTGTTTTATTTATACCCTAGTGCTGTGGAACAGTTGCTCTCAAAAAAAGCCAGCCTCCTTCCTTATATCCTGAAATCCCCCTGGTCAGCCAGGCAGGCTACTGTACTGCTCAAATTATCCATTATTTACCTATGGATATGTCAGTTGTTGCTACCCCTGATTGGGCTTGTTCTTTTCTTTATTAGTCTTCTGATGGGGGATCAAAATTAGCCAGATACTGAATGGCTCTTGTATCAATGAAATGGAGATATATTTCTGTACGGAATAAGCGCAGCTTTGCCCGGGTAGTGAGTCCGTGGCACTGTGAGAGGGTGTGGGCTCAGTGTGTGTGATTATGCCAAGGGTTTAGGGAGACATCAGGGCTGAGACTGCTAAGCCCAGGTGATTTTGATTGACATTCACTATTCATAAACGGTTTACTGTCATTTATTAACAAAATTAAACTAATCAATATCATTTCTTGAAACTGATGGGGGAAAAACGTATGTAAAAATTATTTATCTCGTTTGCATGGAACTTCCTTAAGAAAAAAAACTGAAGAACCATAATGGAAAGTATATAGGAAATGGTCCTGTTAATTATTTGAGAAATTATCAAAATTTTATGTTGCATCTGGAATTGTTAGAAAGGCCAGTCTGAAGTGCTCTGCATCAGCCCCACTCATATAAAATATTGAGTACTCTGCGGTGCTTTTTAAGCATTTCTGTAGTGTCCCATGGTTTATATGTGCATAACTGCTATGGCACAGGTTTTGTGACACACTCATTAGTCTTCATCTATCACCAAAATGCCCCATGTAGGCAGCATGGCCATGCTTTAATCAAAGTCATTAATTACTCAAAAAAAGCCCTTTTGTGATAAAGGTGATGTAACTGCAATTACCTCTTATTTAAGTGTGGGAAAGGTGTGATAACTGCTCACTGTGTGGCTGGAGTTGAGCTGATGGGTATTATGGTGTGCAGTGTAATTGCAATGTAATTAAAACTCAGGGATTTCTTATATGGAAAGTACTTCAGATATCAAGTGGCACTAATAGATGGATCACTCACAGGAGCTTCCCAGTTCCATTGCTCATCCTGTGTCAAAACCCAGAGTTCGTAGCACTGTCAGTGCTCAGCTGCTCTGGGAGCTCACCTGTTCAAACATGGAACTCCTGCAGAACAAGCTCAGTCATAATTATTCATTTGAAGTGATTTGGATGCTTCTGATTAAATGGTTATGTGTGACTTAAGAAGTAAAAATACCAGCTTCCTCTTTTTTAAAGTATCTACCAAAGAATATGTATGTTGGAGATGTAATTGCTTGGCTGTTTTTTTCCATCTTGGGACAAAACTGTGATCATCTTCCAGGGGGAAAAACAAAACATGGAAGCCAGTAGAGTCACAGGTTTCTTCAAGAATGTTGTATTTGCAGATACAAAGACACAACTGTTACCTATAACTTTTATGGGAGGTATTAAGAAATGATAGGGAGGTTCAAAATGCCATATGAGTTTAACTTGAGCAGCTTGCAATCTAGTTTTCTGCCAGTGTAAAAAAAAAAAGAAGAGTTCTGTTGTTCTTTGCCGCTGGAAAGGGAATTAGGAGAGCCTCCCTCTGCACAGGATGGCAATAAGCACCGAGTCCCACTGCTGTGGGGAATCTCAGCTGCCTTTACAGGCTGCCAGCATTGCTGCTACAGGAGAAGAGGTATGGCCAGATTTGTCCCAGAAGGAATCTGCTGAGGTTGAACTTGACTCCACGTGGATCAGGATTGAAAGTCTCACCCTGAAAGCTTGCAGGGTTTGGTCATGTGGGAACGAAGGCAGAGTTGTGAAGCTTGGGGCAGGGGTCTGACTGTGCACACGCATAATTTCCAGCTTCTGCTATTTGTAACCAGGTAGGGAAATATCCCTTATTGTTTGTAGCCATGCAGAAGCACCTCCAGCCTCTCTCTCCTCAGGGTTTTGGAGACATTTTATAAACAAGGGATATTTGCCTGGCTGCCAGCAGTTGTCCTGGGAGTGATACAGAAGTAATCAATTTATGCCAAGTTGAGTTTGAACGTGTTGAATTTGGTGTACGAGGGCTCCAAGTAATCAGGGAAATTAGAGCAGAGAGTGATTAGCGAGCAGACATGAGCAATGGGATCCAAATGCTCTCTGCTCCATGGGCAATGAGATTGGATCGATAACACCGTGCTGCAGGAGACAGAAAGGAGTTGGAATCATAAAGCAGCTGAAAACTTGCCAGACTAATTTTTCTTCCCGCTCTTTGTCTCTGATTGAACAGCACAGAGCTCCCATAGCACAGACACTGGGATGGAAATGCAGATGTAGAAAGGGAAACACTGAAATGTGGGGGTGTCCCAAACTGGCATCCAGATGGAGGCTGCCAGGAGCTCTGTGTTGAGAGAGAGGAAACTTTGTAGTGTGTCAGGAGTTAGGTCTTGGCCATTTTTGCTGTTTTGCTATTTTTGGTCCCTTTTTAAATTTGTCTTTGAGGATATAAAAGTAGCAGTCTTGGTCTAAGGTTGCTCTGCATCTGGCTGCTATGGTTTTTTGGGCAGCACCACTACATTCCTTCCATATCTGAGGCATGTGCAGCTTCCAGAGCTCTTTGTGGAGCAGTGTACACTAATTCAGTAGCTGCTAAAAGAAAGATGGACTAAGTAAAGTGAGTAGTAAAGATCCGTTCTAACTGCACAGAGAAGATACATTCCTTTCCCTTGAAATCCCCATTAATTTCTGGGTTTGTTTGGGTAAAAGTGTCTTTCAATCTACAAATATCAGAGGCACTGACCTTTATATACAAAATAGGCACTTTGGTAGTTTTCCCTGCTATTTTTCATGGCATGTGGTCATTTGTTTTCAAAGCCCTTGAAACTTATCTTCTTATTTGAAAATTTTAGATCTTTCTTCAAAGAAAGGAATTGTTAAGAAAAGGTTTGAGCCCTTAGTCTTCCTAGCTAGAAATGGGGTGTAAGAGGTCATCTCTTAGTTAAGGATTCCTTGACAGACTGTTTTTGGAAAAAGAAAAAAGGGGGTGGGGGGAGAGTAGCCAACATATATTTTTTTTATTCCTTTCAATTAAAATGCTGCAGTATTTTTATTTTCAAATTGGCATGATGAGCTCTATGTTCTGGGGAATATTGGAGAAACTCTTGGTACCTTGTTCACATGGGTGCTGTGGCCATAAAACTGCAGCAAAGTGTCAGAAGAGCCCAAGACTCATGTAGTCTGAGTATCCTTTTATTTTTACTAGCTACATTTTAGATTGTTGTCACCTCGTTGGGTTTGTCTGATTAATAGATAAACCCATTTTTAGAAAGAGCCTGATTTTATTTTTTTTTTCTTTTTAGGCTAATCCAAATGGAGGTCACATTTACTGAGAATAACCTTAGCAGTTTAGAATATTGTAATTGGAGTTTTCTCTGCTGTTAGGCTGGAATGGAAACAAAAGCCTTTTGCTTTTCAGTAGTCTGTGGATATCCATCATTTCACTGGCACTTTTGTTTACTGTGCTCCCAGCTGACATGTTTCCTCTGACTGTATTCTCTGTAAGAGCAGAGAGATGGTGTACTTCCTTCTCTTGGAAATGGCAACGAGAAGCACAACATAATAGAGCAAAATAAATAAATTTCAGGCAATTAAGATGGAAAAAAACTCTCAAAAGGTATCAGGTTAAAATGATATAGACATAAACCCAACCAGTGTGGCTGGCAGTGACCAGGTAAAGCAGCAGAAAGTGATTTTTAAGTGTTTTGATACTTGTATTTTTATACCTTAGGGATATTTTAACACAGCAATAACTTAAGGCTAATGTATTTTAATGTACTGTAGCATTTTAATGAGTGCCTTGTAGCAATAGTTAAAGTCACAAAACGGTTTCTATTAAACTTTCCTGTTTTCAAACACTCCAAGCTTTCTCTGTCAGCATAGATGGTCTGGATTTGATCTATGCCCGAAGCAAAATTCCTGGGGTTTGTAACTTACTTTTATGCATTATTTAAAAAAAGAAAAAGGCTTGGCTTCTTTTGAGTCATGGCTATCATAAAAATTGCCCTTTGTATTACACTTTACAAGGTAAGATTGCAAATTTCCTCTTCTTGGCTTTCAGAGAGAGGAACTATTTAACTCTGAGCCTCAGATCTGACCCAGAGCCATGTCCTGTGTGCATTTTCATGTGTTTGAGCCTTGTGTTACTGAGGACCCTGCCAGTAGGATGAGGATTTGAAGGTCTTGCTGCAGTTAACATTTTCTGTTTTACCACCTAGGGAGAATTATTCAGTCTTGCATATTCCGTGTTTTGAGGGACAATCCCCTGTTTTTGAACAAAGAAAGGTGATTGTTTCTCTTTTTTAAAACCAAATGAGCTGGGGCGCCTTTTGAATAGCTTTAGTGGCAGGCTGAAATTACTTGCAGATGGTTTATGCTTTTCTTTGCAGTGACTGAGGAGCTGATTTCTCTTGTAGCTGATTCTGGTAGGTTTGATGTTCAAAAGGTCAATTGCATGAGAATAAAATGACAGAAAAAAAATCTTAAATTGCATCTTTGAACTAGACACATGGTAAAATTAGAATTCTAAATGGTTCATAGGAGGCTTGAAATGTCCCTTGAATAGAAGACTAGAAACAGTCACCTCCTCATGGAGGAATCTTTTCTTGAGGATTGGCTCTTCTGCCTTCTTTGCTGAAATTTCCATGCAGCTATTTTATTGTCAAATTACTGCGAGTAAAAGTTATTTCTTTTGTCTAACAGTCATTTCTGAAAGTTCTGTGCCCCTCTTGACCACAGAAAAGCCTCTTTCCTTCATTTCATTTGCCTCTATTGTAAGCAGTCTGTGTGTCTATTCTTGGTTTCCTTTACCCCTTGATCTTCATGATCAATACTGCCTTAAAGTTCAGATCTAATTATTGAAATCACTTGGGAATCTCCAGCATACATAGAGGTGATCAAAGCTGCAGTGCTCAGAGAAAACACGTGGGATGGAGGTACCTGGTCCCCCCTCACAACATTCCCAGCATCTCTGTAAGGTATAAATATAACCTGCCTCAATCTACCTCTCTTTTGGGTCAGTATTTTAGCACTAGGTCTGCCAAGCAACTTTTTTATCTTAAATTTTGTCTGTAGTCTCAGCTCTAGTTAATATCATTGTCTGAGGAAAATAATCTGCTTTCTGATAATTTTTTTCCATGCTTTATAGTTTGGGATCATCTCTGTGTTTCATCAATATCCAATTGGATTTTTTTCTCTAGTTCATTATTAAAGGTATAAAATTGTATCAGTCAATGTGACAGCAAACATTGCTGTATCTATTCCTTCCACTTAGAGTCTATACCCTTGGTTTCCTTTTTAATTAAAAATTTCCAGTGTTTTCCTGCATGTTAACATATTGATCAGATATTGCCTTGCCAGATTCCTTACTTTAAAATTCCATGGTTATAACCAGCTGGTAAATTTTAGTCAAATTAAAAGCATCTTTCTCCTTCCCTATCTTTCCTGTTTGCTCCATCAAGCAATTTCCCCTCACTTGTAGTTTTTTGCAAAATAAAGCAGTTTGGGTTGTTGCCATAGTTGCTTTGAACTTTTATTTCTCAGGCCTGAGTGTTGCAAAACCGTTCTACAAACACCTCCTGCTATTGATTTATTTTTATGAAAATGTTCAGCCTGTGCCAAACACAAGAGGGACCTTAACTGGAACACAGGTTCAGAGGTGTTGGAGGCAGAAGTATCCATGGAAACAAACTTCTCTACAGATATTCAGATATCGCTCAGCCCTCCCAGCCAGAGGTGGGGTGTGGCATTGGCTGACCTGTCTGTGAAAGCTCTCACCTGAACAGCCCAGCCTGAGCCCTGTTTAATGTCAGCTCTGAGCAAACCATTGGTAGGTCCCACAGCTTCCCTGCACAGGGATACAAAAATCTGTGGTGATGGATCCAGCACCTGATATTGTCCTTGTAGAGAAAAGAGGAAGCTTTTCCTGCAGGCTTTATTGTCTCACATGGCATTATTAGCTATTCCCTCCCATTTTGATCTTTTTTTAAAGCAGCTGAGTTAAATCCTTTCCTTAGCCTTCATCATTTCCACCCTTCTTGAGTCTGTGCTAATCCAAGCAAGGCCTGAAGCCAAACCTGGCTTGCCTGAGTCAACCAAGCAGTTCCAGTTAGGAACATCATAGATATGGGGTTAGCTGGACAAAACCATGAGAAGGAAGCAGCATTCAAATGCTCAGCACATGTCTCATAATCCACCTCTCACATCATTCCCCCTGAATTCCTAAAAGAGATCTCCAAAATATTATGAATTATTTTTTCCTTTTTACATTTTTTTCTTTCTTCAAAATAAATCTAACCTTGAGCTCAGGTAGAGGTTTATCATGTGGATAAGAGTCAGCAAAGGGAAAAGGGAGCTGACAGCAGAATTGCTGGTCTGGTGTCCTCCCCTTCATCCCATTCTCTGGTTCATTCCTCTGTTTTTGTAGCCAAAATAGCTGACTATTGGTGAAGTAAATTCTTGTTTTAATAAACATTAACTAGGCAACATGTAATTATAGATACAAGAGCAGAAAATAATAGCTGCTACATTAAGGAGTGTCAGTGTAAATAATGGATCTTAAAGCTGCAGTGGCTTTTTTATAAAGACATCAAATATCCTAAAGGCTTCTCAGATGATTTGTGGGGGCTTTTCCCAATTCCCATTGTGTTTGCATCCCTCTGTAGTTCAGTTTTGTATGTGTAAGTGTTGTGATGTGCATTTGTTATGCAGGACTTGGCATGAGCTGAGCAAAGGATTCCCCAGGGGGAGTCCCAGTGGCTGCTTTGGCAGCTCCTCAGTGGTGTGAGGGTTGAATCCCAGCAGCCACCTCAAACTCTCTTCCTTTCCAGCCTTTGTGCTCTCTTCCAAAATAAAACAAGAGGTTCTTGCCAATTGCAGTTGTTCTGTAAATGGGACAGTGAAAATAAATGGGGTTTGTCTGACAACAGGTCAAAAAAAGCTTTTTAACTTTGTTCTTTCTGTTTAACTTACTAGCTTGATAATGGGGGAAATAAATTCTGCGGAGAGGTGTCCTGTGTTGTGTCTTAATCTGTGGCATTTGAATCTTGTGCTCTGAAATAACTACAAAGAAATGAAGCTTCATTTATCGTTTGCTGAGTAAATCATGGTGTCATATAGCAGAAAGAGATTAAAAAAATGTCAACTGTGAGCAAGCAGGGAGTCCTGCACCCCCCTAAGCACTTAGCAGTGCAAAGGAGTGGGATTCCCTCTGGACATGAGCCAGTGGGGTGTGTGTGATCCATGGATTTACATTAGAGCTTGGAATGCGTTGGCATTGGCAGAACCCAATACATCAGGGAGGGAGCAGTGCTTGCAGAGCATTACAAAGGCCTGATAAATGTCATGAATAATTAGATGCCTCCCTCAAGGACTGGTTTAGTCAGCTATAGAAATTGTTCCTAGGTAATTCACAGCACTGCTAGTTTGGTTGGTTTTCCCATAATCTGGTGGGATTGTAAATAATTTACATTATAAAGGACTGAAAAAGGAGGTCACTAGAGTCAGAATAATTATTATGGTAATTAATAATGGCAATTATAGGACCAATGGGTCCCATCCTTTCAATTAGCTGGCATGAGATGAGGATCCTTAGGCAGAAAAGAAGGAAGAAAAAGTGCTCTTTGGTTTCCTGTGCTCATAGCCAGCCCTTGAGCAGATAGGGAATTACAGCAGGAATTTGTAACTGGATTTTGGCTGCTGTCTTATTTTTCCAGTACCAGTTGTATAATCTATTGGCATCATCAGCTGATGTAGCTGTGTCTGACCTGCCTTTGCTTGAAGTTTGCTGCTGCATTATCAGCCAGAGGAAAGCCGTGTGTGCCCAAAAGCTGCATGTGCTGCTCTGATAGGACATCATCCTGTGCCTGCAAGCCTGCCCTTAACAGGGGAAGATTGATTAAAGAGGGTTGTTCATGGGGAAAATGCACTCTGCTCCTTTGGAAAGCAAGCCCAAAGATGCTTGTTAATTCCCTGAGCTCCACCTGAGGCCCAAGCAAAGGACAGCCATATCAGATATCAGTCACTTGGACCTGACAGGGCAGTGCCTGAAGTGACCTGGGAATGGTATTTAATGGGCAATAACACCCAAAACCCTTAAAAAGGCCAACAAGGGGATGTTGAAGACCGTAACCACTAAGGTGGACACATCTTCCCAAATTAGCCACTGCTTAAAAAGCACATCTACTCCCTCAGACAATTTAAACCCCATGAATTCATTTCATTGATCTTGACCTCTTACTTTTCTATTCACCCTGCTGAGAAAGAGCCTATTTTTAGTGAATCCATGGGAACTGTGGTGGCCCATGAGCAGAATGGTTTTTTGGGAGAGCTGCTGTGTGTGGCAGGTAGGAGGATGCTGACTTGGGAATCATTTATCAGAGCACTAATCAACCATGCACTGGTTTCCTACTGCAAGCTCAGCCTCTGTCATCCTGAAATATTGAAACCGGGGAGATTTAAATGCTCTGCAAATATAGGCCCAGTCATGGGGAAAAATGAGAAGTGCCAGCCCCTGATGAATGACACTGAAGGCATTGTGACAGTGTGGAGCTGAGTGTCTGATGCTCTGCCCTGGCCTTGTGTTTTGCTTGTGCTTCCTGGGAGCTGTTGGCAATCTGCACTTGCTGATCCGAGCTTGAGGGACTTGGATGGGCACATTCCATTTCCTGCTGCTGCCATCAGCATCCCAATTTTAGAAGTGGTTAATGGGAGGAGACTGTTTGGTGGGTTGGGTTTTTTCATGGTTTTTAGCTTTTGTTTTTCCCTTCTTTCTGCCTACCCAACCCCCTCAGGAGGCCGTTCCATGGTCTGATTGTTGTAGTGGTGGTGAGGAGCATTCACTCCTGGGAAATTCTGTAGCTCCCACATTTCAGTTCATTTTTCCTCCTCGGGCCTTCCCTCAGTCACACCAGGAGTGGCAATTCCATTCATTTTTAGTTTGGCTAATCAAGCCAAGGTCTCTCAGTTCCCAGTTTACTTCTGTTCCCCAATTACCCTGGTAGTTGTTTTCAGATCTGTTTTACTTGCTGACTTTTTTAGCGCTCTGGTAGCCTTTGCTCAGCATTTCAAATGAGGTCATTAGGCCTTTGTACAGCAACTTGAAAGCTCAAAATAATTCTCATAGATTCAATTCTTCATTTTTGTTGCTGCAAGGCAGCTTAAAATCAGTCTCAGATCACCTTGGTGGTTGTTCAGTCAGTTTTCTATTCCACACATTTACACCAGAAAACTTTGCTACTTCCTGAGCCTGCGTTTGCACCTTGTACTGCTGAGTTTTACCCCATCCTGCTTTCCCTCATCATTCATAAACCTGGTTTTGCATGAAGAAAAACAGCAGCTGACAAATATTGGTAATAAAGGCATGTTGAGAGCTGCTCAGAAAAGAGCACTCTTACATTAATTCAGGGCAACAAAAATAGATGAAGCAAATAAATCTGAGAGTAGATGTTAATGTTTTATTTTGAAAACTGTTTTCTGTGATTACTTTATGCTTATTTTCTATTCCTAAATGGAAGAGAGGGGCAGAATGGGCAACACTCCCAAGCTCCTGGACTACATTAACCATATATAAAACCCACCTTTCAGAATTGATTTAGAAATGATAACATTATTTTAAAACCTTTGTGGTAACCCTGAATTTTGTAACTGCATTTAATCCAGTGATACTTTGAGATCAGTCTCACAGGCTTGGAGGCCTTTTATGTTTTGGCTTTGTCTTTGTTCCTTATCTTCCAGATTTACCTGAGCTCCTCGTGGAACTCCTTTCTGAGGCAGAAATCATCCCACAAAAAAAACCCCTGCAGATTGAAATCCAAAATTCCATAGTTCCTATTGCAACGCAGAAGAGGTCCCCAGAGCAAAATGCCCAAACTCAGGTGCTGCTGAGAAGGCATGTGACACTTTTATTGCAGAAAATAAAACTGCAAGTTGTCATGTTTAACAAAGTCCACATTTATTTTTAATTTTTTTCCCCAAATAATCTCCAAACTTGATTTCTTGTCAGAAAGATTTGGGAGTGAGGGAAGTCATGCACCAAAGAAACTTCTGGCATTTGCAGCTACTTAAACAATATATAGATTATGGTATGTTTCCTGAGACTTTGATTCTTCCAGCACACTCGCCAAATAAAATTGGAGAAGAAAGACTTCAGCCAAGTAAAGTGGGTGAATTTCATAGGAGGAACTGAACTTTGCATTTGGCATGTTACCCCACAGCTGAGGTTCTGATTTATCTGTAAATCAGCTTTAGGTAAAATAACAGCAAACCATATCTTCCTGTCTTGACTTCTGCACAGCTCAGAAGTTGCAGGAGATAATTCCCAGTTTAATTTCCAGATGTGCTATGCAGCCAATGGAGTGCAAAAGTCTTGAGCAAAGTCCTTTTGGATTATCTGATTTAATAACAGAGAAAATAAAATTTCCTCCTGAGTTCTGCATTGGTATAAATAGACATAACTTTTGACTTGTGGAGGCTGTTCTGAGTAGCTGAGACTGTGTCTCTAATATGGGGTTTTTGTGAAGTTTTTTGCCACAGAAAATGTAGGTTCTTTTAAATGGAAAGGGTGGCTCTATTTAAGAGGAAAGGGGACATAAAAAGGCAAGGAGAGAATGTTTCCATTTTGCAGGGTAGGGAGAGAAAAAAAACCCAACAAAATGGCAAAGCCTTTCCCTTCCAAAATTTCATCTACTCAAATTAAAGGTCAGTAACTTTATTTTGTATTGGAAAAAGCAAACAATCTTGTTGAAAAATGTAAGCATTTAAAAGTTGCCTTCAAGACAGAAGATCCTCATGGATGGTGGCACTCCACAGTGTTACTACTGAGCTGGTTACAAATAACATGTGTGGATCAGAGAGACCAGTCTAATTTAAGATCTGCCACTATCATAAGTGGTTATCAGTTTTGGAGGATTTTAGAACATGGAGTGTGCTAAATGCAAGGGGACTTCCTGGGTGAGAAGTCTTCTTTCCCTGGCTGGCAAAGTCCTCTTTGCATCCTTGAGTATTTATTAAGTCAAAAACAAGAAATACCAAAAATAGGAGCCAGATCCTCAACCAAGATTGGAAAATAGTTATTTTTGAAAGTCAAATTTTTTTGATTCCTTTTTTTTATGGGCAGAGATGTTTCCTGACATGTGACAGGTGTGTTTTCAAGGGGTCTGTGTAAAGCATTTTGCTGTAATGACAAATTAATGGCTTTGTGCCCACATTAAGACTTAAAGCCTCATTCAGCTTCATTAATGCAACAAATTTGTTGTGCATCCCACCTGCATCATGCTCAAGCACATAAATGGCACCCTTGATATTCTGTAATGCCTATTCCCTGGCAGAGCAGGATGTGTGGCATTAACATGAATAAACAAATTCTTCCTAATTATTCATTTTTTTACCGTATTCAAGATGGGCAGGGTAATTGACATGCAGCAGGGTATGGTCTAGATGACCAATTAACTTCAGATAAGTGTGTTCTGGTAATTACTCCCCATACAGCAGTGCAAATATTAGATTAAGTTTTAGGAGTGAATTTTATGGATCTTTGAGTTTGAGTAATTTAAGATTAAATAAATTGACTGAACTTCACCTGAAATTCTTGTTAAACCTCCAGACCATTTTCCCTTCCTTCTGCCCAAACACAGAACTGCACAAGTCAGCACAGCCTGAAGTTTCCCAAAGAGTCCCTTTTGCCACTGAACTGGATACAGACCAGGAGGGGGATACTCAGAGACACCCCTGGGCCTCTCTGGAGTCAGGAGGTTGGGGTTGTTTGGATCATTTTCACATTGCACACATATCCAGCAAATACTCTGGAAATCAGTCAAGGCCATCGAGTTAATACCAGAGTCAAACAGCCTTTAAATTAATAGTGAGTAATTGGCTGCGTTGCATCCACTAATTAAATGTTTCAGCAGAGCTGCTGGTACCTGTCACCCAGAGCTGCCTTGCTGACAGACCAAAATTCCATATGAGGCATCCTCACTTTTCCAGACATCCCTCAGAATTTCTCACGGCCTTTTCCTCTCCAGATCCACCTTAGCCCATGCAAGCCAATGAGCAGTGCTGTCAATTTCTGCTCACAGGTCAGCAGCTTGTAAATGAGAAAGTTGATGCGTCCTAAGATAATAATAATCATCTGAATATAAATTAAAAGTAAAAGCAGTTGTGGTTGTGCATTCCCAAAGCCTTTCACGATCCCTCTCTACAGAAGATCAGCTCCATGGCTCAGGGAATCCATAACCATCTTCCAACTGGTCAGATTGACACAAAGGAGGAGAGAATAGTTCATTACACCAATGCAGAAGAACCAAGTTCCAGACTGGACAACTGCAGGAGAGACATCTGGAAACCCTGTTTAACAGTGCCTCTAGTTCCTGTGGTTCAGCCACATTTCCATTCCTAAGCAGCCCCTCTTTTGCTCTGTATTCACACAATTATTTCCATGGACATTGACTTTGCATTTGTGGAGATACAAGAAGAGTGGATGTTGCCACCCACATTCCAGCCCTTACCTTAGGAACATTAGTTAATATTACTAGCATTAGTTAATAAGCACTGGTTGAGTTGAATTCAGGTTTTCATAGCAACAAATCCAACTGTCCAAAGGTGCTTAATCTCAATTACATAAATTCATCTCTACTTCATGAAGTGCACTTTGAGAGGCTCATACAAGCTGCTGGTGCAATGAGCTTTTTTAATAGCACTAAAATTGGAAACACAATATGTTTCCAAGTGCTGTTTAACAATTAATTTGCCAAATATCAAATTTGATTTAACTACTTTCAGTCAAAATAGAGACGCGCATGGGAAATTTCAGGTGAATGGGTTTAACTCAAGTGACATTACACAGAGATGTCACAATAACTGGATGTCATAAAGGAGGTTGGTTTTAATTAGTTTGGCATTGAAGACCTGTCTGCTTTTGCCATGTGCACTAGAACCTGCTTAATTTCTCAAAAACAGCAGATTTACAGCCCTGGCAAAGGTCACTCAGTATAGGAATAAGTCTGTGCTACACCAGACTTGATACCAGGCTTTCAGAGTCTGAAAAATATCAGCGAGCAGTGTTCCTTTCAATCCGTTTTTCAGAAATTTAAATCTTTTTAATATACAATCTCCTGTCTCTCAGAAATACCAAAGGCCAGGCTGGGTGCCAGCATGTAACAAGCTGCTTTCCGAGGTACCAGCTCTCACCTTTATGTAGATTTGAGGGGATTAAAAGCTGTGCTGCAAGAACTCTTTGATCAAAGAAGCAGCTGAAAATTGTACAGGCTGCATCTCTGACTTGCTGTATCCAGTTCATCCAAGTCTGGCATCCTGCTCTGTCCCTGGCATCATTCTGCCATTCCTGCCTGCATCCAGCATGCTGATCTGAAGCCCAAAATCCAAGTTCCCCATGAGCCAGTCATTTGCCTGAAACCCTGAGGATACTTGGGTATTTAAAAGAGGGTTTTTTTTCCTGAGACTTATCACAAGTATTAACAAAAGGGAAATTAAACAACTGCAGAGTGGATTTTTTTTTTTTTTTCAAACTTTGCAAAGGTTTTTATTATACGTGAGGGTATGAGGGAAAGATCACTATAATGAATGTCATAAGCCTTTGATTTACCTGCTTGGTTTTAGTCTCTTACTATTGAATTACAGTAATAAAAGGCTGTTCAGGACAGCAAGCAGGAAATGAAGCAGCAACTGGTGATAAAAGAGGCTTTTGGGGAAAATATATCAAGAGCCCTTTAGGAAACAGCAAGATGTTCTTGCTTCAGAAATGTTTGTGGGCCTGCTTCCAGTGGGGCTGACAGCCTGGTTTAGTTTGGTTTCCTGGGTTATTCCCAAAGCTCTCTGAGGCTGGAGCTGAGGCTGTGCTCTATCCTGCCTGTCTGAGCTAGCAGCTCCCAGGTGGGTTTGACAGGAGAACACTGAGAGCAGATGTTGTTCAGGCAAACCCTTGTTTGAGAATTTGTGGCCCTTGTTTGTTTGCAGAGTGGCTTTAGATGATGGCAGAACTGGCATTTTGCAAAGTGCTGTTTGGAATCACCTGAAGGGAATGTAACAAGCAAAGATGCAGAACGTAAATATTCCTGGAAGGGCTGGAGGTTCACTTTGCCGAGGGCATGGGAATGAGTACATGAAAATTAATTGCATGAGAAACCTACAGATTTGGCAGAGGAGTTGTGACAGTTGCTGATGTTTCGGTTGCTTTCAGTTCATGCTGTATCTGAAGTGCAGCATGAATGGGCCCCTCTCAAAAATGTTGCATGTTAAGATGCTCAGTGGGTGGTTTTCAAGGGCTGCTTTATTAAATCCTACCTTTATCTGCAGTGGTCTGATTCAGGAACCCCCTCGTGGCACAAAGGTGGCAGCCGGATATGTGAAAGCAGGGTTTGGGCTCTATTTTGAGAAAACAGTGTCACATTGCCTATTTGCAGTCAGCCCCAAAACCTGGTGCTTTGCATCTGGAAAGTGAACCGCAAAGTACCTCAGAGGTTGTCTTTGTAGTACATCCCTGCTCTTTGGGATATTCTTGTGGCAGAAATGTGATTTACCAGAGCAAAACCAAATCAAAGGAACCAGCAAGGGATGTGTCTGACAAGGCTGAATGCACGTGCCCGAGTTCTGTGTCCTGCAGTGACAAGAGAGTTCTCTCCCAAAGGGTAATTGAGTTTATCCTGGCACTGCCAAAGTAAATCTGAAGGAGAAAGGATGGCACACAGGAGTGTTTCTTTGCTCAGTAACAAGTGAGGGGAAATGCCAGTCGTTTATCAGCAGTTTGGGAGTCTGTGAACCTGACACTTGATCAATGGCCTGTGTGAGCACTGCCTGGGCTTCCCCTGCTCCACAAAGCTGCTCTGACTTGACTGTGGCATTTGCTTAAATCAAAGCAAATGCTCAGAATTACAAGCTGGGTGTTTGCATGCAAAGTAAATGCTCTAAAGCTACAAAAAGGGCAAAGAAACATATTTCAAAGAGAATTGGAACAGTAAAATTTGATTTAGTTGGAGCATCTGAGTAGCAGATGGTAAGGAATAAACTGAAGAACGTGAAACTATGTGGGTGTGCTAGGGGAGTGACTTACCAGCAGGTGAAGTGTGGGACTCATGCAGCATAAACAGTCCAATCTCTGAAATAGTAACAGTCCTGACACTTTCCCAGACAGGAGGGTGGCTCTGATCTGTGCCAGCCCATGGCCACAGGAGCCAGCAGAGCCTCAGCAGCTCCAGAAAGGTGGCTGCAGGAAATAATCTGGACTTGCTCTGCTGATATTCCTGGTATGTTCCTTTTGGGAGACAGGAAAATGGTCTGGAAGGTGCAAAGTCACCCTGGCTGTACGTTTTTCAACCAGCCAGCAAGTCAGAACTGCTGCTGTGATCCTCCCAGCAGGCCTGCAGCATCCTTC
Source organism: Chaetops frenatus (assembly GCA_013400775.1). Taxonomy (NCBI): domain Eukaryota; kingdom Metazoa; phylum Chordata; class Aves; order Passeriformes; family Picathartidae; genus Chaetops; species Chaetops frenatus. The sequence goes on from VZTR01015106.1 coordinate 1,232,628, forward strand.
TCCAGGGTGGAGCTGCCCTTTCCAGGAGGTCTGGATGGGAGCAGGGAGGGCCATTGGGTTTTTGGATGGCAGGAGAACATGCTCCTTGTGTTCTTCAGGTCCACGTGGCTCAGTGGTTTGGTGTCTTGCTCAATAGCTCAGCTGGTCTGTTTTGACTTCTTGGATCTGGGACAACTTACTGGATTTAAATGGGGAAGAATTCATTCTTTTGGTTCTTGGAGATAGTCTAGCTTTTGGACTTAAAACAGCAGGAGTAGTGAAACCTTCCTGGCAAGTATATATATTTTTAAATTTGCTGAATTCACTTTCCCTATGTTCTCACCTCTTGTTTATCCCAAAGAAGGTGGAACACAGGGAACTTGCTGCCTTTTGGTCTTTTTTTCTTCAATGGACCTCACAGGAATGAAAAAGGAGAGTGGCTGTAATGTTCAGTTTGTGAAGAGGGCAAACATTAGCCTTGGGAACGGTGCTTTTTGTTATTAGTCCCAAACTTTACTTTCAAGGCTGTCCAGAATTGGAGGAAAATCACACGTGCTTGCACAGAGAGGAGTTTGCATAGCTGGGCTGAGATGAAAAAGCTGTTGCTGAAATCAAACCTACGTGTCTGTGGGGAATTGTAATTCCCAGTAAAAAACTTAAAGAATAGATACATAACTGAGTGTTGTAGCAATTTTTCAAATTTTCAATTTTCAAATTGACTTGTGTCAATAAGAAATCATTCCAGTTGTAAAAAGCCTTTGCAGAGAAAGAGATACACTTGTGGCAAATTCAGCATGGCCTTGGCAAGTGCAGTCCTGTGGCCTTTGCGGTCACACAACACTCAAAGCTTTTTTCTTCATCATCTTCAGCTCTTGACACCCTTCTGGTGGGACTGGCTGAGCCCCCCCAGCCCACACGTGTATTTGGCAGGCATTAAGGTGCAAGGGGGGGATTAAAATGTTACTTCTGGGAGCATATATGGGAGGTTTCAGAGTGTTTCTGGTTTTCCTCAAAGTCAAAAACTTTTTAGACAGAAAAACTTCTGGAAAAATAAATGTTCTGTGTGCTGGTGTAAAGAAATGCTCCTGAGAATGTGTAAGGCAAGCACTAGAAGGGAGAGGATAAATAACAACAGCTGGAAAATTGCAATAGGGGGGGAAAAAAGTAAGAGGGATTAGAGCCAATTCTAGGGACAAAACTTTACTCTTGTGCTTTATAGTACACCTCTCATAAGGTATATCCTTAGTTACACTGGTTTTCATGAGGCATAATCACATACTTGAAGATTTTAGAGTGTTCGTTCTTTGAAGTACTTTTCCATATCAGGCTTTTAAAAAACCCACAAAACAACTCATATTGCTGGATTACTTCTTTCCATCCAGCATTGCAGCATATTCCTGTGCCATCCATCCTCAGGCTTTTCACTTGTGTCTGTAATGTTTTGCAAGGATTTCACTGAAGTCAATTAAATTAATCTGGATTTACCCTGAGAATTTGCAGAGCAAGAACTGCTACATCTCATTTTTAAGAGTCCTCTCTTTTCCAAACACAGGCCCTGCCTATAAAGGGGTGGGGGTGTTTTTTAGGAGGAAGGTGTTAGGACCAGGTGACTGCTGCTGTTTCTTCATCAGTGAATGGCCTTTCCACCAGGGCATTTATCAGAGGGACACCCAAAGTAGCTTTTCCCATTGGCAGCTAAAAAGGGTGTTAGATGTGGGACTGGGACTAGAGATATGGGGTTTGTGGTTAAAATAGAGGAGTTGTGTGTGTTTAGTACCTCTGGGACAGGATGGGAGCCACCTTCCCACTTCCGGGAGGTGCAGGATAACTGCAGGGGTGATGGTAAGGAGTGCATGTCTGGCGTGGTGTAGGTGATCCACAGGAGAGTTAAAAATACCTTCCTCCTCACCAAAGTGGAACAAAAATCTTGTTAATTATGCATCTTTTAAGCTCAGTTTGCAAATTGGCTTAATAATATATAATCATGATTTACTTAGAGACAAATCAGCGTTTGACTTTGGATTTTGGAGAAGTCACTGCATTCCTGGTGTGTTATCATGGAGTTCATGCTTGGCCCTTCATGGTTTTTAGTGTGAGCACAGTTGGACAGCTTTTTTCTTCCTATTTCATAAGATTTAGCCTAAGCAACGTTATGTGATGAGGCAACATTATGTGAATCTGGTGAGAATGTGCACGTTATGAAAAGTACATGTGACATGTTCCTTTTTCCTTCCTGTCCAGCCAGTCAGTTTTTGCTGAGTTTCTGGGTTTGTGTCCACAGGGTCTGTAGTATTGATCACATAATAAAACAATTTTTGTAAATAATCAAAAATCCCCGTGTTGCTCAAGTTGTGTTTGTGACACAAGGAAGTGACCCCAGCACTTGGGTACATTACAGACTGGGGTGTGTGGAAATCTAACAGCCTGAAATGTGTGCTTTTCTTTTATTTCCCTTTTTTGTTTTGTTTTGTTTTTTTTAGAAAAGTAGAAATAAATCTTAACTGCCTGTTTCCACAGTAGTCCACATTCATTTATTTCTCTGTTTGCTGTGGTTCTTATATCTACCAAAACCTTTGGTAATCAAGGAGCCTCAAAACACAAGGCCTGGCAGCCTGACTTCAGTGTCGGGACACTTCACAAGAAGGGAGCACAAAAAGGAGGTGAGAGCTGCACTGTGGCCATTTAATAACCAAAATCAAGTGGTTGAGCAGGAAAAGCACATTCTGGGTATTTTTTCTGCTTTATTGCTTGCATGCTGCTGCTGCTCCATTTCCACAAAGCTCCTGGGAGCCTCTATGGTTTATAGTACATGACTCATTGGTCTTTTGACACTGAGCTGTTTGACACAGAGATTTTTATTTGTACTTCCATGGAGAAATGTATGTACAGATAAAGGTTACAGAGGGAGGTGAGTGGCCCTCAAATTGTGTTAACTTTAAAAAGCCTATTCTCGCCTAAAATGTTAAATAGGATGGCAGTGATGTCCCTTCCAGAAGGCTCAGAGCGTGCCTCTGTGGTTTGTGTACGTACAGCCAGAATGCACATAGAGAAAATCCCTTTTACAGGCTATTTACTTCTCACATAATCAAAATGGCAGTGGAACAACCCATATTTGAAAGTGCTTTTTTTAAGGTGCCTGACTGTAAACCAGACCTGCTTCTATTCAGCTTGGTTTAGCAAGCAGGTAGGAATATTAAGCAGGGCAATGTGACCATACTGCAGTGCTCTTCACTTTTTCCTTCCCTTTTCCAATCATTGTTGTGGTGCCAGTGATCTCAGCTTCTTCGGCCACTGCCTTTTAGGAAGGGTTTGGTATCTATTATTGGTCAGTCTCCAGCAACACTTAAGGGGAAGTGCCCTAAATGTATTTGCAAATAAACACCTGGAGCTCAGCAGGAAACTCTCCCAGGCTTTACTTAAGCATTTTGTAGATTCAAAAATGGAAAGGCAGGAGAGAAAATGCTGAGGATAAGAAAGGGATCTGTGCCAGGTAGGTTCTCCTGGGAGGAGCTTTGAGGCAGGGAATTATTTTATCTCCCCACTGCCCTCAGGAGCCACCAGCATTTCTGCTCCTTATTCCATTAGAGGAGCACAAAGGAGCTGGATCTGGGCTGTGTGAGGGTCAGACCGTGGCCATCCCTGTCCTTTAAAGAAATTTATTCAACTGTGCATGATTAATTTTTTCTTCCAGTGCGTCACTTAGAGCCATTGAGAGCATTTTGCCCAGAAACACAATAGCTACTTTCCTAGCTGCAGAAGCAGTGGGTATTTTAACTTCCTGGAGCCTCAATAACCCCAAAACAGTTGCTCACGGTGAACCCTTCGCTCTGCCTCTTTCTAATGCCCTGCACTTTGTATTCTTGTTGGAATTCTTATTCAGTAGTTTATCTCAAAGAAACGGCAAGGAAGACTCTGCTACTGCATCTCTAGAAGAGCTCTCTTCATAGCTGAAAGTTTCTCTAGTTATCTCTGGGTGTTTCAGAATTTAAAAATTTCTGTGGAAAAGCATAAATTGTTTGGGGCAGAGTTGGTTGAAATTCTGTCAAAATGAGATCATTTTAGTGAGTGTGGAAGGAGGCTGCATACAGGAGTCAGTCATGCCAGCCTGCTAATAACCTCAAATGATTATAAATAGCATTGTGATAACTTGGAGCAATAGCTTCTCATTTTTGAGTGGTTGTTCTGTGTCTGACAACAAAGATCCTGCATTTTGAAGTTTAAAGCCCTCATTCTATACTCATCTGTTTTGGTGGGGAGATGGGATAGACAAGAAAGGCAAAAGGAGGTTACTGTTGGTCCTCACTGTACCCTGGGTGCTGATGTTAAAGGTGTCAATAAAATAATTATGCTTTGGAACATGTACAGCTATGGATATTCTGGGATTTCCTGCACTTCAGGGTTTGGTCAGGCAAATCTTCCTGAGAGGAGAATAAAAGGAATTGTAACCTATGTGAGACCTTTCAGTTGATTAAAATTTTCGTCCTCTGAGGAAAAGCCTTTTTAGATGTTGGGGAAACAAGGTGGTAAAATGTGCCTAATTACAGTTGACTCCAGTGGACAACTTCACTTTTAGTCTGGAAATGTTGAATAGGAGTCCATGGTTATTTTAAAGTTAATTATCACTCTTCTGAAGTCCTGCTGGCGAAAAAAAAAAAATCAGCTAGGCAAAAAGAGGCAGTGAAATGACTCGCAGATGAGGCCGAATCTACCATATGTCAACTACACCTTAGAGCCAGTGGGGTGCTGCCTTTGTTTGTGTCAATGGGGTATTTTTGCTGAGGTACTCCAGGACACCTTGTGCTTCCCCTGGCAAAGCCCCAGCATTTGGTGGGTCTGACACAACAGGAACAACACTGGGCTGCCTTTTTTTGTTTAGAATTAATTTTTATTTTACAGTTAGATGCTGAGGCCCTCACAGCAGTTACAATTATAATGTAAATATTTGAATTTTTATTTTTCATAATAGTTCACTTGATTTTTAACATCTGCTGAATACAGGAGATGCAGGAGCTGAGGGGGTAAAAAAACATGTATGGATCTCCTGAGCAGGGCATTGGCTTTGCTCTCCTCCAGTATTTCCTCCTGATGTGTTGGTGCTGAACATGTGGGCACTTCCTCCCTGGTGGTATCAATGCCCTGGCTGCTGAGGGCTTTGGTGAGCTCCAAGTCTAGAAAACATGGAGCAAAGCTTGCTGAGAGGTCTCTGAGCAATTCTCTTCCAGCAGGCACAGGGCAAGTGGGAATTTCCCTTGGGACATCCCTGGAAAAGGGAAAACTTGCAGTCAGGCCTGGCACAGCCTGTTGTAAGTGTGGCTGGAGGTGACGCTGGCCCTCACCATGGCACCCCTGGCCAAGGACAAATCCCATGAACCAGCAGGGACAGAGAGTTGATTGAAGTCCTTGCCTTGGAGAGAGGAAAGGAATTCTGCCTCCTCTCCTTAGGAGTAGGGAGATTTGTAATTTTAAAGCTCTGTTCCTGGTCACTGTTTATCCACACCCTCCCAAGCATTCCATAGGCTGTTAAATTGGGTGCAGCATCCAGGAGTGCTTTGTCCAAGGAGCTGGGTACTAAAGAGGTACCTGGACACTGCAGTGGAGCCTCAGGGCAGGAAAGCAGCTGCTCCAGTAGTGATGGGCATTCTCTTCTTTTGGCTCTGTTATCTTCTTTGCCCTCATGGATGACAGAGAAAGCAAACTGTTGCCTCCTACTGAAACTGTGTGACTTGTAGGAACAGCAAAACCCCTTTAGTGTTGCTATGGAGCACTGTTAGTGGGCTTGGCTATTTATGGACCTTATGTTGGAGCTGCAGGGGGGGCTTCCCTGTTGATCCATGTTACAGGAAGCTGCACCACGGACAGGGAGCTAAAATTGTATTTTACAGTCTGGATCAGCAAATCTTTTGAAGTTCATTGATTAAAGCTCGGCACAAAGTTATTTTTGGATGGCAGTTCCGACCTCTCCCTGACTTTGCAAAGAGAGCTTAGAGAAACCCAGGGCTTCTTGTGTGCCCCGGAACTTGGGCTGGGACCGAATGGCAGAGGAGGACCCTGGGGGAAGCACAGCTGTGACAAGCAGCAGGCAGCTCCTTGGGGAGCTCAGACAGATGCAGCTCCGTGCTTCCTGCAGGAACAAAGGCTCCCAGCAGCTCTCTGAGGGAGGCAGTGGCTCAGGCAGGGCGCTCCTTGGGCAAAAACCTTGTGATTCAATGAATGAGGCTCTGTTAGATTTCCTAGGCAGTGGGCTTGCTGTGGTAAAAGAGGAATTGCAGAGCTCTTGGACAAAGGCAGAATCCGAATCCTTCTGAAATCTGCAGGTGTAAGAGCTGCCAGAACAGTTTTAGATGCATTGTACTAAATTCAGCGAAAGTTGAGAGTGAAGTTTCAAGGCGTTAAGGGAGAGAAAACATCTAAAATAAATCTCTGACATAGACTCTGTCTATGGGCTGGAGAGGCAAACAAGGGGAGGAACAAAAAAAGTGGGTGAAAGCATTTTATGGAGATGGGAAATTCCTTTGTGGAGTGAAGCTGCTCTCTTGACCTCTTGCTTTTGAGGAGGGACTGGATATTTGTCTTCTGGGCCCAGCTGAGAGAAAATATTCCATGTGATTTAGGAGATCAACACAATTCATTCAGTTCACGTAGAGAAAGAAAAGTCACGAGACATCACCTGTGATTAAACTAATCTGGTGCCATTCTGTTCTGCTCTCAGACATTCCAATCAGAAAAACAAGGGAACATCTTTAGGTGGGTTCGTTGCTGTTTAAGAAATGTGGGGTGATTTCTTTTTCACCAGTCAGTCAATGTACTAAATGTACAACCAATGTCTTTTCAATGTATCTAGACTGAAACTACACACTTAGGCTTTAAGTCAGAATTATGAAAAAAAATCAACACCAAAAAAACCCCAAAACATATCCCCTCACCAAAAATACCCAAACAAAAAAACAAACCAAAAAAATCAACCACACAAACAAAAAAAAATTACCAACCAAACTAAAAAAAATCCCAATAAACCACAAACCCCAGAAGGAATGGTAAATGTACTCTTATTGATGTCTTTAGAGGACTCTCATCTCTAAATGTTACAGAGTGATGGTGCAGCCAGGTTTTTGTCATGAACTTTTTCTAAGAATGATTATTTGTCCTCATTCCTTGCTTGGTAAGAGTCCCTTTCCTTCCAGGTCCATCCAGGAACACCAGGCACAGCTCCCTGGGATCAGTCAGGGAACTTTAATTGTATTAGTTTCAGGCTCATTATTTTCCTGGGGGGAAAAAAAAAAAGGTGGAGACATGTAATAAGATCAGTTACCCTTGGAGGTAATTTAAGCTCTTCTCTCTGTAGTTAATGAGCACAATAGACAGGAACCTAAAAATAAAGGCGGTTATGCCAGTGCTCTCAAAAGCTGTGTAAAAGTGACTGAAAGTCTAAGACTAAAATAATGATTTTTGTATTTAATTAACAGAAAGTTCTCAACAATTGGCATTAATGTTCCATGGAAGGTGATGGCAGATATTTGGTTATTTGACTTTAGTCAGGCTTTACGTGCATAAAGCAGAATCACAGCTGATGAAACAGCACAATTTTAAGTCACTGATTCCTGCCTAACGAGCTTCCTTAGCATCACTCAGCGAACTCATTCCCAGCCTTTGTGGAACACAGTACTTGTGATTAATGGGGATGAGAGAATTCACCACGTGAGGCTTTGGAGTTGGAAAGAAATGCAAAGCTTCCATCCCTAACTGCCATTTATACACTGCTAAATGCAATATCCCAAATCCTGAGAGCAGTTTGTCCGATTTTGTAGAACAAGCAGCTACTATCCAACCTTTACCTGCTGGAGAAGATTCCTGTCAGGCATTTGCTGTGCCAATCTTGGTACAAGTTTTGTATGTGGTATCACTGATTTCTGTGTTGGGAACTATGGAATTTGTCCATGGCAAGGATCATCCTAAGGATGTTTGTGTTTTGCACCAGTATCATCGTGGATTTGGGATACTCGGGAGTGTCTTTGCTATGCCCGCTGGTTTTCTGGGATGCTCTTACTGCCGTGGATTGGCTGCTGTGTTTACTCAGCACCCCTGCTTTGCTTTAACAGTTCTGCCAGTGCAAACCAGCCCAGAGAGACTGATTCCCGAGCTGAACGATCCTGCACTGATAAAACATCGCTGATAAACCCCAGGATGAGCGGCTGGAACCGCTCCCTCCCCAGCCACTGAAGGGCTGCCTTCCAGGAGATGGAGCTATTTCCCCGAGACTGCTGATGGAGACCTTGTAAGTTCAGTATCACATGAATTATTCTTCACAGCTGAGAGAAAGAAGAAAGAAATGAGTGTGCTGACCATAGCTATTTTATTATAAAAGAAAGGTTTTATTTGTTTTTTACCTCAGTAAATTATACTTCTTAACAGTAATAGTACATGAAAGTAAGTTCAGTTACTAGAGTCCAGATGCCAACCTTTTTTCCCCCTTTGAAGCTACACAAGATTCTTGGCAGATTTAGGTATATAAAGCATTGCAATTTTCTTGATTTCATCACTTGATTAGAGAGGGGGTGATTTTTCTTATTGAGAGCAGTTGCTCCCTTTTAGCTGGAAGCATATCCATTTACTTCTCTCTGGGATGGAGAGGCGTGTTTGTTTCTGATGTGCTGTGGTTTCCACCTGTGAATGATAAGGCTGGAAGGGATTTTAAATTTCCACACTGAAAATCAGGTGAAAAAGTAATGAGCATAGAAGATTGAAGGCAAAAGATGGATGTTGATACTTGCTCAAGGAAGGATGGTTTGTGGGAGCCCACAGTCCCCCTGAGTTGGGGCTGAGCAGCAGAGCACTCCTGGGATCAGATGATGAAGGAAATTGTAAGTACATAGGGATTTGAATACGTTTATAATGTGCTTGTGTGTATTTGTTGCCTCATCTTCTTCCCTTAAAAGCATCAACCCCTTTCCCTCCTTCCCTTCCCTGCTCACCCCAAATCTGGGGTAAGGCTCTGGGTTTCTCTCAGGCCTGGCCACACTGAGGAGCCCCTCTGGGAACTGGCCAGAACTGCTGTTAATGACACCCACCAAGTGTCAGTGGCTCAGCCTCGCTGTGGTGGCTGCTCTGAACATTTTACTTTTCATTTTATTGCTGCAGATCAGATACTGGTTTTTACAGCTCGCATGTGTGCTATCTAAACTGCAAAAAAGATTAAGAAGAAGGGAAGTTTTATAAGCACTGACGTGGTTGTCATGACTACCTAAGCCACTTTGCTGGTGCCATACAAAGTCTTCCACTTTATCTGTCTAGCTTTTATACCAAAAAAAAGCTCCACATTTACTTCTGCATGAGAGTCTGAAGAAACAGGGCTCAAGAAACATCTGTAAGCATTGATATGTGTGAGGGGTCTGACATGCAGGTGAAGCTGAGGCTCATCCTCCCAGTCCAATCACAAATGTCTGTGTTAAATTGTGTTAAATGCCTTGGACAGGGAGAGCCAGGTCCAAGGTACCTCTGCTTTTTCTGAACTGACAAGGTTGGAGTCCTAGCACTCAGGGCTCCAAATGACCTGGGCTCCTCTCACTTACTGGGAGGCACAGGTGTCCTCCCTGAAGCTGTCAGCATTAGGAAGTCTGAATTTATAGGTAACATAGTCTTAAACAGCCTCATCATCTCTTTTTTGAAGTCTGTAAGCCTCTTCCATGGGCCTGTAAGGCTGGAACAGCTGGGATGTGTGAATGCTCTCTTGGAAAAGTACAGTTGAGCCTCTAAAGCCTTTCTTTCTGTAAAGGAAGGGTTTGCTCAGTGTCAGAGTTATAGATCATGTGCAAGGGAACAGCCAGAAACAGGAGTAGTCTGCGTGTAAATGTTAGCATATTCCTGGTGCTTTATTTCAGGCCAGCAATGGGTAATCACAAGGAGAACAAGGAAAAGCACTAAGTGTGTTTGGAAAAAGGAAAGATGTACCATGCCCTGGGCACAGGGTCTCCAAAACAACAAGGTGCAGTTTGAGATAAAGTTTAGTTGCCAGGAGACTGTAACCATGAAACAGAAATGCTGATTAGCTGATGTACTTGAGAGATGATGAAAAGAGACATCATGGTGTCTGTGTTATGTCAAAAGCATAAAACAACACAGTTATCTTGGAAAAGCTAAACACAACAATGCAGATTGTAACAGCAGTAAATCCAACCCAAGTGCAAGTGGTCACAGGCTGATTTAAAGTTTAAGAACATAGCTGGAGTTGGTCATTAAATGACCCAGGAGTTAAATTATTGGAGGAGGAAGATGAAGAGGTTAAATGTATGCAGCTCTATCGTTCTTTGAGCACGGAATCAGCTCAAACCTGTTGGAGAATGGGCAGCTGAGGTGAGAGGAGTCTCTGTAACCTGTGTGTGCATAGCTTTGTGCTCTCCTAAGGAGCCAGGAACTTCAGAATAGGATCATTACAGCATAAAAAAACATTTTAAGTTCCAGGTGGGCATCAAAGAAAAAAGTTTAGGAAGAAATCTGAAAGAAATCAAATGAAAGGGAACAAGAATAGAATTTCAGAAGACACAGGTCTGGTCATAAGGTTCTTTTAATGGGAATAGGAAAATAATAACTTGCAAAAAAAAAGAAGCCCTCTGTTAAAAATCTCCTCTTTTATATTCCCCTGGAAAGGCTGTCATGGTCAGAGGAAAAGAAAATTGTCCACCATGCTGAGGTAGGTTTGCATTCCTCTCTGTCATTTAGTTCCTGACAAAGCTGGCAAATATTTGTGTAAGAGAAAATATCTGCAAAACGCTCCTGTAGCTGGTGGGCATGATGCCTTAACCTGTGCTCTTAGAATAAAAGCCAGACACTGTTAGAGGGGAACAAGTATTGTTGGTATTTATTAAGGATCCTTGGAGTGCACCACATCCAGGGGAGATGCACCCCTGGAGAATGCACTGGCAAAATACCCCCCCACAATGGTCTGTGTGTGCAATTATAGAACTGTGCACATTAACATATCTATCATAGGTTCCCCAATGGGAGGCTCAAGAGAAGCCCCCTATTGAGGAATGTCCCCCCCTGCATGGGTCTGTCTTAGTTTATAGAATGTATTCTAGACAGGACCTTGGTGTCTGGGGTGTTTTGACCCCCAACTCTGATGTTTGGTCTTTTGACTTAACAGAACTTTGGGTCTCAGCTAGTTATCAGGTTTAGGGAATTACAAGTTATGTGGGTTAAAAGCATTAGGGATACAGAAAAGCTGTATAAAAGTGTATATGAAGGGGGATATGAGAGGGATATATGAAAAAACAAAAATCATAATGGGCCTCAGGGATACAAAGGAAGTTTCAAGTAAAACCATTTCAATATGTTCATTTGCTTTTTTTTAACGTGGGGAGAATCTGGAGTTGTGAAAGTGTTTGCAATTCCTGAAAAAATTGTAGACTATTCAATCATGTTATTAGAATAAAATCAGTGATTTATACTAAGCATTCCTAAAAATTGCAAAATGTAATTTAATTATTTTGCCAGTGGGGAAATGGTGAAGAAATGAGTTGTGCTTGCCTAACCTAATTTTTGTTTCTTAACACAAGGTTTGTAATTACTTTAAGTAAGCAAGTTATTTGTTTCCATTAGCAGTAATTGACGAGTAAATGTGATAGTGACATATTTCCTCCTGGAAAACTCTACTACCAAGTCCTTGTAGTTAAGAGCTCTGACCAAAATTACCGTGCCAGGTGAGTCTCCAGTGTGTCATCCCAGAGACTCAGCTATCCTTAGCACAGTGCATCCATTAGGAGCTGGAAGCTGCAGGTCCCTGTCACTGCACACTCCCTGCAGTAACACCCCTTCAATCCTCAGTGAGAACAGGCAACACCAGCAAGGTAATGAGGTTTTATTGCTATTTCTCAGCTAATCTGTTCTGTTGTGACTTTGGCTGCTCTGCCAGAAACATAAAATAGGCCTTGATCTCACCTGTGGGATAGGTGGAATTTGGTGTGTGTTACTCCAAGGGCTTTCCTTCTGGGACACTGCTGCTGGTTTGTTATTCCCATCATGGGGGTGTTGACTCCCAGTGACTGTGAGCAGAGTTCTGCCAGTTCCCAGCTCCTGGCTCCCTGTGCCTCTCCAAATGCTGTTCCCAGTTTGCAGTGATGGCTGTGATTAGCTGCTGCTGCTGCTGTCCTGTTGATTGATACTGGGTTAAAGACAACCTGTCAGGCTTGGCTTCCTTGGAAAATGTGTGTCAGAGGCTGGATACTTCCAGGAACTGTTTGTCACTGGGTGTTTGCTCCTGTAAACAGCTGCTGGTAGCTGCCTTCTGTAAATGCTGAACAAAACTGCCATTTCCCCTGCCTTGGGAAACCACAGCGTGTCCTCAGAGCCCCACAGGAGTCACTGGGGAGGCTTTTAACAGCCTGTGGCACAGTTAGTGGGGAATGCCCAATCCCCTGCAGGTCACAGATTGTTCTGGAGCTCCTCAAACCTGAAAGTCATCAAGCATTCTTAAAAGCCAAAAGTTCATAAAGATTAAGGCCTTTTTCCTAGGCAGAGTGCATCTCACAGAACATGCCCTGTGTAGCTCACCCCCAAGTAGCTCGGGAGTGAGAAATTACAGAAAAAAAAGCAGATTGAAGAGACACGCAGAAATCCTCAGGGAATCGTAGCTGCCTGTTGTCTCTCTTGTCAATTCAATTGTTTCCTGCCATGAGATGTAGGAAAATAAACAGAATTATCACCCGGGAAAGGACAATGCCAACTGATGAGTGCATTGTGTGGCAGCCATTTCTTCATTGCTCTGGGAGATGACAAAAACCGTTCCTAATGAGGGCTTTCATTGCTTGCAAACTCAGCCATTGCTGATCAGCCCCTCACGGATTAGGGACGTTCAGGAGCAGCCAACTATCTGCAACAAAGGAGTACATTTTCTCAGGATAAAAAAGCAAGCTGAGGATTACAAGGACCCAACAGTCTTTATCTGCAGAAAATCCTTGTTTCAGGTTTCTTACCTCTTCTTAAAGGCTTGGAATAAATAACATTGATTTCCTTTAAAACTTAATGTGTTCACTGTTAAAGTATTCACCCAGCTTAGAAAAGAGAAGGGATTATTTTGCTTTTAAGCCTTCCTTCAATGTGAAAAGAGATCTATTCTGCCAAATTTGTCCACAAATTATAAAATTTCAGACAGGTATTTTATATATATATATATTTATTTATACTTATTTGAGCTGTTCCTACAAGGATTGCTTCTCAGCCATTAACTGGAGGTGAAAACATATTTGGAAACTTTCCAGTTCCTATCTCTTTGTGTCAATGCAGATGTGTAGATACAGAGGAAGGCCCTTACATTGGGGTCAGTGGAGCTGTTTCCTTGAGCTCTTTTTCCTGCCTCACCTGCCCTTGGAGGTCTTTCCTGAGTCCAGAGGAAATACCTGAGTGAAGGTCTGTTGTGTAGAGTCTCTGCATTATTTTGTGGTTTCCTAGTGCTGAACTCTCAATCAGTCCATAACATCTGGCTGCATTTATCCACTTGGCACAGAAACTCTCTTTTAAGTGCTCCATTTCTGCAGAGTCATGAAAGATATTCTCAGGAGCTGACCCACAGCAGAACTTATCCTGGGAGAGCAGAGCAGCCATGGATCACCTGCGGGGGGATAACTGATGCCAGTCCCTGCTTTACGGGCAGAGGCAATGGAAGCCCTTCCCAGGGGCCTTGCCTGACTCGGAGTACTCTCCATTAGGGCCTCGTTGTCAGTGCTGCCCCCAGGCTAGAACAGGATGCACTCAGTGAGGGAGCCCTGGCAGGCAGCATCAGCACTGTTTGTTCTGTAAGTGAGGGGCTGGGCTCTCAAACAGAGATAAGCAGGATCCCTGTTAATACCCCACTGCTCCTGGCATTGGGGTTTGTGAAAATTCCCTGTAGTTGGAACACTGCTGCCACATCCAGAGTTCAACTGTGGCTTGTAAGCTGCTTAAATATTAAATGGTTATTGATTTCTTACCCTGGGAAACTTGATTGTTTAAGCCAACTGAAACCTCTGTAGGTCCTTAACAAAACTGGAAGTGATGGGTTTGAAGGGAGGATATGGTAGAACAGCTGGAGGGGGAACGGCCATTACCGCAACCAGGGTGTTGCTGAATGCCAGGCAAAATAGCCTGAAAATCCTGGATTGCCTTGGTCTCTTGTCGATTTGGGACCTGTACAGGTCTCAGTGGCTGCAGCAGCACAGGGTTTGCTGGAGGAGGATATTTGCACTGAAGGAATTTGCTTTGCAGTTAAACTAGGGTGGATTTTGGATGGATTTAGAAATAAGGTTGTTCCTAACTCAGAGGCTGGGGCTGAGGGACATTCCCTTCTCCTGTGGTTCAGGTTGTCTCTCTCAGTGGCTTACATCCACTACAAAGAGTTTCCAGGAAAGGTTATTCAGCATTAAGTGTTCAGCCCTTGGAAACCTTCAGGGAAGAAGCCAAGGCAGAGAAGTGCATATTTTTGCAGAGTATTTTTCTACCCAGCCCTGGCCCTTTGATCTGAAGTGTGTAACCTGTAACATGCCTATTCCATAGCAGCATATCCAAGCCTTCAGTTTAAGTTCCAGTGTTGAATAGTGGATTTAAACATCTTCAGAGTTTGGAATTAAGTTCTCTTCACTATCTGGTTCAGATTACAAAATCTATGCTACATACTTTTATTTTCTCACCTGACTTTGGCAGTGTGTGGGTTTGCTATCATTCTCCAGGCTGTATTTTTCCTTTATTTTAAAATTGTCAGACATTTTAGAATGAGCAAGCTTCTGATTAATAACTAATTGGCTTTAGCAAACAGCTCTTGCTGGGTGGTTACCTTGAGCCAATTCCTATTAGTATTCCAACACACGTAGGAAGTGTTCTCCCTCGTTGGAGGCTGATGTTACATCTCTTTAGCCACTTATAAAATAAAGCTAAGTGAATTAGTATTGATTCCCTTACTTGTAATAACAGGAATGCAACCTAATCGCCTCTCCAAATCACCCAGGCATTCCTGACTGAGGCTGGAATGGAAAAAATGTATGGAGAGCACAGGAATTTTGTGTTGCTGAGGGCAGTTCTGTGACAGGCACTTCCCCAGGCAGGGCTTGCTCCCCACCTGGGCAATGAGAAACGTTTTGAATATTCTAGTTAGTAGGTACAAGAAGAAGTTTTCCCTCCACCATGTCTTGAATTATGTTTGGATTTTATATTGACAGTAAAGATTAATTAATATTTTACAGGCTTCACTCAGAAGTTCAGTCTGTCACAGCATTTCTGCTGTTTTGTTAAGCTCACACTCCCTCTCTCTGGGAGTGTTTCTTCTTTATCCATTTTTCTGAGCAGGTCAGGACATATATTAGTCTTATTACAGGCTCTCAATGCAGGTACAGTGGAGAGAAAGACATATGAAATTATTGGGATTTTCTGAGCAGCTTCTTTCCTTTCCTGTCTGACTAGTTCTTCCCTCTCTCAATCTTAAATAGGCTAAACCCTCCTCTCTTCCTGCAAATCCTGGAACATCAGAGCAGAACACTGTGTTACACTGGACAATTTACAAAAGTTCTGCTGTGCATACTGAAAATCCTCTTGCAAGCCTCAAAATACCTGTGCTGCTGCCAGAAATGCTGCTGCTCTTCAAAAAATAAAATAATAACAATTTGAAAAGAGACCATACCAGAACAGAATTTGTCATTAAGAAATGCTTACCAGCGTTTCTGATCAACCTACTTTGTGCAAAGTATTTGACTGGCTACAGAAAGCTATTCTTAGGTAATACTTTTCCTAGTAAAGGTCACACAAATACCCCAAAAATGCCATGCATGGCTTTTGCAGGGCATTTGGGACCTAATCAAACCCAGCAAGGAAAGGAACTACTTAAAATGTAGATGAAATCAGGTTTTGAAATGTTTAGCCTGAAGTACTGCTGTTTACACACAGAGCTGAATTTGGAGAGAGGTTTGTTCTTCACTGAGCTTTTCCAAGCGCATTTCTTCCACTCTTCATCTCCTCAGGTTTCCAAAACTTAAGGCAGAATTGCATCTTCACCGAAGGTTCCATGGAATGTCACCCACTGTGACAGCCCAGTGCCCCAATCCCATGTCCATCTGCCCAGCCTGAGGTGTGTGACACACCCTCTGTGTTTCCCATGAAACTGGTCTTGAATGATCCTGCAAAGACAAAAAGGGACCCACCCAGCTCCCAGATTAGTGTCACTTACAGATTTATTAGATGTCTTCCAAAAACCTTCCATCGAATAATCCTTGTAGTGGCTGTTTGTGTGCGGTGGGTAGAGACAAACATTAGAATCAAATGTGTAATAAACTTGTGTGGGAAGACAGAAGTAAGCAGTAACCAAGATGTATTTCAGAGGACAGAAAAAGGGAAACCTTTCTTCAGAAACCCCTCGCATCTCTTGAAATGTAACACTCAGTGCATTTGTGCAAACATGAAAGTGATAATAATAAAATTCCCTGTTCCTCATGCCCCTTTCTACGTAATCAAACATCTGTTCCATTTCCAGAGTGACACTCCCCACCTGCCACAGATGAGCCTGGAATGTTTGGTGCTTTTATTCCAGAAAGCTTTCATAACACAAGTCAGAACAAATCTATTCAATATTCTTTTTGTTGCTGTTGATTTTGTGATGCCAACAAACTCTGCAGCAATGTGCTATAAATGCAATGGGAGGGAAAGAATTTTCATTTAAAAAGTAGGAAGAAAATTACAAACTAAACCCCAGTGGCCAGGACTTTGCAGAGACAGAAAATCTCTAACAATCAGTTTAAGCAAAGTTGGAGTGTGCTGTCAAAAACTGGATTGAAACACCCTGACCTTTCTGTGGAGGCTCTTCCTGGAGCTGGGTAACTCTTACTAGAATATTCCTTTGTCTGACAGCTGAAGGGCTGCCTGGAATCCAAATTCCCAAAGCTATTCCCAGGTCCTGTTGTGCAGTGAGAGAGGGGCAGGCTGGCTGGAGGACCCAGCTTTCCCATGGGAACACCGTGGCTGTTGTTTGAGAGGGAGGCACTCACAGGAAGCTGAAGGTTTAATTTGCCCATCTGTACCTGAAGCAGATAGAGGAATTCTGCAGTCTCTCCCATCTGGAATTTCACTGCTGCCAGTGACAGTGACTGTTGGTATGGATGTCACACATAAAATAACCCCACATTTCTGTTTCCTTCATTGTGATTGTGATGTGAAAGAAATTAGGTTGGGTCCTGAGGTATGGTAAAATGGAGTTTGCTGTGTGCAGGGGCAGTCAAGTCCTTTGGGGTACTTTATTCAGCACAACTTATTGCTAGGTTAAAAAAAGAAAATTCAAGCCCTGAAAAGCCCTTTCCCAATCATTTTTCACTTCCATTATGTTCCATTCCTTTTCCTGTCACTCTGTTGTACAGACTTGTTTAATGGTCAGGATATACAAATTATTTTTAAAGTTAAAATGGTCATATCTCAGGATGAAAAGTTGCCCATATAATTCCTGCCATTGCATGAAGCAACAGGAGTTGTGGGATTCTTTAACCAGTGAGAATCACTGATTACAGCAGGAATTCATAAATAAGAAAGTTGATTTCTTTATGATTAAAGGCCACTTTGACAAGCCATGGTCATGTGATTAAAAAGGAATATTCTTCTGAAAATAGGAACCTTCAAGTTTTTCACCTATTTTTAACCTGAGCATCATTCTTTCCTGAGAGCCTTTTAGAGTTTGCACACAGACATATCTACTTGCCTTTGTCCTATCTGGAAATAACTTATTTTGAAACAGGAAAGGCATTTTCCTGCTTAATGTTTTTTTTCTCCATTTTCAAGACTTTTTTTTTCCATCTAGAAGTAAAAAACTCTGAATTCACTTCCGATTATTGCCATCTATTAACAGCCTCTGCTAAATGAAATTCAGTCCTTTGAGCTGGATTCAGGTGAAACCATCCTGAGCTCAATCCATTAACACCTCCTTTAGGAAAGGCTTGGATTTGCTCACGTCTAAAGTCACTGCAGGGCAGTGTTGAAAATAATGGAAAATCAGGTGTCAACTATTGCCTTTTAACAGTAAAAACATGATCAATATTCCAGGGGCATCTTATTTTAAAGGAAGGTTTCCAGCTCCATGAAGCTGAGATGTTTGACTGTGAGCAGAGAGTGACATTGCCCAGACTTGACCATTTCTGGCATTGTTAATAAACCCCAGTGTTCCTCAGAAAGGGCAAAATCACCTTTTACCATTCAGTTTTGTGCACTTGTTAATACTTACACGTGTTAGAAGCTGGTCTCTCTGGGCTTAATTACTGGGGGGACACCTTGCATATTAAACTGAATCATTTTTAATATTAAAAACCTGCTTGAAATGCTTCATGCTGCAGCACAAAAAGCTTTCTTTTGTTTTGCTCCTTAATGGAAGATCAAACACTGTTTGCTTCTTCCAGGAACAAATGCAGGCAATGGCATAAAAATATCCTGTACATCATTTTAGTTACTGGGGTGAAAAATCACTACTTTATCCCTAATATTTTGGATAGATCCAGTGACTCTGTAAGTCACTGCAGACAGCACTCTGACTTGGTGCTGGTTATGGGCTGAGCCCTTCAGCTGGCAGGAATAGGTGTGGTTTTACGGTCCTGAGTTTCCTCAGCCCCAGTGGCTCCAGCAGTGGTGTTTGAAATACTGGAGTGCCCAGGCAATGACAGAGCTCCGAGCACATTTGTTCTCTTGATGGGAAAAATCCCCAGGGCTCCTGGCCCTGCTGAAGGCAGGAATGCACTCTTGCTTCCTGTGTTCACAAAGGGACATCAGGAGGATCCCTGTTCTCCCCGGAGCAGCTTTAGCCCCACCATCGTTGCTGGCCCTGCTCAGCCACACAACTCCCTTTCCTGGAGTTACAGAGAGGGAGATGTTGGCACAGCTCAGCTTTTCTGACCCACTGATCCAGATCAGTAACTGAGCACAGGAACGTGGGGGGAAAGGGGGGATTTTACACACTGCTAATAAGTACTGGCTTCTAACGGAAGATTTCATAGAATCATGGAATGATTTATGTTAGAACAGCCCTCCAAGATCATCCAGTCCAGCTTTCCTCCAGCACTGCCAAGGCCACCACTAACCCATGTCCCCAAGTGCCACATCCACATAGCTTTTAAATATTTCTGGGAATGGTGACTCCCCCACTGCTTAGGGCAGCCTGTTCAATGCTTGATGATATCCTGGTGCAGAAATTTTCCCTAATATCCAATTTAAACCTCCCCTGTGGGCTGAGCATTTGTAGCTGCTGCCACAGGGTGCAAGAAGAGGTTTTCCCAGGAGTTTACCACTAATTGTATCTGCAAAAGGCAGGAATGCTGGGCTAATTTCAAATGATGGATTATGTGTAAAATTAAGCTTTCCTTTGGAAAAAATTCTCCTTTATGGTGAGTAATGAAAATAATACTTGTCTGGCCAAGCTGAATCTATTAATGATTAATATAAAATTAAGATAAATCATTGCTGAACAAGTGCAGTAAATACGCACTGAAATCAATCAAGTTTACATCACATCCTATTAATTACTGGGATTCTTTTCCACCAGGCTGTGTTTTGTTGTGTTCACTGTGTTCTCTTCTGCCTGAGCCACTTCCATGCTCACATCCCACCTCTCCCGGAGGGTTTTTATTCCCCTCAGTGCCCACTCACATCTTAGCAAATAAATCCTTGTGTACTAAATACCACAGCAGTCAGCCAAGGACCTGCTGTACTGGAGGTCACAGGGTGTTTAGGGGGGTTTAAAGCTGATGGTGCTGCTGAGGAATCTTCCATAATATAAATAAAAACTAAGCAGGTTGATTAAGGAGACACTTTATTTCCATTCCCAGTTTTGTTCATGTCCCACAGAACTGAGAAAGTGGGAGGTTCTGTGATCAGCCAACACAGGGCTACCAGTGATGGGCAAGTTCTTTGTGTCTCTCACAATTTATTATTATTTATTTATTTCTATTATTGTTGTTGTTATTAGTACTATTATTACTAGTACTAGCCATTTTCTCTCTCCTCAATATCCCGATGGACTCACCCACTGGGCTCCGAGCTGCAGCTGCGGAGCAGCACCATCTGTCAGGAGTCCGGGGGTGTGGGAGGAGCCGGAGGCTGGAGCAGGGGGCACACGGGACGCTCGGGTGTCCCCTGGGGTTCCCGGCTCCAGCTCTGGGCAGAGCTCCGGGGCTGCTCTGCCGCAGGAGGGGGAACTCTAAACCAGCAAAGCACCAGGGAGCTTTCTCCTGCTGTGACGCTTGGTGTGGAGAGAGGGGAAAGGAAGAAAACGTACAGAAGTTCCCCAAGCTCTGCTTTCCCCCGTTTGTTTACAGAGCTAGTGTGCAGTGCCTAAGCCAGGAACACGTGTCCTTGTGCACCGGGATTGGCACAGTTTGGGCTCTTCCTTTTCCCAGTGCCAAGTGTGCCAAGCTGGTGCTGCTGGTGGTGTGTGAGTGACAGTGACAGTGAGCTCACGTGTCCCAGCTGTGGGCTCGGGTCACCCGTGTCCCGAGGGGTGCTGGGGCAGAGCCGTGCCTGTCTGTGCCACTGCCGAGCTCTGCTGGCTGAGGCTGGGCCAGGAGCCTCAGGTCCCCACGGCCACTTTCACTATGGCTTTTTTTTGCTTTGCTTGTGTTTGACATTTTGAAGGCTGAGCCTCATTCCAGGCGGGCAATAGCAGCACCAGGCTGGGAAATGAGCTCTGCAAGATGGAGAGCAGATGAAAAAGGGGGAAAGAGTGACCACAAAACTAAATGAGATATGAGGCAGATTTTTGTCTTGTGTGATATCTGTTCAAACAAGAAACTAGAAACCAGAGGCCTTAAAAATGAGTGCAAATGTGGTCCCTCTTTACCCTTTGGGAGACAGAGACATCCTCGGTTAATTTGCTGTTTTTAATGCTCACAAGACAAATTTCCCTGCTGACGTACCAGCAGTTCTACTTGCAAGGTCAGTGCAGCTTTTGTGAGTTTTAGTTTTTAAAATCCAGCTTTCCATCTCTTTCACCATTCTATATAAATGCTGTTTTCTGCCGATATGAATTGCCTACTGCAGCAACAAAGTCCTGTACCACGGGCCAAGGGAAGGCTAAAGGAAAACACAGCTCCTGAGCATCCTCCTGGAATGCTGGGGCAAGCAGGCAGATGGCACAATTTAGGTGTTTGTTTCAATATTAACGTATCAGGGACAAACTCAATTTCACTTGCAAGCTCAGTTTCTGCCTCCTAATGAGACTGAAGCATCTCCTGAGAATGTCAAACAGTGGCTTTAAAATAGAATAAATTCTTAATAATGTAATCAGATAGTTAAACATTAGCACTTGCAAAAATTTTGGCATTAAGTGTTCTCTTTAAAGTTGGTTTCTTCCTTGTTTATGGCAAATAGGGCTAGGAATGCTGAGGCAGCAGGATCTGAGTCTCCTTCAAAACCACCCTGTTCCCAGATCCATCCTCAAGGGATGTGCTGAGGATGCCAAGCCCATGTCCAGTAATGCCTTAATGGAGCTGGAGCTGGGATAGTGCCCAGCAGGTCTGTCCCAGGTCAGGCTGGTTTGGCCTGGGAGTGAGCAGTTGGCTGGGCATGGAAGGGACCCGGCAGGGTCACTGAGGCCAACTCCTGGCCCTACACAGACACCCCAAGAGCCACACCAAGACCTGTGTCCAGAGAAACCTGCACCTCAAAAGGCTTGGGGAGCTGGAAGGTTTTCCCTCTAGGCAAGGAAAGCTGAGGGCACAGCAAGTATTGCCTCTGCTGCTGGAGAAACCAGTCTTGATTTCTGCAGGTGGGGAGTTTTTCCTGGCATCTTGGTGCTGCTCTGAAGCTTTTCTGAAAATCACTTATCAGTAGGTTACTCTCACTGATCTTGTTTACACAAGACTTTGTTTTGGAGTCCTTTTCATTAAATAGGATTATTTTTGAAAGGTTAAAATGCTAAAGAAATTACAGTATTGGAAGCATGTTATAAAAAACAGTACTTCTGTGGCTGTGAACATAACTGAGACCTCCAATATACTATGCTAATGGTTATTTCTCCTGTAACAATGTGCCCTGAAATGTATCCTGCAAGGAGGATGCAAAAAGAGTTTTAAGTGGAGAATAGGTAATATTTTGACTTAATCAAAAGGATAATATTAAATGACTCGTAAAACAGTTGGCCAGCTGCAATAAACAGAGCTTGGAAAAAAAGGCAAAGATATTCCCTTGTTCCCCCACCCCAGTGGTTCAAGGAATAGATTTCCAAAACATAACAGCCTTTAGAAATGGGACTGAAATAAAAAGATACCATGTCCTGAGGGGGAGTCTGCACGCACAGGGATCTCAGCTCACACGGGCAGCAGGGAGGGAAGGAGGCAACAGGAGGAGACACCAAAAGGAACCTTTCTCTTGCAAAAAAGCTGGGAGAGAAACTCCTCTTAAAATCAGGCTGTACTGCAAAATGTACTTGTGACTCTGGTGGTTTAGAAAAGCCCATTTTGGATTCTAGGAAAACTATTTTAGTCCCTTCAGAATATTGAAAAAAAAAGAGAAGAGCTGTGCCACGGGGGTTGGGTACTGAGGCATCCCAGCTTCAGATTGCCTTCAGTGATCTACTGAATTCAGGAGACTTTTTAATGAGCACTGGCTCCAGAGAGAAAAGTAGTCCAGGTGGTGATTAAGCATTTCATTTACTAAGATGACCCAAAGAAAGGCTGCAGAATGGTTTTAATACTGATAAGCTACCCTTCGGAATATTTTTCCCTAGGTGAGTGCCATGAGTTTCACTGCATTCCTCTCTCCTTTCAGGCAAATTGGGATTTAGTAGATTTCAGACAAATTGTAAGTTGAGAGCTGTGTGTACGTGTGGTGCTTTCCCATACCTTTATTTATTATAAATACTAAGAATACCTGCAAGGCTCTCAAAACATTTGCTTTTCTGCAGCTGTTTCCAAATGGTTTCTCCACATAAAGGCTGGGAACAAAGGCAGGTCTGAAAACAACACCCCACAAACATGGATGGTGGATGTTGTATTTTTTAATTGCAAATTTCTGTCTCCCTTGTAGAAGGTGAGCAGTTCCTAAATTTGGCCCCACTGCTGTGTCTTACCCCCAAATTCTGCAAGGATGAAAATCCACTGCCTGTTAAATCAGAAGTTGCTCCAGGAATCCAACAACATGCTGATACCCATTTTTGATTTATTAATTGAACCCTTGAAAGCATTTCTTTGGAAAACAGCTCTTTTTGTAGTTCTGGTAATTACTGAATAGAGATAACCCAGCCCTTCCTGCTATTCCATGGGATACTGGAAATACACACATTGAATCATCTGGTGCCCCAAATTTGGCTCAGATGCCAGGATGAGTTAGTGCACAGTTAAATATCTGGCAGATTAATAAAAAACATTCCCATCCTCTTTCCATGTGCAAGATACTTGCAATGAAAAATGTATATGAGGAAAATAAAGTATTGGAAAAATAAAGCCATCTGGTGTGAGAACAGCAGAGCTTGTTGAAAAATGGTGTCTGCTCTGAAATGAGCACAAAACAAACAAACAAAACCCCTTCCTGTGATTCTAATTTCTTCCAGTTGCCTTAGTTCAATAAATATATTCTATTCTTTTCCTCTCCTCCACTGAAATGTAGTTTCCAAGCTTTAGAAGGAAGAGAGCTGCTTTGAAATGAGTAATTGAACCATTCAGTTTTCATTCCTTAGGACAGAAACAGGAATTTTTTTTCCTAAACAAAACACTTGAGTGTAAGGTTTGACTCCTGCAGGAGTTCATCCAAAAAATGCATAAATCCAGGGAAGGTTTATATTTAAAGACAGGGGCATTTTTCAGTGAAAAATATTAACTTTGAAAACATGAAATCTGAAAGTTTCAGCCAGAAAGAGTGAACAGGGTCCAAAGGCAACTTGAGTCAACAAATTACTGCAAAAAAAGCCATAAATGGCATAACATAATCCTGAAGGAAAAGTGAAATGAAGGCCTATGGCACGAAACAAAGTGAGTTACAATTATAAAATCAGGCTGTCAATATTTTGCTCCTCCACCAGTGCAAGTTTACTGAAGAAAATTCCAGTTGGTCTCCAATTTTATGTGGAATTGGGAACAGTAACAAGCATGTGGCAGGTGAGAACCACTGGATGGACAGAACTGGGAGCAGGAAGGGCCTCATTTCTCTCTGCCCCCCACACTTAAGCAATGCTTTGAAGAGCTTTCCTCATTGCTGACCTTAACAGAATTCCTACATAAAAGGAGAAAACTCAGTATCCCATTACTGTTCAGCTCAGGTCCCAATTTCATGAGTTCAATGTTGACTAACAAAGTTATTGAATTCTTTAAGCACAACATTTCTAAAGTCAAACAAAAACTTGATATCCTTTCCCTTTCCAGTTGCTACCATCGTTCTGTGTACTTCAAATAGTCTTAATTAATTAGTGACAACTCTGGGGAAAGGAAGAGCAGAGATTCTACAAAAACTGCCCAGTTTTAGAAATAACTGTAGCTCAAATTCATGACTCAGCATAATTTTTAGAAATACACGTTGACAGTATAATCAAATATTCATCCTTCTCTAAAAAGCCATTATTAAAAATCCATTCTTACCTTCAGATGTTCAATGCCACATTTTCTGAAGATTCATCCTGAGAGAATTTCAGGTTTTATATGGGAGGTCAGATTTGTTCTTTTTCTGAAGGCCCTTCCTTGACTGTGTTCACCAAACTGAATTTCCACTGTTTCAGGAGAGGAATGTTTTCACATCTGGCATTACTTGTGTTGCTGAGACCTGGGTTCTGTATTACCTTTCAGCCTCCCAAAGTGTCACATTCTGAACTGGAGGGATCCTGGCAAAGTGACACCTGTAGGTGCTCTGAGGGATGGCAGAGCCAGCACTGTCACCCCCATGTCCAGACACCACCAGTGCCCAGTGCCAGTCTGCAGCAGCCCCTGGGGCTTTCAGCTCCAGTGGAGAAACTGGACAGGTGGGGACAGCAACTTCTTTCATTCACACTTCTTAGTGACCTAAAAATGCTAAATCAGAGACTCGTTAGAGCTGATATTATCCCTGCCTCTATTCAGGAAAGCAATTAACCAGTTTAGAGAGTGGCACATCCCTAAATGCTCTCCCAAATCATAGAGCATCACTCTAGATTAGGCAATGGATTAGGCAACATGGAGAAGAAGAGACTTAGCTGGTAGGGTTATATCAAGAAAAGGAAATTATGCTGTTTGATTGATGCACCCAATTAAAACTGTTTGAAAGAGCTCAAATTCACTCACAGGCACAGGGAAGTGCTCACAAATACTCTGAAGAGCAATAACTGTTCATACAAATTATTTAGGAGAAAATTTGTAGAAGAAAATATGCTGGAGAAAATCTAAACTGTTCACGGTCAGTTCTGGAGTAGAAACTGCCAAAAGTCATTAAATTATTCACTAACCGTCATTTGTTGAGCTCAGTGTATCACAAAGTTATTGATTAGGTAGTTCTATATAGGAGTTGAATGTATTTACAGAAATGTGTTTCTCTTCCCTCTTGTTACTTTGTAGCATGTTGGGGTTTTCTTAAAACAATGCAGAGGGATTAAATTGTGCATTATTTATGGCAAATGTTCTGTACTCAGATCTTGAGCTAATGGGGATGGCACCATGAGAAGTTTCTATCTATTCAATATTGCATTTCACTTTGCAAAATGAACAGCTTTTGCCTAAAAAATATATTGGAGATAATGAGAGAAAAACCAAGCAAAAATCATAATACATATAAAAAAATAAAAGCTTTCTGGTGGATATTTATCAAAACCTTTGTTGTTTGAAAAGCAGGAATTTCTTTTCTTCTTCCTCTCTTTACTTCAGCACAGGAGAACTCTCCCCAGGTGGGATTCAACAGCTTTTTACCTTACAGCAGCACAAGTTCTTGACTCTGAGTCTGGGCAGTGCTGGGTGTAATTTGTTATAATTCCTTGAAAGTGCCCAGCACCTACAGAGGCATCCACTTGGCCATTAATGAATTAATCTCTATAGCAGGGGATCAGAAGCTTGTCAGTGTTCACTGACAGAGACAAAAATGCCTCAGCTTGACCTTTAACAGTGAATTCCAAGTGAGTGGGAGGAGGTTTCCTCCCAAAGTCACAAAATGTAAATCCCCATTTCCAAATGTGCAGAGGTGCAGGGGTCCTGCAGCAGTCAGAGATCAGGGTGTGGTGAAACATCTCATCCGACCGGGGTGGGATCGCCTCTGCTGGAAGCAGAGAGGAAAGTAGGGCAGGAATGCTCAAGCTCTCATTACTCTGATCTGGCATATGTTTTTAATCTCTTGGAAGGAACAGGAGAGTTTAAGCCCAGAGAGGATTACTGTGGTAGTTTTCTGTTACTTGTGTTTTGTAAATGCAGGCTTAATGTTTTCAGTGCCTTACCCTGTCCCAAATCTCCCAAACTTTGGCACGCTGTTATTTCTGCGTTTGGCCCCTATGCAAAATCAAAGGTAGTAAAATTCCTTTAGAGCATGGATGAAAACCTAGACTGTGGGTGTGGATCTCTGACTGTGATACCAAAACTCCTCCAGAGCAGTGCCTGTGCTGAGGAGTCGAAGCGGGAGGTGTGGATGGAGGTGCCAGACTGTTCCCAAGAATCCGTGACTGCCAGCTCAGCACACAGCTATTGTTACACGAGAATATGCAAAATAATTGGGGCTGATTTCAGTGTCACTTCTGGGAGTTTCTGTGCCAGCAGCCACAACTCCTGGATGCTGAATGCTAACATATGCCAATGTGGAAAAGGCCTGTTGCTTTCAGTGCAAATCATTTTACAGTCTTTACTTCCTGCAGGCTGACAGGATCCACTGTGGCAGCAACAGGAGAACACTGGGCACTGCTCAATGAGGGGCTGGGGAAAGCTGATGACTAGAAATTACAAAATTATCTCCCTTTTTAGGGCTCTTGTCCCTTTTCCAGTTACTTTGGGAAGGCTCTTGCATTGCAATGCTAAACCCTTTTTCACCAGTGGCCTGAAAGCAACAGATGTTTGAGTGCTGCAGATTATTTAGACAATTTCTTCCTAGTTCATAACTGCTGAAGCACCAGCACAAGGAAAATGCAGAGTTGTGCTTACCAAGGCTTAGGGTTAAGATTCAGTGTCCACAACTGGAGTTGCAGGAATTAAGCAGAACTGATTTTTAATGGAGAATTGCAATTGCTTCCTTGCTCCCTGGCAAACTGAAAAAGACACAAAATCAATCAAAACTCACAGTAAATTATTCATCTGACTGACTGAGTTTAGCACAAACAACCCAACGTGGCAGCAATAAAAGGCTCTTTGTTCTGAGGGCAGCAGAGCCCTGAACCCAAAGCACAGCTGAGTTAAAAAGCTCCAGTTAGGGTCTCAGGTCCCTTCCCATCCCAGCTAAACAGACACTTGTAACCCCCCAGACTCTGCAGGAAATAGAGCGGGTGTTTAATGCAGGGGAAAAGTACAGGAACCATCAACAAGTCACACCCAGTCTTTAAAAAGGTACTGAGCTGGATTAGGAGAATAATGAATCTTTCAGGTGAATAAATGTTCAAATCCTGGAGCAACGTGCTGGTGAGACTGAGGTTTAATGAACTCTTTAGAGGTGGTGTAAATTGGCACACCTTCAATGGAGCCCACAAAAAAACACCTGGCTTTATATAAATATACAGTAATGATCTCCCTCTCTTCTGTTGGGAAGCTTTTATCCTCAAAAGCCACGTTCCATGCGAATTATCTTCATCATTTTTTCCCAATTTTAAGCTCTGGGCTCTGGCCTTTCTATTTAGCTGTAGCATTTTCTATCAGAAAATCAGGCAGTGCTTTCTAAGGGTAGCTCATGCATTGAATGCAGCTGTCACAGCTACTTGTGCTGCCTTGGGTAATTGGTTCCTCACAAATCTTTATCTAAAACATAAAGGCAAATAACTATTAAAAACCTTAAACGAAACTGAAGCAGTAAATTAGCCCACAAATTCCTTTTACTGCTGCGTTTTGCTTGGATTTACTCAGCCCATCAATCAGAGCTGAGCAGGAAGTTTGTAGGGTGATGGTCACGAGGGGCTGAGCCTGGAGCCATAAATGTTAAAGCCAAAGAGCCTGAACCAGGAATGATCCAAGCTCTCCCTCCACACAGGGTCTGCAGGTTCTGCTGCTTCCTCAGCATCACAGGACTCTGGCTCACATTTTAAGCACTTGTAGGATTGTTCCAGGGATAATTGTTTAACTGTAGGATGGGAGGAGGTTTGGTGGGGGCCCAGCTTTCTGCAGTGAGCAATGGTTGGAGCCACCACTCAGACCACAGGGCAGCAGCATTTGGCTTCCTCTTTAGCCCCTTTGGTTTGAATTCGTGTGCACAGAAAAGTTCTGGGAGGTAGGGGTGGAAAAGAGCAGAAGGAGCAAAGGAAATGATGGCTGAAAGAACGGTGGGGGAGTTTCAGGCAGGGCAAGGCAGAGGGCCTTGCTGGACTGAGCTTCCTGTCTCCTAAAGAACATTTCCAGGAATTGTCCAACCCCCAGACTGTTAAGCCTTGGGAAAGCAAAGATTTGGGCTGTAAATACTTTGGTGAGGTAAGTTGATGGTTCTGATGCTGAAACTGCTGTTTGATTTCTCCTCTCAGTGCAGTGGGTCCTTGCCCCTTGAATCTGACTGAACTCTGTGTCTGACAAACCAAGTGATAAAATCCTGGAGCAAGAGGGATTGTCTTGTAAAGGTCACTCGAGCTCCCAGGTGTTCTTTCAACATGCAAGGCTGAAGAAATCCATAAAATAAAGATTTGCTTCTGGTCCTTAGTGCTGCTGGCTAAAAGCATTGGTGGGTTCATGGATCTGCACAAGGAGAATGCCACAGGCTGTGGAATTTATTCACCTCAGGGCCAGTTCTCAAGCCTGCAGCAGTCCTGGTGGGTGGCGTAGCTTTGGCTGAATAAAATGCACTGCTGAATTCCTCATGTGAGTCCTGGAGGAATGGACAATCCAACACTGCCAGGATTTAGGCACCCAGCTGTGAGGGACCGACTGAGACATTCTGGGGGGCAGGGGCAGGCCTTGTCCTGCTCCACACCCCATTCCCAGAGCTGTATCCCAGGCTGGCAGTGCCCACCAATCCCTGGCACAGCTGAGGCAATGTCCACACCACCCCTGGAGCCCCAGTCCGGCTCCTGAGGGGACAAATGCCAGGGAGTCCCAGCTGGGGGAAGGGCCCAGGAGGGTCAAGGGGTATTTAGGGCACCTGTGCTGGCCCTATGGCCTCTTGCAATTCCTATCAGCTGAACACTGCTGGAACCCAGGGGTTGGTAGATGTGTGTGTGATTTGCTCTATCTTTTTGGTCTTTCTCTCCTTCTTCTAATTCCCTCTTCTTGGAATTGTTGTGTAACTTAAAATGGGCTTAGTTTGCTAAGTTAATGCTTTAAGAAGTGTTTTATGTTGATTGGATGTTGCACTAAACATTTTGCCACAGTTCTCTGATTTTCTGAAGCTGCCAGTAAAGTCTTTTGTGTTGTTCTGGCCTCTTGAGAGTATCTTGTCAGTATTTCCCCATGTGTCTAACTCAGAGCACAAGCACCATTGTAAGTCCTTTTAAAAGCCTCATCAGGTGAGGTTTTTGGGGCCTTACAGCAGCTCAGTAGATTGAGGATAGTTGCAGGTAGGAGTAAGTCCTTGCTGGAATATTCCTGTGGTTTTTAAATACTGTACTGGATCTATGTTCTCTGTTATGGAAGTAGGTCAAGGAGTTTGTTTTCTGGCATTTTCCCCTCTGCATCTCTGTTATATCTTTGCAGTCAAATTCTTCTTTAAAGTACCTGTCAATTAAAAATTCAGGCCTTTTGTTCTTATACTACACCAGCACTTGGAGAACAGGGTTGGGGTGTTAAGACCTGAATTTGTATTTCAATAATGTTGCTTGAAGATGAACTTCAGAAAACTTGTGTTTTTCTGGACCTTGTTCTTTACAGTGGCTGTTCTGTAAATGCTAAGTTTTTTAGTGATGTCTAATAGCAGATTCTTAGACAAATTCACCCAGTTTAGCTGACAGACATTTTGTAATACTCACAGAGAAGATGAAATAACTGAATTTTCCCTTTCTATCCCAGGGTTAGATTTTTGCCTCCTGGTATTCAAAATATATTTTCCTCAGAGGGAGATGCTATTCTAAAGTTCAGGGAAATTATGACACCAACTCTTTAAAACCTCCTTGACACCAGTTTGTGGTGGTTTTGTTGCTAGCTTGGAACGGTCTCCATGGTTCCCAGCGTTGGTCCCAGTCTGAATTCTTCTGTGATGTTAGTGTGTTTGTTTGTGTCTCTCCCATGCCATGTAAGTTCTATAAAATGTATGGCATTAGACTGGTGTGAGGTGTGAATTATGAGTTGCTGTACCTAAAGCATGAGAACGAGCAGCCAGTATTTACCATCCTCACATTCCTCTGTCCTAAAGCAGAAAATCGTTTATACACAAATCTTTCAAGTACTTCTGGCTCAGGTTCTGCATTTTCCTTTTTGTTTGAGTTCTGAATCCCTACACACCAGCCCTGGTCAGCCTGACCTCCTGTTTCTGCCACCTGCACTGCACAGTACAGATTGTTCAGAAATTCTTGAGCTGAAATTCTTTATAAATCTGATGCCTATTAACACCTGAAATGTGTTGTTCTTTATGAGTTGTAAATACTTCTAAAAGCCATTTTGCCATTTATGTTCCCTGTGTGCTTGTTCCAGTGCAGATCTGCTGTTTGTGTTCTTCTCCAAGTCACTTCTTTTGTTCCTGCAGCTCAAATACCAGCAGAGTGATTGGGTGCTGCAGTTTCAGTCTCTGTTACAAATTCCTCT
This sequence comes from Chaetops frenatus, assembly GCA_013400775.1. Lineage (NCBI taxonomy): Eukaryota > Metazoa > Chordata > Aves > Passeriformes > Picathartidae > Chaetops > Chaetops frenatus. Next base: position 1,263,380 of record VZTR01015106.1, read on the forward strand.
ACAAACTTGGCCAGATCACTGGGTTTTTCAGTGTTCTGTTTGTAAGCTGTGAAATGGCACCTCGCTCTTCTCTCATGGTGCTTTTTACCTTTTCATAGCAGTGTGGAACCTTTGCTAAATTATAAAATAGAGCTTATTAAAAACAGCAATCATGATCTGAAATTGCTTGTGACCTTCACATTCAGTGGGATGGGGCAGGGCAAAGCTGCTCATTGCTTTGGTAAAATTTCCTGTAAATTTAAACCTTACGTTCATTTCTTTGGGTTAACTGGCTTTTGTTTGTTTTTCAGGAATGACAGAACTCAAGCAAATCATGTTGGGGTGTTTTGGACCAGCATTGCTGCCTTTGCCCCCACACTGCAGCTGCAACAGGGCTGTTCCTGCTCCATCCAGAGCATTCCTGTCTGTGCTGAGTAAGATGTGGAGCTCTCAGAGAGAGGTGAGTCCTGACCAGCTCCCTGTGCCATGGTTCTCACCTGAAAAGTGAGTGGAAAGTTGTTCCTTCCCTCTATTCTTTGACAGCAGTAAAAATGTTTGAGGTTGGTTAGGGTCTTCCAGGTTTTTTGGGTTTTTTTTCCTTGTGGGGGTTTCCCAAGGAGACTCATGCCCACACAGGGCTGTAGGAGAAGGAGTGTCTCCCTCTGGCTTTGTGCAGTCCTTGCACAATGGGGTGCTGAAAATCCCCCAGTGCTTTATAGACTAACTAAAATTAATTTTATTTATCTTTTAATTGAGCCCCTTTGAGGCAGCAGCTGGTGTGTTTGTGGATATTCACTACTTTTTTAGCTCCCTCTCTCCTGGGTTTAGCTGGCTCCTTATTTTGGCAATGCATGTGGTTCAGCAAACCCTATTTCACTGTCACTGCAGAGCATGTTCTGGAATGTGCCAATCCAGGTGCCTGGGCAGGGGAGCACCTTTTGGCTGGGCATGGGAAGTGACACATGGGCTTGAGAGCTCTTGAGAGGAGGCTTCAGTGTTTGTACCAAAGAAATTCTGTGTAACCTCAGCTCCCTCAAAAGAACTCATGTAGTATTTACTTTGTAGAAGAAGATTTTGAGCAACTTGGAAAGGCTAATGAGGATGGGGAGGTTTCTATAGAGTATCAGGAATGTTCTTACATCCTTTTCCCTGAAAACATGCTCTGAGTACTGGATGCTGATTTGGTCCCACAGCTCCTGAGAGACCTGTTCTTTCTGGGAATGTCCACGTGGACACATCCAGTGTGGAGCAGAAAACACAGTCTGGCTCCTCAGGTTGAGGGAGAGGCTGGTTCACAAGTAACCATGGCAACCAGGCTGTCACTGGGAGCATCAAGACATTCACATGCCAAAAATAAAAAAGCCCAAATGCACAACAGACTTTAACACTCCAGCCCAAATGGAGATCTTACCTCAGTTTTGTTCCTCAGGGATGCTGGTAGCAGCAGCAGGTAAGGAGATTATTCCCTCCTCTATCTCCTGCATCACCAGCATCACCAACAAACATTGTTTCTGGTGATAAATGTAATAATGGCTTCCAATTAGAAGGGGATATTTGAGTTTCAAGTTGGAGAAATACTCAAGGCGATTTTATGTTCACCTTAAAAAGTTTCCATTTGTCACATACTTCCCAACCCAGTGTGTTCACATCAATATTTATAACACCCAGCCCAGTATTTTCACAGAAGAGCCATTAATACAACATATCAGCTCTGGTGACAAGTTACATTTTATTGCTGTCAACAAACAAAGATGTTCTTTGTCTGAAAACTCCCTTTTTTCCCTTTTTTAATCAACTGTTAGGTTTGAGTTTTGAAGGAAATGTGTAGATGTGCTTTCCAATGTTTTCTGGAGGGCTACTGGAGACATGACAGATGGAGCTTGTAGGAGCTAATGGAAGACACTGAATAATTTTCTTAGGAGATGAAATAACACTTTTGGTGTAGGTTCTTGCCTAGGATGGTAAAACTCACCAAATTCCTAAGGAGAACCAGGGAACGTCAGGAGGTGAGTCTCCAAAATAAAGATTTAATTTTGAAAACACCTGAGTATTGATCACTGTGCCATTTTTCTGGTTTAATTTCATTGTTACTTTTTACCAGAGTGAAGGGGACAGGGGCCAATACTTGGGAGTCTGGTGTCACTGCATCATGGAGGCACTTCACACTTCCAACTGTCCCTGTCCTGCCCAGAGGGGTGTCCCTGGGGTTCTGCCACAGCTCCTCACATCCCTCTCCACCTCTCACCCTTGCAACTTGACACAAGATCTTACAGGAGTCCTCTAGAAAACCAGTGTTTGGATCCACTCTGTGAACCCTGTCACTGCATATTTTTCTTCCCATGCCAATGAGTCTCTTCAGAGGGTTATCAACATGTATGGAGGTAAGAAATTTGATGTAAGTGGCTTTTTTTTTTTTTTTAAAAACAAAAAACCAGTTTAAAAAAGCTACCCATGCCAGTTGGAACTAGTTGGCTGCAATGGTTTTAGTTGGATGTAAGCAGCAGTAGGAGGAAAATGGAATATCTGTACTAAACCTGCCAGCTCTGCAGCTGCTTAATGGAACTGATAACTGTGTAATGACCTCTTGCTAATACCCAATTTTTAAACCACTTAAAATCCGATAAAAAAGCTCCATTCCTCAAAACCATCCGTTGAGTCAACTGTGCCTTATTGTTCCAGAATTCCCTTTTCCAGTCCTTGTGCAGCTCTCCAGCTGCCAGATCTGTTACAGCAGCCAAATGACCTGCACACACCTGCCTTTATTCCTTAACACAGGCTCTGAGGGAAAGGTGGGAGCACCTGGGAATAGTCCTGAGCCTCCATGGAGTTCTGGAGCTGATTACAGAGACTCCCATTTCTCTGAAGAAGGGTGTCATCCTTGGTGTTCTGCCAGGTTCTGGTTAATTGCTCTTTATTAAGAGCAGCCCCAGGCATGAGATAATCCCTAAAGAGGCCACAATCCATCCTGACTGAGCTGCATCCCAGCGCTTGGGAGGAACCTGCTGCAAGGCTCAGCCAGGTAAGACTCTCACAGGTGCAGTTAAACCAAATGCAAGGTGGTCTCCTCACAAAGGTAAAGGAGCTCATGTTTTTAATTTTCTGTTCATTAATTTCCTCACTCTGCCATGTGGTGGATCTCTCATCTCATTTGGAAAAGCAAGGGAGAAATGGAAACACACCCAGAGATGAACAACACTGTTCTGCCAGTGCCAGTCATGGGAACATGATCACCCTCAGCTGTGCTCACTCATTTGGCTCTCCTTTGAAGGTCATGGCTTTGAGGATCTCTGCAAACAATGCACAGAGCTATGACCAAAGTAGGGGGGAAAATTCAAGACTAGGATTAAAATGTGGAACTCTTAAAAACCCTCTCCAAACCTAGGAGTCCATAGCTGTCCATGTACAAACTATGGCTGTAATTTGTGTAGCCTGAAGATCTGGCCAGCCCATGATCTGTCATTCCAGCCAGTGCAAACTGGAGGCATCTCTGTGTTCATCCAGCTCCAGCTGACTTTAAATTCGGAGCTGGCAACCTCCCAAAAATGCACTGGGGATCCCAGCTTTACTGAGCTCAGTATTGACTCCCACCACATTTCAAGGCATGGGGATTGTGTGGCCAGTGCCCAATAACATGACAGAAATCAGAAAAAGACCAACAAAGACAAATCAATTTTTTTTCCCCTGTCTACTTTCAGTTTCACAGCACCAGCACAGTCAGGGAATGTTGTATTTGTGCTCCTCAGCTGATGTGCTATGGGATATTTTGGTTATCAGAAAAAAGGCAATTTGAAGTAATCTACTGACAAAATAATTTTGAAGGTGTTTTTAATATCTTGCTTTAAGAGAGTGGCTCAGGCTTGGATTCAGGTAGCAAATCCAATTTCCTGTCCTGAATGGCAATGCCAGTGTGGCAATTAGACCATGAAGGACAATACTAATTTTAAGGTATATGTGGGTGGAGAAAAAAAAGGAGAGTGAAATAATCAACATGTGAAATCATAAGTGAATCCAGTTTCCTTAGCAACTTCTACTGTGCAGCCTGAGCATTCCCTGAGAATCTGACTTGGAAGCAAGTGGGCAGCAGGTACTTACTGGAGATGGGAATGCTTCTGAGGGACAGCAGTGGGAAACTCTGGTTCAGACCTGTTTTATGTGTGGTTCTGTTCTTCCCATGGAATTCTGTGTCATTGTTTCACTTCCCATGAACTGGTGGTGGTTCTTTTCCCTGGCAGAGGTGGATATGGCACTGGGAAGAGCAGGGGATACATCCTTTGCTGAAGTCCCTTTTTTTTTTTTCATTGGGCAACTGCATGGTCATTAAATTGTGTTACTTAAATAGTTACAGCAGAAGAGACTTTGATTAAAGATAGACCAAAACCAGTTGAAAAACCAATAGAAAAGTATTTTGCTTTGGTGTTTCAAATGCAGCAATCCCTATAACCAGGCTCTGGGCTGATGTCTTCATCAGTCCCTCTGCTTCCAAGCATTAAATAGTCACAACTGAAGCATCAAAGAGCTCACAAGTCTTTAAAAAAAGAGAAAGTGTTGGGTTGTTTAGCTTTCCCCATCCATCATTTCAATCTTTGCATAAGATCTTCAAAGATTTTCTTTTTAATAAAAACAGAATTGCTGTGCAATCTCATGAGTGGTCCTTTCAGGGAGAAAGTAGAATTGCAAGACCCTAAAAATCACAAGGAATGACAATGAAATTGGGTTATGGACTTAACTGGCTTCAATTGGAAAACCATCTACTGATAAAACCCCAAACATAGCTAAACAATACTGCAGGTCAAAGGGAGTTCCTGAGGAGAGGGGTAATGGCTATAGGGGACCAGGAAAGGAACAAAGGATGTTTAACTCAAGAGGAAAAATGGAATAAATTGCTTTATACATCTCCATATAAATACAATTTTATACATATATTTATATATGTGCATATAAATATATAAATACTATTGTCCATTGTAAATATTTTTAGATTTCTTGTACAAAATACTATTTGGACAAAAAGTTTAAAGATATTCTTTAATACTCTCACTTTTCTTGCCTTTCCTATGTGTGGTACCTGCAGTGAAAGTGGAGCTAATTCTGTTTCATGTTTGGACCCACATTTTGATTTACCCACAGGAAACTGCCACAGTGCTGTTGCTGGAGGGTTTTTCTGGATGAGTATCCCAGTGTACTTCCCAGGGGGAAAATGCCCTCTGGACCCCAATGCCAGCTCAGGCCAGAAGGGAACACTTGGCACATGGGCTCAAAATCACTTTTCCATGGTGGCTGTTGACAGGAGCAAAGTCTCTGCAGGAGCTGGGGGTGCTGAAAAGGACAATTTATTGTTATTCTAGAGAACTGTGACCAGGATTTACAACTCCCATGCATCCTTGATATAACCAACACCAGATGTTAAATGAAGGAGTTCCTGAGGGATTTCTTCAGTTTCTCCAAGGTGCTGCTACCAGATCTTATGCCAGCGGCTCATTTTAATATGAATACTTCCTGGTGTGTTAACTCAGCCTAATCCCCTAAAATAGCCCCTTTTTATTGTAATTTATATGTGACCTTTGTGAGCAGAGTATCTGAGAACACAGGGAGGTTAATGAATTCTGTCTTTTCTCACCAGTGTGAGGCACTGAAGTAATAATGTCTTGTTAGAGAAGGGAAAAGAGGGCACACGTCACGTCCAATATTTTAGCCTGTGGCTGAGCTGTGAACTAAACCCAGCTCTCCAGAGCCAGGCTTAGAGCTGAAGCAAATAGGTCACTCTTGCTCTCACCAGCCCATCCATGGGATGAATTGCAATGCACATTTAAAAAGCACTGCAAGTTTTTGAATCCAGGATCCAAATTTTCCTCAGCAGATTTTGCCTTCGTTGCTCTGCCCCAGCTCCCAGGGTGGTGGTGTTATGCTGTAATGAGTGCCAGGGTAAAGCAACACTTGGGGCACAGACAGCAAAGGGTTCTTGTCTCCTGAAACCACTCTGTGCAGCTCTGGGCCACAGGAAACGCCTCTCTCGTGACACAGCCTGGGCTGAAACACTGCACAACCTTCCCATTACCAGCGGGGCTTTGTTAACTTGTGAGAACATTTGCAAATCAAGTTCAAATGATTTTGCTGCTGCCTCTGGTACCACAACCCCCCTCCCAGGTCATAGCAGAGTATCACATCAGGCATAAGCCTCACCCCTGCTGGCATCACAGCAGGGTGGGGCAGGACCTACAAGGCACAGGGGGTGATCCCTCTTCCCTTCCAGTTTGCTGTTTACAGTTTTCCGTCCTTTTGCTTCTGCCCTTCCATCTTTCTTTCCATTCTTCTCCCATCTTCCATCTGTCCTTACATCAGTTTTCATCCTTTCTTCCATTCCATCTCTGTCCTTCTTTCTGCCACTGCTTCCATTTGTTCTTCCTCCTTCTATTCTTCGGTCTGTCCAGCTATTTTACCTCCGCTGTCTTTGTCTGTACATGTTCTTCCTTCCGCCCTTCCATCCTTCTGTTCTTCATTCTGCACTCCATTCCTTCCTTCCTCCTTCTGCCCATGCTTCCATCCATCTCTTCTTCCTTCTCTTTGCTCTTTGGTGTCCCTTTCTGTCCCTCTTTCCACCCATTCTTTCCTCTTTCTATTCATTCTTTCTTCTGTTTGTCCTTCCTTCCAGCTGACTCTTCTGCCTTTTTTCCTTTTGTCCATCCATTCCTAAGTCTGTCCTCCCTTACTTCCATCCATTCTTATCTTTAGATACCCATTAGATCTCAAATCCATATATTTATAGTGGATAAAACTGACCCTTTCCTGGGCAGCAGCAGCAGATCCCTATTTGTTCACTATTTGGAGGCTTTTGTGTGTCCATCTGTACTTCCTCCTTCTGTCCCTTGTCCATGTGCTGCCATGCTGATGGTGGCACCTGGAAGCAGATGAAGGGCCTTTTCCTGCTGCTGCAGGAGTAGCTCCATCACCATGCAGAGCACACATGGAGTAAGAAGGATTTGATTTTCATGCAGACACAAGTTCTGTGCTCCAATGCATGGCCTTTGCTCAGTTCCCAATTAATATCCCGTGTGACTCCCTCATAGCACCCCACTGCCCCTTCTCGCAGCATCTGTGATACAGCTCAGGTGAGGAGAGAGCAGCATCAATAGTGAGGATTCAGGCACTGTGTGCTGTTGGCAAGAGCCCCAGCAAGTATTGCTCCCATCCATCTCCCATTACTGTGCTGACACCTTCAAATGGCAGCAGCCTTTACAAGCTGTGTTGGGAATTATCCTGCACCTGCTCACTGGAATCACTGTACATATGTTTATCCTCTCCTGCTCCCACCTTTGTACCACGCTGACTTGCCAACAAGGAGAAAAAAAGGTGTTTTATCAACACACCACCATTTTGTGCAGCACTCCAGCAATTCTGAATGGATTCTGTTTGGATCAGATACCTAATATTGTTTATCCAAGAAAAGCAGAGAGAAGAGCCCAGGGGTGATAATCAGCAATAGTTTACTGCACCACACACACAAACATCCCCCTCCTGCTTTTTCCAGCCATAAATTGTAATGACACTGGTGGGAGGAAAAGGTTTTTCCTGTCTCTGAAACAATTCTGAATACCTGTTCTGAATTACAGGACCTACATTGATCTGCCTGTCATCCTGCTCCATTTGGAGTGATAGAGCTGCAGAAAAAAGCTTTTGTTTAATTGAGATAATATTGTATTTTTCCTTGAGGAGAAAACTGAGGGATGTTCTTCCTGCAATAAAATGACACTAGCAGGTGAAGTCCTGACAGCAAAGCCCTAATTCAGCACTTGCTTAATTCTGCTGACTGAACAAGGCCCTGTGCTGAGCTGTGTGAGCTCTGCTGGTGTCCCACAGTGAGACCCAGCACACTGAGAGCAGTTTGTGTGCCCAAACAGATCCCTGGTGTTGAGCTGGGCACTGGCTCCGAGGGGATGTGGGACTTCCCTCCCAGCTGGAGCGGTGTCAGCTACCCTGGTTCTGGACTGCTCTCAAAATAAAGGGGTTTCCCCCTTGTGCTCCTCCTGAGTGAGGACTTGAAGCACTGATGGACATTTCTGCCCTTGCCTCAGGCCACAGCTGTGCAGTGCCCCATCCATGTGTTCACCTCCTGGGCAGGGGCAGCCAGCTGGGAGGCACCGGCTGCTGAGGACACTGCGGACACAGGGACAGGCCCAGGGTGACTGTGCCAGATGGTGCCTGAGCTCCCCAGGGCCCCAGACACTGTTTGGGGTGACAGCGTCCTCAGGAATTCTGCTGTTCTCCTCACCCTGCCAGCAGCTGAGTTCAGCATTTCAAGGGAGTGACACAAAACCAACCTGGACCACCGAAATGGGAAGCACGGCAAGAGAGATTTCACAGCACAGATATTACCTTGCTATTTAGATGATAATCCAGTTGTCCCAGTCAAATCCTGCCTGGCTTTCCCAACCTTCTCAGCAATTCAGGCTGGACAGATTTCCTAGAGCTGCTCTTCAGAGCCAGGTCAGGAGTTTTTTCCCCAGGATGTTGCAGGAACAACAAATTTCTGCCATGTGCAAGGCAGTGGGGCATGACTGATAAATAGATGAGATTGTAGGTAAGAGATGTTGGACAGAGACAGACAGATGGATAGATGGACAGACAAATAAATCTGTCTCTCATCTGTACCAGCCCAAGCTGCTGTTGCTCCACTGGCAGCGCTTGCAGGCTCTTGTCTGCACAGCCACAATCCAAAGATCCAAGGCCACGGGCACCACAAAGTGGAGTGTGTGGCATTGCACCCTCACCTACCATGCCTTAGACAATGTAGTGGTGACAGCCCTCCAGCCCCCTTCTGCCCTTCCCATCCCCATCAAAAAAGAAGCTAAAAAAAGCAAGAAAAATATTTTTGCATCCACACCTTCCAATTCTGTTTAACAACCAGTACATTGCTTCTAGTGGGATAATGATTTCTTGATGGACTCTCATCAATGGCCTGTTTCCACATTATCTGAAATAATTGCTTCAGAGCGACCACAGAAGGAGCAGCAGGTAGGAAATGAGGCTGCAGTTGCCAAAACATAATGGATCATTTAGTCCTTCTCGGAAGGCTTTACCGCTTGTGTGTCTGATGGCACCGTTCTGATGATAAACCCGGCTGTGGGGATCAGGTCATGGACATCACCGCATCAGAATTCACATCTGCCACATCAGAATAAGGCTCCCAGAAAAGAAACAGTAAAAAAATAGAAGCATTCCAAGTGTACCCCAGCTTGCAGGCACTACACCCTCTATCTAATAGAGCTGATGAATACCTCAGTTAGGAAGGGGGTCTCTCCCTTCTGTTTTTAGCAGGGAGGTGTTGCTTTTTTTCTCGTATTTTGCATATTTTAATGTTTAATTTCTTTCTTTTATTTTTCCCTCAATTTCATTTCCAGCCCTTCTTCCCCCAGCTACCAATACTGACAAACCCAATCACACAAAAACCTACAAAATGCCAAAGCCTTGAAGAATTTTCATTTTTTGCCATTAAAACCCTTGTGTGAAGCACTGGCTTCATACATCTCCAGGGGACATAAAATAATCCTTTTTTGGGGGTGACCTGCTTTATAAAGAGGAGCCAGTCAAGCCATTTAAATAAATGTATATTTTAAAGTGTCCTATAATAGAAATTGGATTTGAATTATATTCTTTATCCAGAGCTTTCCAAGTGATAGTGTGGTATCAGTTTGAAAATAGTCTTAATTTTTTATGAGTGTTTTAGTGTACTTTTAGAAGAAGATGTAACTAAGACTGTGGTTTCCCACATGGTTTCTCAGCAAGGAGAGCTGCATCCATGGATGCCACTCAAGGTGATTTTTGTTGTGGCTCCATAAGGAACCAGGTTAGGAGGACGAGGAGCAGCTTTTTAGAGAGCATTTGGACTGATTTGTGTACAGCAACTATTTCTGGGAATGCAGTCTGGGTAATTATACCCCTAAATAGCCAAACTATTTGTGTAGAGCTCCTCCACAACTGTAATTGCACTTGCACTTTGCACACCCAATTCAGCCTGTACTGAAACACCATCAAATTTGGCTGCAAGCTTTTGCAATAGAATGAAAACAGAGAAATCAGAGCCACCCCTCCCAAAGCAGGCTCTGAGTGCAACAGCCCATAATAAAATGCAACAAGGAGATGCTGGATCCTGCCCCTGGAATAAGGGGCTGCAAAGAGGGAAGACTGCACTGACCCAGGGGTGACAACTGAGTCCCATGGCAGGAGGAGGGGACAGTGTTCCAGTCAAGGACCTTCAGCCCTTTACAGGCATCCTTGAGAAGGAGGATACAGGAAAGGGAGTAGAAAACAGCCTCAGCTCAAAATTACGCACAGGGTTTTCTAAGGAAAAACCCACAGGAGTGTGTTTAGAACTGTGTTAGGCTGAGGTGGAACTCACAATCTGCAATTTATGAAAATAAGTAAATAGAAACCCATGAATTTCCAAAGTGCTGCAGAAACGAGGCAGCTGATCCTTGGGATCAGTGCATTTGCCTTACTGTCACTCATCCCTGGGTAAAGGCAATGAGAAGGGACACGTTTGTCCTGCTCAAATTTGTAGTTCAGAGATCAGGAAAAGGGAGTCTGTTCTCTATTACAGTGTGCTAAGCAAATGTGTTTTCTTGTCCTTTGATAATAAACGTGCCCTGCACCAGAACCCAGAGCAGGACACCCACAGCAGTTGAAAAATGAGGCCAAAACTCTCCTCCAGAGTTTCATCAGCTCTAACAAGACTGAGATAATCCCAGATTATGAAGGAAGCACAATGTTCTCATTTTCAAATTGAGAGAATCAGAAAGTAACCAAAGTGTTGGATGTTAGAACCCATTTAAAATATGATTAGCCTAATTTTTTTAATGATCTATGCTTGGGAATTATGAATTCACCACCACCACCAATGACTGGCTATTTTTAAAAGAGAAATCCCACTGGATTCATTCCTCTGATTTCTGTCACTCAAACATGGTGTACCCAGTTTGTGCTGCAGCTTTTGCAGTTTAGTGTTTCTAATAATTACTAAACCCTCCTACCTTGACCCTTCAGTTCACCCATTCCAGGTGAATCAATCTATAATTATTGTTTTTCTGGGCTTACCTCATTTTTTGTAATGTTGCTATTTTGCAAAGTAAAGAGCCAATTCAATGTTTTGGGTATCACCAACACTTTTCCAAAAACCACAGAAACAGAAATGCTCAAAAAGGAGATGGGTTTGTAAATACCATAGGAAATTCCCTTGTCAAGAATCTCACATGCCTTCAGTTCAGTTTTCCCAATAGTGAGAACATCAAACTCCACCTAACAAATACTGGAGAGTTGTTTGGTAAAAAAAAAAAAGGTCGGTGAAAACCTGCCTTTTTTTTTTTCTTACATTTGAGATACTTTGATTACAAAGTGCTCTTACAGCATTTCGTACTTGTTTGGCTGCTTCCTGCACCCTGGCTAAACTCCTTGTAAAATGAGAATGAAGTACTGATGTCTCCCTTTCTTTCCCAACCTTTTACCAAGGTTTTAGGGCTTTTCCTAATTAGGAAAAGCTTTTCCCTCCAGACATGCCTATGGTGGGATGCTGCTCCCTGGAGAAAGTTGTTCAACCCAGGATTGGTACTGTGAGCCCTTCCCATGTGGGAGAGAAGGAATCATTCAATCAGTTCACTCCTTTTTAAAAGAATATGTCAAACTCTTATCACATAAAAATAAACTACTCTATCAAAGTGCACATGTTCCAGGAAGGAAAAGCCAGTATTTATATTCTAGCTCCCAACTTGCTGTTAAACCACAGCAGTAGCTGTAAAACTCAAGTTGAGCCATAGAAAACACTTTAAAGTCTCTGCATTTTGAGTTTGGATCTCAAGTGGAAGCCCAGAACAGAGGGGAGGATTATCCTCCCCAGGAGCCACCTGGCTGGGGGGCTCCAGCCAGCACCTTGACCTGGAGTCACTGGGGGCTGATGACAATTCCTGCCTTCCCCAGCACTGCTGCTGCCACAGCAGGGCCAGCACAGACACAGCTCTGCTCCTTCACCAGGGCTGTGTCTGGGGCGAGAGGAACTTCTGCAGGTGCCGTGAAATAAACCAAACCATAAGGGAGACTGGAGCCTCAATTCCAGCTTTACCATTTGCTATTACCACTGACAGCCCTAATGCTCTGTACAATGATCCACTTCAGTTGCTAAATTAGCTTTTTCAAGGGGGATTTCATTTGGGGAAAGCAAAACAAAACACCAGCTTAACAGAATTTGAGGGCTTAAACATTCTGATGATACAAAAATAAGCCCGAGTTATCATCGCTCGGTATGCACGGCTCACAAAGCTTCCAAAACAACTCCCAACAACTGGCAGCAGCTCTCAGATCAAAGGAGGCTCCTGGGCTGATGTGAAACTGCACAAGCCTTTCAATTAAATATTGAGATGATAAATAGGGTTTATCCTGCAGGAATGTGTGCACACATGCACACACACCCCCCTATAGGAACTATACATAACACACCACTCCAGATTCTCTACAGCTCTATCTCTGTACATCTGTGCATACACACAAACCTCTCTGTGTTTGTACACATACAAACTTCAAAGTCTCTTCAATTTGGGATCAAATTCTACTCAACAACCAATTAGATATTTTTTCCCCCAGCAATCCTGTAAATATTCATGTGGTTTCTTTTCCCTAAAAGTTAAGACTGTCACCCGCTTCTAGAACCTGCTAAATAATTCCAAGGAGATGAAACACAGCTTTTGGGATGCCAGTTGTTCCATTCCCAGGTTTGCCAGCAATCAGGGAGTCAGAATCACAGAATATTCTCAGTTGGAAGGGACCCACAAGGACTGTAAATCATTCAAATCCTAAGCCCTAATGTTCATGTCAAGTGTGTGAGTTCAGAGTATTGACAGCACGAAGTTTGACCACAGCAAATTTCAGGCACCTTGTCACAGTGAAATATTCACTATAAATAATTGCTAATAGTCATGTAAATCAAACCAAAATGGGTCTTAAAGGAAGGTTCATTTGCAGGAGATATGAAAGAACTTCCTGATAATTCCATATCCTGTTTTAGTTAACACTTACTCCTAGTCTGCCTTCATTTTTTCCTTTTCATCTCCTGCCTGTCATTCATTTGACATCTCTACCATGATGAGAGTGATACTTAATATGAATGGGAAACACAAAAAATCCCCAAACATTTCCAGTACTCTCTCTGCTTAAAGAGATTTTGCTGATTCACACTGGCACCTTTGTCCTGTAACCCATTTTCTTTTCACCTCATTGCAGACCCATATCACAATTCTAACAGAAACCCTAACTCAGGACAGAATTTCAAGAGAACAACTCAGCCTCTCGTCTCCCCAGCATATTTCCGTATCAAACACCAATCCTTGGCTGCTAAGTGCCTCCAAAATCAGCCTGATACCAAGGCTTTTAAATGATGATGAAACAGAAAAGTAGGGCAGACAAGGAGAGGAAATTTTTCAAATGTACTCGTGATTGCCCTGAGTCCTGATCCACTGCAGTCAGAATGAAAACGGGCATTGTTTCCAGTGGATGTGGTTGCATTTGTTTTCTTCATTATTTCTTGACTTGCAGATTATTTTTTATTATGTAAAGCATATTTTTAAATGCTGAATTACAGGTGAGCTGACTTCCACTCACTAAGTTTACTCGGGGTCTACATTATAAGAGAGAGAGTAAATTTGGCTCCAAGGCTTCTGGCTGGCCAGGTAGCTCTGTGGAATGAAAAAAATCAGCCTCTGCTGCAAAATGGGAGATTTAAATTTTAGTTGAAATACAGAAGCAGATTTACTCACATTTCTCTCTTTCCATGCGCTTTCTGTCAGTACACAATTACATTGTCAAATCTGTATGCAAACAGACACGAAGCACACACAACCTGGGTAACGCAACAGTTGCTCCACGCCTGCAGTCAAATTGTGCTAATCAGCCCTGCCACTTGGAAATTATATTTTCTCTATTCTTGGGAGAGGGCAAAACTCAGAATTTACATTGATCCTATTGCTAATCCAGAGTCCTTTAGAGTCACACCTGCACAGAGTTGATAGAGAGCAGGAGAAGTAAAAGCCAGTCTGAGAAGCCCCATCAGTTTGCTCCTACTGCAATATTATTTCTTCCATTATTTCTCTCTGTGTGTTGGAATGAAGTTCTTCCAGCTGAAGACCACATGGGCCTCCCTGTAAAGAGGGTGAAAGTGTGCCACTGACCTCTGGAATTCCTAATTTTGCAGGTTTTTATCACAGGATTGGGCTGTAGGGAGCAGGTCCAAAACTCTGGAACAGGCAGCTCCAGGCAGCTTTCAAGCTGGATTTCCAGCACATGCTCTCTCTGCCTTCTCCAAGGATAATACAGCATCAGACAGAGAGAGTGACTCCCAGCAGCTTTACCATGCTGCCTGAGAAGGAGCCCAAGCTCCTCCTCAGAAATGCCAGGCATTTCAGACAGAATTCCAGGGACAGCTAACACTCAAATCTATGCTCACCTGAGGCTCTGGGTACCAGCAGCTGCTCTACACACCATCAGGCCTAGTACTGCATTGATTTCTGCCATGCCTGACAGCCCAAACGTGCTCCTACAAGAGGCACACTCTTCCTGTTTTTAAATACTCCATCGATATTTTCTTCCAATATAATTTCTGCCTTGTTTCATCCCAATTAAGCACCTAAAGTGCACTTCCCAAGTTACATCAAGGGGAAAGTTCCCTTTGCTCAGTATTTTGTCTCCTGTCTTCACAGCCACATCGACCCTGAAATTCAAACAAGCCTGCAGTAAGGTGCCCCAGCTGGGCACAGTCACTGCACAGCTCCATCCTCTGTGGCCTTCAAGGAAGAGGAGCCTGTCATGGATTAGGTCTTCCCTGATTGTGACACCCACAGCAGCATCTCTGAGCTTATGAATTATTTACATTGTTGCATTTACAAAAAGACTGCAACATCTACATGATGACAAACAAAAACAGCAGATTTGACCTTTTAACATGTAAGTGAGGTAAAGTAACTGTGCAGAGATGGAAGACACAGCCCACCTCATGCTGCTAGAGGAAGCTGTAATACTGACAGCTGAAGTGAAGCTCAGACTCAGTGCTCAGCTGCCCTTGTATTTAACTGTGCTGGAGCTCTCATTCCTCTTTAGGGAAACAGAAGATTTCCCATTTAAATAGCAGCTTATCTTGCTTTGACAGTTCCCTTTCTGTGTGTATTACACACCCCTTAGAGCACTTTACTCTCTAACTCAGGTGCTAATTCCTCACTGGTTTTATCACACAGTTAAGGCAAAGAAAAGACTTCCAGAATCAGAAGAGGCAGCTCCTCGAGGTGATATTGGGAGAAAAAACCCTTCCTAATTGTAAGATTGGTGAATCAGAGGCAGCTGTGAAGCCTTTAGGTGCCTTTGACAGGTTAGACAGGTCTGTCAGGGCAGCTCAAGTACCACAAGTCCCCTGGGGCTCCGTTACACCCTGAGGTCTGTTTGCACTGGATACTTCCATGATTTTTGTCAAAAGGATCCGGAATAGGGATAGGAATTTTGCAACCATTTGGTTCATTCCTGGTAGTAGATAAACTCTTTTTCACCGACCCTGAAGAGCAATTTCCTGGGCCCTTCTGGTGTTAAGCAGAGCCTCAGCCATGAGGTAACCCAAACTCAGATGAGAATGTTCTCAAGTATTCACAAAAATTTCCTCAGTCCAGCATCGTCCATCCTGACTGCCTCTGGCCAGTCCATCCCCAAAAAATGCCAACAGCTTCCCGGGTTCCTGTGCAGCCCTGCAGCATGAGACAGCACAGACCACGAGCCAGGTTCTGCTGTGGGCAGGTTTGGGAGCAGGGAGCACACGAGGAACTCACCAAGGCTGCACACTTGAAAAGCCAAAATGGAACTAAGGTTTAGTTGTGGGGCCACTTAGGCTTTATCATTTATTAAAATACTTTACTGCTCTGCAGGGGAGTTTGGGGAGATACTGTTGGCATTCCTGGGATCCTGGGAACGATCTGAGCACCAGCACAAGGCTGCTGAATTGCTGCCACTTTGTATAATCCAATGTCAAAGCTGTCAATTTTCCAATCTAAAGGTGGGACAAGCTCATATCCACACAGGATTATGGGGACAAAAGGAGAAACAGTGCTCTGAGCTTCCCCCTGGTGACCTCACACCCACAGAAGGAGAAGAGGAGCCCAGCCATCCAAGGGACAAACACCTTCCCGCCAGGCCTGAACTTCTCAAACCACTGCTACAAAGGGGAGACCTTGGAGGAGTTGCAGTTGAGTGCAACAGTGAGGTAACAGGCCTGAGACCTTTGGAGTTTTTATCCTTTCTTGAGACGAATCAGATTTTTTTTTCCTGGCATACCACTATGAAAGTCACCCCAGGGAAGAGTTTGGAATGTTGGCTGATCAAGTTTTTAATATTAAATTATATTTTTGCCTTTGAAATTGCCATTAGAGACACCACAATAAAGGGAGAAGGCTAGAACTGTGTCAAGACAAGCCTTAACAAATGTCTTGGTTTCCTACCCCAGTTTTACTGCAAAATGTTGCCATTTTGTGGCCTGACAGATCTTGCCCTCACTGAACTACTGCAGACCAGGATGAACCCCTGGCCTGGAGCCCAAAAACCATTAATTTCCTACTCCATATTCACAGGGAAAAAAGTCTTCTGAGTGGTGGCCACATTCAGTAACTTCCCATGCCAAAGACACAGCACACTGATACAGCTACCAAAGATTCAGTCCTTTCCTGCTGGCTGCTTGTGTGGCTCCTGGGATATCTGTACTATTGTAATGATCGACATAATTATAAAAATAATAATGTAAGACAAGCAGCAAAAATATTGAAAGCACATGTGTGTGTTTGGGGATGTGTGTTAGCAGGAGATCACCCTCTGGATCCAGCACTGTGGACTGTTTCTCATCCCACAATCCAAGATAATACACATTTCAGAGCCCCTGTTGTGAGCAAGTATTTAAAGACTAACATTAAAGGAAAATAGAGCTTTCCAATCAATTGTGAAAGTAAAACCAGCAGAGAAGCAGCTACAGAAATGGAAGCACAGCTAGAAGAAAATTAGAAACAGCAACCCCAGAATACCTGTCCTAATTAAACATTAGCTGGGAATATGTGATTTAAAATCGGAATGACATTTGAATTAATAAAAGAGCAACAAAATGTTTCAGGAACTGGTTTTTCATGACTGATGGTGTAGTTTCCTGAGCTCCAAGGCATGTTGCCTGTCTGACCAGCTTTACACAGACACTTGCTAGGCTCATGAAGCATCCTTGGGAACTGACTGTCCTTGTCTATCCAGAGTGTCCAACCAAGCCACCTCTATGGCTTGGGTGGTCAAAAAAATGATCCATGCAAATTTTTTTAGGCTGTAAATAAATGTACAGAAGAATTGCAATAAAGACAAAAGAAAAAAGGTGGTGAAAAGCACACAGTGCTCAGGAGAGAAAGAGAACCATGAAATGCATCCAGAACTTTCCTGTGCTGGGCAGATTTTCCAACACTTCCCTTTGTTCCCAGCATAGATACAAATTGAACACCACCACAAAGCCCTACAATACAGCAAGATACTGAGAGATTAAATATAATGTAAGAGCTATTTGAGGTTCTTAGAAAAACTAAAATGAAAGATAAGGCTTTAAAATCACAGGACCAAGTTTACATCAACCACATATTTCCAGATTTGTAAGGCCATTTTTCTGAGATAAACACTTGACTAGAGAAGGCTTGTAAATACTGAACTGAATTGCCGCAGCCCCCAAGATTTTTGGCTGCAAGGTGAAAAACAGACTTATTATTTTTTAAAATACAGATTTCTGACAAGCCCTGCTAAGGAGGCACCAGCACACAGAAAGCTCCGTTTGGAGCCCCCAGTTTCCCTGTGCTGTATCCCTGCAAGCTCTTTTCTGAATACACAGCAGGGGCTTCAGGCACCAGTTCTTTCTTTCTTCCCTACTTTGCTCCACTCCCTGGTACCACAAACCCATTTTTATAAATGGGTATGTTGGATCCTGAGTGCCCCCTGGGCAAGCCTGTGTTTGAGCATCCCTGCAAGAGGAGAAATGCAGCCTGATACTCATTAAAAGTCTGTTGGTGGGCTCAGACTCTCCTGCTATTGAAGATTCATCAGTTTCTTTTTCCACAGGAATGTATTTGACTGCAGTATTTGGAAAGTAGAGCAATAGCACCAATTATATCCCAGCAAAGCGTGTGTCTGCATACAGAATTTCTGTTGTGGTGGGATGGCATTTAATTCCCTGGTAGATTGCCAGAGTTGGGAGATACTAATGCTGGATTCTGACACGGTGACAACGCCGTGCTGGTGCCTGGGGGAGGATGTTTGCACACTCCTGCTCCAGGCACAGGGAGAGCACAGAGCTCAGGAACCCGCCCCTAGAACAGCCAAATAAATCCCAAACTACCCAGGGATCTCTCCCCAGCCCTGACAGCCACTGTTACACCCCACAAAGGTGGGAGTCCCTGTGCTCTGTCTGCTCAGTGCTGGGGCTGCAGCTTCACCTCAGCTTCTGGGCTGAGGATGTGAAAAAGCACCAAAGGTAAAACCAGAGACCATGCTCAGCTCCCCCAAACGTGGGTCATGGCCAAGGTCTTGTCCTGTTTTTAAGAATAACCAAGTACAACCAACAAACCCACATAAATGGTCTAAAGAGTTGAAAGACTTGCTTCCAAATGCTTTTGGACAGAGCTGGTTATTAAGTCTCACAGGCGCTTTTAAAAAGCGTCTTGGTCATCTCGTTCTTGTACAAAGATGCCTTTGATGTTCTGCTGCCTTAACATCAGTCACCAATATCCCATTGCCTTCCACGAGGAACTGCTGCCCCAGCCCTGCAGCTCAGGAAGAGGAGAGGAATGCTGTAAAACCCCAGGGAAACATCACTCAGAGTAATAAACTGGGAGCAGAAGATACCTGGGGTGGGTGGGCAGGACACCAGAGCACGTCTATCAAAATAACAACAGGATGTGAGGCAATAAATAAGTGCTGATCTGCAGAACAGCTCCCAACTTCCATGTGGAGATGTGTGAATGAATTGCCTG
Organism: Chaetops frenatus; assembly: GCA_013400775.1. Taxonomy (NCBI): domain Eukaryota; kingdom Metazoa; phylum Chordata; class Aves; order Passeriformes; family Picathartidae; genus Chaetops; species Chaetops frenatus. The sequence goes on from VZTR01015106.1 coordinate 1,282,411, forward strand.
GGGGAGCAGAGAGAATGGCAACTCAAAGCACAGAATGAGAGAGAACCTTCACTTATTCGCTCTGGAGCCTGTAGCCAGCAGGCCTGAACTTGGGAAACAGCAGTGTAATGGAGGGTGTCGGGTGAAATAAAATTACTCTGTCAGAGAACAACCAAAGAAAAATTAATTAAGGATTAATATTAATGAAGGCAAGAGAAGTTGTATAGGGTAAATTTAGCCAAAAAGGTTTCTAGAAAAGGGGCCTGGTGGAAAGCAAAGAGAGGGAGACTCTACAACTCTGCTGTTGCTTCCTCTACATTCCTCCTACAGGAAAGAAAATGGAAGCAAGCCTAAACGAGACTGTACAGGAAACAAAGAAACCCTCTGTATTTAGTTCATTTCAGCATCACATAGCATTTCCCCTAAATAGCAACATTCCCATACCTGGTAAAGCTCCACCAGAGGTGACAGTAGGACACAAAACCATCACTGCACTGGAATGCCAGCAATTCGTCCTCAGCCAAAGGCTCTGTGCAGCCTTCACACAGGTTCAGGGGATCATTTCCAGTTTAGAGCAGCACCAATGAGAGGCACATTTGCAAGGACAGCAAGGCTGCACAACCAGGAGGACACTGTAGCAGCCAAGGAAACCCCCCGGCTTCCCCTCTGCCCACTGCGGCCTTGGGTGCTTTGCCAGGCACAGATCCTTCACATGCTGAATATTGAGTGTATTGAACATTGTGTGTGAATACTGGGAATTGTTGTGAAAGGGATGCCCCTTTCAGTATCAGTAGTAGAAACGTCTTCATAAACTGTCCCACCTGTTCAGTCCCACCTGACATCCATGAGTTGGAGATCTCTCCTAGATTATTCTTCTGGGCAACTTTAGAGAGAAGGTCATGATTGGAGAGCCAAGTACCTTGCCCAGGAAAAAAAAAAAAAAAAAAAAAAAGGGGGTTCATTATGGGATTTCAAAGAGAAATATTCAAAGCTCCTGCATATAAAAAATTAATTAGCTGACCAAACACTTGAATGCTGAATAAATAACCTTTCCCTGGCAAAAATAAAGCTGAATGATCTGAAACAAAATAAGGGCATCCATCCAGCAAGGAGAAGGAAAAGATAAGCTGTTTTCCTCTGTAAACTTCCCCAGCCTTCATTGGAGGTCACACAGTGCAAAGAGGATGGAGTTCAAACAGGACTCCAGCGTTTGAATCCAGCCTAGCTCACAGTGCAGTGTTCCTGGGAAACACAAAGGAGGAAATATTGAAATGATTGATCCCTATCCCAAGATAAGGTGACACATTAAGAAAGCACAGGCCTGTCCTGCACCCTGGTGCAGGGAGCTTGGAGTTCCTTCCCAGCCACCTCCAGAACCTCCTGAATGGCCAGGAAAATACAAATGATTCCTACCCAGCAATGGGAAGTTTCACCCATTCCTTACAAAAGTGGCTCTGCACCTCCCAGCAATCTCCCAGTTTCTTTTTCTTGAGCAAGTCCCATGAATCTCCAAGGGAAGGAGCTTCCCCCTCCCTTCCGTAAGGTCCCACTGATGTCTGCTTTAAATAGAGCAAACCAATGTTCTCTGCCCCAGGGATATTTGCTATCAAGTGGTTTTCCACACAGAGAGGAAACACAATGCCCAGAGGAGATGGAAAGGCACATCCCACACAGAGATTCAGGCAGCTGCAAGTCCTGCCTTAGTGCTTGACCGGGTTGCAACTTGGGAGTTATTTATTCAAATTATTCTTTTAATTTGAATTACAATTGAATGCGTCAAGTAGCTCAGCCTGTGCTTTTAAGACATGAACATCCACACTGAGCCAGGCCTGTCTCTAAAAGCAGTGAATTGAATATTTTTATTAGGTTCTTGCCGTGCTTTTTTCTCCCGAGTTCAAACACTGGCAATTTATTATGCAGCAGCTCCTTTCCCGAGCCGGGGGAAGAACCAGCCTTTTGTCAGTACGTGGAAGCACCAGCACACTCATTCTCCCCACAAAACTCCCTCGTTTCAAAACATCAGCCTGACTCACAACGGCGGGGTCAGGAACCAGCTTGTAGGGGAGGGTAATGAATATACAATGTATGCACAGGAACAAACAGCTGGTGAGTCATCCCAAATTTGTCCCACATTAACTTCACAGCCAGTCCCTGCTGGGGGACACAGAGGTGCTGCTTTAAAAGAGCTGGAGAAAAACTCAGGGGACACACTGAACTCACAGCTTGTTCACCAAAACGTGTAATTTGGCAATATCAACAACGCTCAGAAAACATCAGGGCAATGCATTTACTTTCTCGAGGATTTCTCTGCTGCGGGCAGGAAATACACAGTTCAGCCCAGCCTCGCCAATCAAAGGGTAGCTCAGATACACTTACATAAATGCCTGCAAAATTACCACAGAAATGGAATAATCCTGCAGGAAATGCTTTCCCAGCTTTACTGTGATGTCTGACAGGAAGTGCACACCGTGTTTTCTTATCCTTTCAGTTAAGGGAAACTCTTCAGCAGTTTGTTTGGGGATATCTGCAATTATTGCTGCTTTCCAATAAAGTGATTTTTTTTAAGAAAGTAACAGTGTTTGGCCCATATTTCCAGAAAGAAAAGCCTTCCCTTTCCCCAAACACAAAGAACTGATAATGGCAATGAGTGCAAAGCAGAGTTAATGGGTTTACTCATAGAAACTCACCCATTGCACCTGGGCCTGACATTCACCTGCAGGTGCACAGGCCATGAGGGTGCCCAAACCCACAAAGCCATCCTAGAGATGCTCCTGTGCCTGAGCTCTGCAGGTTCTCTCCAAGAAGGCCTGGCAAGAATCCCACTCGTGCCTTCAACCATGGGGTTTCACCTTGTGAGTTCGTGTCACAGAATACAAGACACACCCTTCCTTCTTCTGTTCCCTGTCCCTCACAGGCTTGGTTTAGTGCCCTACAGTGAAAACTGCTTTATAATGGCTTTTCCTCTGGAATAATTCAAATTAAGACCTCTGTTGGAGCATGCAATTATCCTATATGTGTCTGAAATCAAGGAGAGCCAGTCAGAGGCGGATCTGTAACTGGGGATTATTTTCACAGCATGTAATTTTCAGATCACGCACATCAATGTTATAATTGGGCAGTGGGAGCAGAGGGTATCTTTATTTACACACACAGCTCCTTTAACTCAGCAAAGTGCTGTAATTTCCCTTCTCCTTAGTAAATATTTTTCTCTCCAAACCTGCATCACAGGGATGGCCCATGACTGGGGAAACCCTGCTTGCTCCAGGGGTCATTGCATTTGGTAAATTAATCCTAATTGCAGGCATAGTTCCTGTGAAGCTTGTTGGATGTAAACCTTGGTAGACTGAAATGGGTTTGTGATTTTAATCAGGAAACATTCCAAACCTAAACAGTTGCAATTCTCCAAAATATAATGAGAACACCTACTTTAAAAAAATAAAAGGGGGAAAAACCCCATGAGACTTGCAAAACAGCAACAGACACCTTTTAGGACTGTGGCTGTTTCAAGACCCTATAAAATCTTGCTTATATTGATTTGTATCTTTTGGTAGATTGACAGACATCAGTGGAGTCTTTTCCTGGGCTACATTGATGAAATTTGCCAAAATAAATTTTTTTATGTATAGTATAAAATCCTTACTGGAGTCTTGTATGTGGGTTGGACTTAGAGCAGGTTACTTACTTCCATCTCTTCATTTCATGAAATTTTTAACAACCTTATAATTTGTGACTTCTGCTCTTCATCCCTGAAAAATTTCCTCGGATTTGTCCAATGAGTTTAAAAATCTTAAACCAATGGAGAAGCACAAGAGGCAAAATAGTTTTGCTTAGGGAGCAAGTGACTGAAATAAAGACACTATGATTTCTTTGTCTTCTGGTTTCAGTCATTAGGAAGCACACAAGTCATGTTACCTATTTATTTACAACAGGAAGACTTGGTATGTTTTTCCCCGTGGGGGGAAAAAAAAAAAAAAACAACAAAAAAACGGCATTTTAGAGTCAAGAGCTTTTAGAGCACGTTTCAGGGAAAACACACTAAATGCTACAAACTATTTGAGCTCATTATTAACTCCAAAATCAGTGTCACACTGTCAGCAGCTGTACACACCTAATGCAGTGGCCACAAGCCTGCCCAGCTAAGAAAGTTTTTATTTCTGATTGGGAGCCAGAGCCTGGCAGTGTCAGCTGAAATCATGTGCAGTTCTACTGTCGTGAACAGTCATTTATTTGGAACTGGTTTAAAGACAAAATCTGCTCAAGAAAGCTAAAGTAACACAAAAAAGGGCAAAAAGTAAAGATGAGCAGAATGTGATTTATCTTTTTCTTGGCAAGACAGCTATACTGAGATTTCTGTGTCATTAACTTTAAATATAGAGGGGTTTATAGGCTTGTCTTCACGTTTTCATTCCAGCACCTATGAAAACCACACGTGCAAATGAAAATATAATAAATTTGAGGTTGAGGTTTCTTTCACTGAGTACCAGAATGATGTATTAGTCACAATTCCAGATGAATCAGTTATGGAAGATTTCATTACTGGGTTTTTTTTTTTGTTTTCAGCTGTTCTGCTGATGTTTCATTGAAGTCTGCCCCTGACTTTCCTGCAATGTGTTCCTCGCCTACGGAGCTTTCAGCTGACAGAGTTCTCAGGGCTGACCTTCCTGCTGTCCTTGCCACCATGTGTCTCCCTCAGAGGATCCCATCACTCTGACAATGCCACTGAGCAGAGCTCTGGGCTCAGGAAACCTCTCTTGTGCTGGTGTCACTCTGGAAACTTTGTCTAAGCAAAGCCTTCAGAATTCATCCTATGTAGAGCATCAGTCCCTCCAAAATGAAGCTGTTTCCTTTAGAGAAATAATGACTAATAATAATAATAAAGTGAACCAAAACAGCATATTTTGGCAGATTGTCTGGTTTGTTTTATTTGAAGGATAAAGATATTTAAGATCATGCCACAGGACTGAGCCTAGAGTGCCAAGTCCAACAGTGAAAAGAAAAGCAAAAATCTCTTTTGAGTAGCCTCAAAACCTCCACCAATGTTCTTAAATAAAGATTTTGATTTGTCTTTAAGTTACAAATACCACAGAATGGTTTGGGTGGGACAGACCTCAAAGTTCACCTCATTCCATCCCCCGCCATGGGCAGGGACACCTCCTACTATCCCAGGTTGCTCCAAGCCCCATCCAACCTGGCCTTGGGCACTTGCAGGGACCCAGGGGCAGTCACAGCTTCTCTGGGAAACCTGTGCCAGGGCCTCACCACCCTCACAGGGAACAATTTCTTCCTAATATTGAATCTAAACCCATCCTTTGTCAGTTTCAATCCATTTCCCCTTGGCCAATTGTTACATGCTCTAGTAAAAGGTTGCTCTCTAGCTTTGAGAAAATATCTTCTTCCTTTGGTTTTTAAAAGAATGTTCTTACAATCAAAAACGAGCCCTTGTGTTTCAGTTTTAAGTTCTTTTCGAAAATTTTTACAATTATTATTACAACATTCATAACTGTCAGGGAGCTGAAAAATAAGTTTCCAAACAGCTCTGAATCACCTACTGTTATTCCTCAAGTCTGGTTCTTACAGATGTTTCAGGATTCTCTGCTGGGAATCTCTGATCATCAGAACGAAAACGATCAATTCCTCTAATATAGATTTAAACTGAATTGAATTAAGATTCACTATGATGTCCTTGTTCAGGGCTTTTCAAAACCCAACCTCTTAGAGGAGAAGGGGAAAGTACTCGTAATAAGAGGTGGCTGCAACAGAGCAGGCCAATTTCCTGCCATTTAACATAACAATGGAGGAGTTACCGCTAATAACAAATCCAATTTGTAAATCCATTAAAACAACAAAACGGCCCGATTTGCTGTATAAAAAGTAATGGCTTTGTCCTAGAAGAAACTAGGTTTGTTTCAACAAGACAGGGTAGAGAGCTGTTCTTGTGACTGCTGTCCTTTTTGCCCCCTCTGCTTACGCAACCCACAAGATCTGTAAATGTTCCAATTTAAAATTCCAGCAGCTTCCCAGGGCCAGTCTCTCCCTTCAGCTGTTCTCATGAAAACCTGCTTAAAGCCAAAGCTGAACCAACATCCAAATGAGGACAGAAGCTGACCCAGATGTGTTCAAGCAAAAAGACTCAGGGGCTCGGCAGGAATTCAAGCAAAAATGGGAATAAGGAGCAAAGGAAGGCTCCCACATTGCCGTGGGCTTCACTGCCCAAACCTGGAGGAGTTTTGCCCTGCGTGAGCTGCCAATGCCACAGGCTTCATCCAGCTCCAGCAGGAAGCTTCTCTCTGAATGTTATCGATTGTGCTCACCACAGGATTCCCCCCAGGCAGGGCACACAAATGCTGGCAGTGGTCCAGTGTCCATTACAGCCACAGCCATTGACTACAGAGCTTCTGGACTCAAAATACCTCACCACAAACATTCTGAAGGCAAATATCAGAAACCTGAATCATTTTACACATCTTTCAGCAGAAATCCTTGAGCTCTGCAAACCCAATTACAGGAATGAATGATGAGACATCTGATAGAATAATTACTCATAATTAGATTTTGACACAATTCTTTGTGAGACAGGCATTTGAGTCGTGGAGAGAGATGTTCTCATCTCAGAATCCACCACGATGCTAGTTATTGTGTTGAAAAGTCAAATACAGCAGTGTAGTGGTAAAAGAGAGGAATCCACACAAGCAAGAGACACGGAGCCCTAGAGCCACCTCAGCTCTTTCCATGCCTGGGAAGCCTCTTCTGGCTCCAAGGGGTGTGTGCCCAGTGCAGCAGCAGCACTGTCCTGCAGTTCCCCTGTCCCACTCCCTCTGCTAAATACTCTATGGATGTGTCAGGCTCACATTGCCATTTCCTGATATACGCCCTCCTCACCACAGTTTTTGTGGCAATCTGTGACTTACCTTACCTTAAACTCAGCCCTTCCCAACACCTGCAACAAACCAACCCAAGCACTCAATAATAAGGAGAGAAAAAGGGAATGAGCTCCCCAGTTATTCCAGATGAGTGCCTGTCCCACAGACTGAGCTGCCTCCAAGGAGGGCCATCTCCATCTTCTCATTAACAGCACAAACAACACCACTGGCATAGCACAAAACTAGCAGGTAATTTTATCTTAGACCTGGACTGGACAAACAGATGGGAAAAAAAAAAAAACAACCAGTTGGCAGATTTTAGTCAGGCAGTGAGAAGTAAGAGAGAAGGGTTCAAGTTTTCCTTCATTCTTGCCTGGTAGCAAAGAGGAATTTACCCTAATTTCCTTCACTAAACAGAACCATAACCTGATGGAAACTAAAAATAGCACTGACCTGGCTGTTGCTCTTTATGACTGCATTCTCATTTCCAGTTTCCTTCCTTTAAGCCTTTTGCCTGACTAAATTGCACACAGCAGTTGGTTTAATGTTTTCCCTTCTTCATGAGGGGGCACAGCCTCCTTCTTGCTTTTCTGGTTTTGAATAGCTGAGAGCCACATTAGCATCCTCTGACTGGAGCAGGATCGGAGCCTTGCTCTGCCTTTCTTTCCTCCTATTTGAAACTTCCTTTTCACGTGGCTGAATTTCCCTTTAGCCCATTTACACTTCCTGAGGAATTTACCACTAAGGAGTCAGCCACATTCACTCTCTCTTTGGTCCTGTCTCCCTCCCTCATTCCTGAGTCTTCAATACAAATCATTGGTCTTTAACTTCTGGGTATCCAATGGTGTCCAACAGCCCCCTTTCCACTTCCTGCACTAAGGAGCTGACAGGTACTTCATAAAACAGGACTTGTGGCATGGGGTTTATTCCAGTAAAAGTACCTTGAGCAGGCCAGAAGCACAAATTATAACCTACGCTAAAGGCAGCTCTAATTGAAAGGCTCCTTCATATTGGGGAAGAACTGCAGGCAAAGCTCACATCCAAAGCTGGGATTGCCCCAGATCCAAAAGCAACACAGGATGTACATTTGGGAACCACTGAAGTCAATGTGCAGTTACTTGGTCCTTCTTCAATTTAACAAGAATCTGTGCCTCTGTGTGTGTCTGTATATTTGTTACCTAATAATTCTCTAGTGAGAGGCACCAAACACAGAGAAATGGGAAAGAAAAAAGCAGCTCCCTTTGCTCTGGCACTTGGCATGTGACACAGCAAGGAAAACTGAAATATTTGGCAATATAGGCCTTCACCAAGGCAGCCCCCAAGGCCTCCTCTGGTTCCATATTGGACATGGCCCTTTTCCTGAACCATCCTCAGGACTCTACCATGCAGCAGGTCCAAATATTATGCTTGCAGGAAGCATCTGGAAAATAAAGTATGACCTATGCACATGCACTTAACCTGAAATAAATGAGCCAGTAATCTTCCCATGTCCTGCAGTGAAATAGAACACATTTTATCTCCTGTGATTAAATTAGTGCTTGGCCTGCAAGAAAGTCATAGCATATTATTTCCCTGGATTACTTCTGTGAAAAGCACTTTCCCTATTTTCTCTCTGATTCTCTGTTTGCAGCCAGACTGCCATTTTGGGAGAGGACCATTTACTCCAACATGTTTTTCTTTGCAGATTACATCACCTCCAGGAGTTTTTCATTCCTCACAGCCCTTACTTGTACTTCTGTTTTCTAATGCATTTTGCTGCTGTTGCCCTAAGATACAAGGAGCCAAGTATCTAAGGTAAGTAGCAGAGGGGAGAGATTCAGGGATGTGCATTTACTCAGATTTCTTCATTTCACGGTAGGGCCAGCAGAAATGCACATACATTTTTCAAGAGATCAATCAATAATCCTATTTTGTTTGCTTGCATCCTCAGTGCAGCATTTCCATCTTATTCCCATAGCATACAAAAGTCTCAATTCTTATTTACCTGCCAAGGAGCAACAGGTGAATGTTTATGTACAGGCTTCAAGGAGGTTTAAAATAAGACAAAACAAACCCTTCTCTAACAGCAAACATGGAAATCATAAATTGCCTTAACACAGAACAGTGGTCATGGCGAGTGAAAAATAATGAGCATCCTGTCTGGTTTTGAGGGATTTCCTAGGGATTCTGTGTAACCAGCAAACATTTTCTTGACTAACCAAGAAAACTCAAACTGCAGCCCTGTCAGCCTTCCTTGTAAAAGGAACTGGACTGCTTTGGATGCACAAAGTACCACAGCTGCTCCTGCATGGAGCACAAAGGATGAGCATCTCAATAGAGTCAGCCCAAACTGCACCCACACTGCTGCAAATGCAACCTGTCCAGCCTAGGACTTGGACTTTCATGATCCTTCTGGGTCCCTTCTATGACTGTGCCCCCCACTCAAACAAGCAGCTGACAATCTGGCCCTCGGCAATAATGGAATTACTCAGAAATCTCCCTGCTATGTCTCAGAGTTAGCCAGGAAAAACAATGAGTTAAGTGGTGAACTAGAAAAATAGTGTCATTAGAGTACGGTGTTGGAAATACTGAAATTTTCCACCTTTGTCACCATGAAAAAGGTGCACCTGATGCCAAATTAATAAATTGGAAGAGGACTTCCAAAGGATGTAGGATGAGTAGCTGCAAGTCCTCATTTCTGTGTCCCAAAACTTGGTGCAATGTCTTCCTGACTGTGCTTGGCAAAGCCTGGCCTGGCACTCAGTGCCAGCGGCTGCTTTTTGCTGCAGAATTGGCAGTTCAAAGGTGTAAAGCTCTATTTCTGCACTAACCTGATTTGGGGCTGGGACGGATTATATAAGGTTTGCAGAGAGGTGTTCATCAGCACAGGATGACAACATTTCATCTTGCACAACTCCACAGCAGAAACTAATGAGACATTTAAGAAAGAAGATGAAAAGGAAGAAAGAGGGGAAGATAAAAGATATGTATTGTTTCTTAAAAAAACCCAAACACCAAAACAACAACAAACAACAAGCAGAACAACTAGAAAGTAAAGAACATTCTCCTGAAACCTTTGTCTATTTTTTTTTCCTGAGATGTGCTGGTGTTTGTCTCCCCTGAGTCTTCTTACCCTTCTCACTAAGCGTGCATGATCAATTCCTGTAACTGCAAAGAGCAAAAACCCAAAGAACATTAAATCTGATTTCTCCTTTTAGTCCATTTTCCCAGCATAACTTCGCAGGCTGTATTATTTACCATTAAACAATTTTACAGTCAACACTTCAGGAGACATTTTCTTCAGTAGCAGTTTTGTTTGTCACTCTGAGATGAAGCTGCTGACTTTAGAGTGGAGAAGATTTTAACAGCAGCCAGCAGAAATGTCACTGGGTATAAGGAACTCTTCCATAATAAATACAGAAAAGTCTCTTTAATTGGCACAGCTCTGGTAGAAGCAGAGAGGTGGCAGCTAAGGGCTGTCCTCTCCATGTAATACAGGGACAGGGGGACACGTGGCTGCCCGTGGGAAGGGAAGGGAGGCTCTAAAGAAAATGTTGAGTTGATAATCTGTTACTTCATCACACCTGTGACAGAGATGGGCAATAAGGGGCTGAAGTTATTTTTCTTACATGTTCTTATGCCATTTTTTACCAGGGAAGAGGAAGATGCCATGAAGTTTCTCAGGTACATTTCTTAGGATTAAAAGCACTAGTTAATGATGTCAAATAATACTTCAACACCTTCTGCAAACTCATCTCCTGTACTCGTGGATGAACTTGTTTTCCATTCAGTAACCTCTCAGGCTGACTTTGAGATGCAAAATACTGCACAGTTTTGGGTCCCAGAGAATTGAAACGGGAACAGTATCACAGAAAAGAGAGTGGGAAAAGATCCTCCCAGGTCAGTTACTCCTTTCTCTTCCTCAGGGCAGAATCAGCTCTGCTAAATCACTCCTGACTTTATCTAAAGTGATCTGAAGAACCCAACAACGGCCCTTAAATGTACAATGCCAGAGCCTGCTCTGCCCTACCCCTCCCAAGAGCAGTCCCACACTCCCTGCGCAGCCCAGGCCCAGCTGAGCCACACGGCAGGGATTTTCAGGTGTTTGACTCTTCCAAGCAGGACAACCACAAGATTCCTCTAAAGGCAGGTTAGAAATGAGGCTGGACATTTAGGACTTAAAATTTGCATTCTGTAATTGCATTCCCAGATACTCAGAATGATTTTATCATTTCTCTGCTAAACATGGAAATGCTTAATGCTTGTGTTACCCTTCTTTTAATATTCCAGGATTCTCATTTATTTGGGTCCCACAGACAACAGTGAATGAAAGCCCAGTAGAACAAACTTAATGAAAAGGTAATGAATTCAAAGGAGTTTCCATCCTACAAATGCAACATAAACCACAGGATTCATTGCCAACACCACCAGGCACATTCATACAACAAATTTGCTTCTGCAACACCTTGTGACAACACAAGGTGTTCGAAGAGCTGAAGGCAGGGCTGACACGGTGTATTTGGAGAGGGAGAAGAGCACCTTTCCCCCCTTGTTTGGTTTTCCTATCACAGCTACTAACTGGGATTGGAGAGAACAGAAGAATTCCTTGATCCACCAGACCAGGCCAACCTGTGCCAGCACACACACTGGCTCCTGCCAGGGCCTGCACACAGGGCAGGGAAGGTTTTCAGAGATCCTTAAATCCCAAGACACACAGTGACAGTAAAAACAAACAGAGAGAAGGCTTCAAGAAGAGTCACATTATTCCATTGCTGTGTTACACCAGTCATAGCTGTATGTCTGCAAGGCTGCTAAAGTAACAGCAATGCTTTCTCTTGAAAAAGAGTAATGTTGAAATTTCATTTAAAATCACCCAAAACACACTCAGAGGTGATAAGAAAGTTAAAAAGTTAAAGCAATAAGGAAAAAACTGAGGAAAATGGAAAAACCAGCTAGCTGTTGATAAAACAGATCAGTCATGGTATATATCCACAGACTTAAGGGAAATCTTGGGCACTTCTGAGATAAATCAATGTTTGGACATTTGTGGACCATCCCAGTGCTTCTGATTGCTCCCTTTCAAAGTGACTTTGAACTGGTGCCTGTCTCAGAACAGGGTCAAACACATTCCTTGTCTCCACAGGAGGGAAGAGCCAGCACCAAACAGATTTGTTCCCTCAAGTGCTTACGCATTGAGCTCTTCAGTCACTTGGACATCCACGAATATGTTATCCCACTCTGCTGCAACAAGATCTGCTAAATTATCCTGCCTGTCCCTGGACAGGGAGAGCTTGGAGACAGGCCAGCCACCAGCTGAGAGCTCTCCTTGCCAAGTCTGTCAAGCAAATTGATTTTCCTCCAAGACCTTTGGGCCCCTCTGAGCAAAAAGAAACCATATTTCATCTCCTTTCTGCTCAAAGAGCTTGGAGCAAAATTCTCCAATCTGGACTAGAGGACGCAAAGTGCCACTCCTGGTCACCTACAAAACTTTTGGATGTGGCCCAAGACAGCAATGCTGTACCAGTGGCAGCTGATGAAGGATCAGCTGTGAGGGGTCTCACTCACTTCTCAGATATAAATGCATTGGTCTGTCTGCTTGCTCACTGCAGATATTCTGAAGGTTTCTGTGCTTGGGGAGAGGGGGAGGTTATATCCCTTTCCATAATACAGCTGTTCCTCAGTTCCTAAACAGTTCTAGAAATCCGTGAAAATTAGCTGGCTTGTAAAAACATAAATTGAGGATATTTGTGCACCAGGGTAAGCTTTAACACGTCACTCTGGTGCATCATTGCCTCAAGTGAAAATTATCAGCGAAGATTTATTGTGTACCCTCAACAACAGTGGAGGAAATAAAATCTGAAGCCAAAGGTTTTCCACTCAAAATATCCCCATTTCTGCCTTTATCTGGGCAGCTTTTATGACTTCTCCTGAGTTTGGAGGAAGGGAAGCATAACAAAGACAGCACTTCTCCTTACACTAGAGAAGGCACGTTTCTGGCTTAGGGACATGTTCCACACCAGCACTCCCAGATAGTCTGTGGGAGTTCATTATGTCACTCCTTTCATGCAATGGCCATCCACCATTCCTTGCCCTGGCCAGGGAGCAACTCCATTCCCAGCTCCAGCAAAATCCTCAGCCCAGCACAACCCTTTGCTCAGTAGCACCAAATGGGTAAAGAAGGGTGATAAAGGAGCCTTGCAGCAATTCCTCCCCAGTTCTCCCATTTCCAAAGGGGTTGTGTGCCTCGTGCTGGCACTGCTTCAACAGCAAAATAACCATTTTGTCCTGATATGTCACATACAGCTCTTCTTAGCGATTCGCTGCTGTGACAAAACTCTTCCCAGAGTCTAAATGTGTTTTGAGTGGAAGTCAATGCTAAACACATAATGGTTTAGCAGAAAGACATCTGCAGTGTCAGAAAGGAAAAGAACCAATAATGCCAAGCTTTGGTCACATCTAAATTATTTTGTTTCCAATCTAAATAGCTTTGGTTTAACTACAACTACTTTTGCCAATTTCATTGTGACAATCTCTCTCTCTTCCCTGTCTCTTATCTAGATTTCCAGGACTTGAATAAATAAATATATATCCCAGTGAACAGCAGCTTTTCCATGGAGCTTTCCTCACTGTACACTGACGTCTGCCTGAGAATTTCACTCTACCTCTGCCAGAAAGGAGAATAAACTATGATAGAATTTACTTTGAACACTGACAAGCTTTGTATCCAAGATTTTGGTTTAGTCTACACTAAGAAAACCAGCCGTGAAATCTAGGTTTGCATCTGGACTTAAATGTAAATCATCTATTGGGAAAAAGGAGGGGAAGGTCATTTCATCTTTGATTCCCTACACCCTCAGCTGGAACAGCAATGTGCTAGGTGGGATCAAAGCCTTGTTTGGAAGCACTCGGATAAGAACAACCCATCACTGTTTATGTTTGCTTAAAATCTGATAAAGTATACCATACCTCAACTCTCTACTGCTTAATATAGGCTCTAATATTTCTCTTACTGACCGCAAATCCAATCTCTCAGATTTTGCCTTGCCAAAGACAAGAGTGCTCCAGGTCTAACAGAGTAATTGACCTCAGCGAGGTAGTTGCTCCTAAACTCCAACAAGTCACTCAAAAGTGCCACTGGACAAGGCCATGGAGGATTAGGGACCCTTACAGGAGTGCTGGCCATCCTTTGTTCATGTGAAATTTAGTGCATCGGCTCCCCAGGATGCTCCCACTAAATCCAGGCTCATGCAGACACAAGATTTTCAGCTTTTCTATATATAAGCCTAGCTGATTCCTTATCCCATCAAATCTACATGTTTGCCCATGGCAGGTACTGAGAAGAAGACTAATTAGGAATTGCAATGAAGATCTTCCTCTCAACCACGGAAGGGAAAGATTTAACTTGTTAAACGGGTGTTTAACTTGTTGTTAACAAGGTGGTTCCCAATGGTAACAGAGTTGGATACTATTGATATAGCACATTTCCAATATTTCTCCTAGGAAAAAAAAAGTTTAAATAGAAGCAGCAGAGTGCCAGAAATTTTGCCTGTCAGAGCAAGAGGCACTGCAAATGTAGTGCTATCAAGAGGGAAGAGAAGCTAAAAATCCAGCAACACTTCCCCAAACCCACCACACTGACTGGGATAACATCCAGGTACAAAATTTACCTTTTCTATCCCTGTTATGTAGTGCCCAAAGCACTGAGCAGCTCAGATACTCTCCCAGACTGTGTATGGAGAGAGTTGACTCTACCCTCTCACAGACTGGAAAATTACCCAAATCACCTTTAATCTCATTTTTCTATTGCATTGGTTGCATTTACCTGAGCACATGCATTCATTTAAATGCACAACCCACGGCATTGGTTTGCTTTAGAAAAGGAAAGCTCTGTAACAAATCTTAAAAAAACCACCAGCTGAACTGTGAGACAGAATTGGCAGATATATGGAAGGCTTGGCAGAGCCCATTTGCACTCCTCACAGCTGGAGACAGGAGTGCTGCTAACCCCAGCTCCACTGGGAGTGCAGGTCAGAGCCCTGCAGAGATTTCTTTGAGACATCCTCTTTTCACTTGCAAAGGGAGAACATTTCTGCTGAGAAATAGGAGTGATATAATCCAGCAGGTCAGGGATAAGCAGCATCCCTCTCCCATTGCCCTTCACAGACACAGATCCCAGCAGAAAGCTGGGTTTTATTTCCAAAGATCGCTTCCTTGGAAAAAAAATTGTGCAAGCAGAGAATAACACCCAGTTCCATACACCCTTACACACACTGCCCTGGTACCTGCTGACTGTCCAACAGGGAATCCACATTTGATTTGATGCAGTTTATGGTTCATTATTAAATATGAATATAAATAAATGCTCTTCATTTTCTGTTGGATAATGGCCTCTCCACAGATAATCTTCCTCGATCAGGGTGCAGTTTACCACACCTGACACCTCACAAGGGAATTTTGTGGCTGTCCCAGATGATGGCTCTGTGTTTGCTGGCAGAAGCCAACCAAACCCAACCCATTCCCACCAGCCAATGCTACATCCCCAACAAAAGCTCATTATTCCAGATGTTATTCAAGGGACACCACAGAGAAAGGCTATGACAGGAGGGCAGGGGACAGGTACAGTACAGGCTGGGGGAAATCAGGGCAATTCCTGTGCCTCACAAGTCATGACAACATTCACCTTAAAATCCTCCTGCAAAAATAAGAGGGAAAGGAAATTGCTGACAGAAGTATGGAGCCTGGGCACCACAGATTTGAGGTTTGGGGGGGGGGGGGGGG
>VZTR01015106.1:1298096-1364014 GCA_013400775.1 Chaetops frenatus
AGGGGAAGAAAAAATCACTTTACTGTGTTTTTCTTTTCTGCCTCTTAAATGTCATGACCTCTTTTCCCCGAAGTATTCTCCAAGAGTTTTTTGTTTCCAAAAAAAGACAAAGAGATTTCCACAGACAATTCTGTAGGAAACTCATCACTATCTCACCAGCAGAACTGATTGCATACATAATTAGTAATTTTTCCTTTCTTTAGTGACTCCAAGCTGACTTTCTTAAAAAGCTCTTATCCTACTAATTTCTGTCCTGCAGGAAAGGCTTTGCCAAAGCCCCATCAATTATGAAGTATAAATCTATAAGCAATCAGGCTCCACTACATCCCAGCTCAGGTCATTCAGCTGCCTTTGCAAAGCTGATCCAGCGTCAGGGTAAGAGGAAAAGTCCCTTTATGTGGTGGGGTGACCCTGGTTGGAGGCTGGGTCACCATAAGCTGCTCCATCACTCCCCCCAGCAGGACAGGGTAAGGAGAAAAATCAGATGGGAAAAGTCTCATGGACCAAGAGAAAGGCAGTTAACAGAGGAAAAGACAATATTTATTCTCTGCTTTCCATCAGCAGGCAGTGTCCAGCCACTTCTGGGCTGTAGGACTTCAGGATGCATAGGGATTGCTCCTGGAGACACAGAACAAAATAATGAAAGCCTCCCCTTTTCCTCCTCTCTCACAGCTTTTGCTCCTGCTCTCATATGGAATGGGAGATCCCTTTGGTCAGCTTGGGTCAGTGGTCCTGGCTGTGTCCCAAGCCCTCACCCACCTCCAAGCTGCTGGTGAGGGGAATGCTGGGGAGACAGCCGCAGTGCTGTGCCAGCACTGCCCAGAGTACTGGGGTCTGACCAACACCTTTTAGCTACCATGACAAAGCTCAGCACTGGAGGGAAAATTAACTCCATCTCAGGCAGACCCAAAACAGCCAGAAACTCAACAAGTTTTTAAGAGGTACACATTTGGCACAAAATTATTTATTGTTTTCTAATTGCATTTAATTTTACATATCCATGTGTGTCTAGTGCATGCAACCTTTCACTCTGAACAGTAAGAAAATAAAGTATAATATCCCAAGCTTTGTGAATGCACTTAAAAAAAACCCCTCAGCTGTCAAAACTCTGCTCTTAGAGAAAGGTTTATTTTCATAGTCTGTCACCATAATCAGATCAGTGTCTCCATCTCACTGCACTACGTTTCTCCCTGACAGCAACCAGCAGTCACAAAAGCAACCAGTGAGAGACATCAAAGACAACTCTTGGTGCAGCACAGAAGTCCATCCCCAGCACTGGGCTGTGCCAACTGCTCCAACTTCCAACAAACTTCCCCAGGAGCTCCCTGTGGAGGGCAGACAGGGCTCCTGAGGCACAGACATGCATTTTAGAAACCTGACCTTCATCCCAAAGTCCAAAATCCCTGGCTCTTGTGGGTTTAGATCCCTGATGTCATCTTCATGCACTTAATGGTCTGGAAACCCGTGGGAAGCCTGAGAAGTGTGGCGCAATT
Source organism: Chaetops frenatus (assembly GCA_013400775.1). Lineage (NCBI taxonomy): Eukaryota > Metazoa > Chordata > Aves > Passeriformes > Picathartidae > Chaetops > Chaetops frenatus. The sequence goes on from VZTR01015106.1 coordinate 1,299,590, forward strand.
GACTGAATCTCCCTCAGATGAGATGTGCCTGGTCATTCATCTTCCCTTTGGAATCTCCTGGCTCCCAATGGTTGATACTGTGTCACTTGCCACCAGGCCTAAAGCATCACAATACAAGAAAATCAGCACAAACAAAGGCAACATTCTGCTCAGTGCTCCCATCCATGGCACCTCAGTGAGGTAGTGCCAGGGAAAGGGTGCTGACACCCACTCAGGCACGAGTGTGTATTGAAACAGGCCCCAAAGCAATGGCTGCAGGCACATTTCAGGGGGGTTCTATAACCTCAGAGCTCTCAGAGAATGACAAAACCCAGACCACGGTGAAAACCAAATTTTTTTGCTTGTCCTAATGTGGTTGAGCTCCAACAAAGACACTAGAAATAAATACATCATAATCAGTCCCTTAAAAGTTGTGAGCTTCAGCTCCTCTTTCCTTCCAAAAGCTTTATCGAGGCAATTCGCTTCCCAGGAGCAACACCAAATCATTTTGCTGAAAAGGGCCACACCAAAACATTCTTTTAAATCTCTCCCCAGGTAAACTCTAAGAGACAGGCTCAAGTATGGCAGTCAAGACATGGGCAAAGCTCCACCAGACTCCCTGGAGTGGCAGATCTGCCAGAAAAGCCTTTAGTCAAAGACCCAAACTTTCATCAGCTGCAGCAGTGCAAAACAGGCAAGGTCAAGATCAACTCCCATTTAATAAACAGCAAATCTCATGGGAAAGGGCAGAAGAGGCCACCTCTTTGTTCAATATTTAGTTTTACTTACGGGAATTCTTGAAAGAGGCATTTCTGTGCCCTTCCCTCATACGTGGATTATCTGTTGCCTTCAGGGACAGCCAGGGCACTCAGCATCAGCTTATACACCCCGGAACAGCTACAGTCAAGAGCTCCTGTACACTCATTTTCTTGTTTCTATGAGGAATTTCCAAGAGGACAAAATCCCAACTATTCTCTTGATTTCCTTATAAACCCTCCCACCACTGCAGTAGCCACTGGCATGCAGCCATCCCCACAGCATGCCTTCTGGAGGTGAAATCCCTATGGACAAGCCTGGAGCCAAGATGGAGTCCAGCCCAGAGAAAGAGAGAATCCTCCTGGTCCAGAGTGACTCTTCCTGCCAATTGTAGGAGTCTGTGTATTTCAGCAAGGTCCGTCCTTATTTTTCAAAGTGCAATAGAAGAATCAGGACTACTGTTCACACTTTATGACTTCTCTTTAGCTCTCTGTAAGATGCTTTCTAGAGGAAGGAGTATCTTCTTTTAACAAAGGCAATTCTTTAACTGAGTATTCCTCTGATTCATCATTTTCATCCCTTGCGTGTTTATAAAACTCATGCAACCCTTTAAATAATCCTTTCACCACCAGATCCTGACAGTCTCAATCAATATTCCTCTCAGTCCCTTACACAACTAATTTTTTTAAGTGTAGACCTCCAGGAAAAATTTTAGCTTAATGCCAGAATGGCTTGAACTTTTCTCCAGCCTGGACCAGCAGATTTCCAGTGGCAGCTGGGGGAAGCTGAAGGTGAGATCAGCTATCCCTGCTTTGAAATGAAGCTCACAGAGGTGCAACTCTCACTTAATCCAGCCTCCTTTTCATCACAGGTATTAAGGATTCATCTTCAGGCACTTATGCTGTTCTATTTAATCTTCCCCTATCTCCCGAGTGGCCATCGAGCAGCCTGTTGGAATTAAGAGGGCTCAGTGCTAATAAGCTCAGGAACAGCTCCGGAGCACTCAGGTTTGGAAAGGCCATGGAAGACACTCCTCCCAAAGCACCTCCTGCAATTGCACAGTGCCATATCCACAGATCCCCTGCTCCACACCCAGCTCATCAGATGAAGGCAGAGAACAAGCAAACTTCCAGAGGGTGCAAGTCAGGGAATGCTGGTCCCACATGCTGGCTCGCAGGGAGTGAAGGGGCTGAGTGCTCACCCAAAAGCTGCTGCCTCCAATGAAATGGGTATGGGACACACTGACTGATGCTTTCACCCTTCTCTTCTCGGGGGACCTGGGGTGGTTGGGGGTTTTAGCTCCATGCCTTTGCTGGGCTGCAAGGCTGCAAAGTTCCTCTGCACTCACATGGGCTCAGGAGGAGATTTCCTGCACACAAATCCTAGTCAAACCAGGAAATCTCTTGTGCTGCTTTTGTGCCTCTGTTATTACAAGCTGCCTGTCTGGCAGCTTGAGCAAGAGATCCTTCTGGTATTATTAAAGCAATAAAGAGTTGGAAAGGAAAGACAAGGAAGGACAATGTGAATTTTTGCATGGGGAGGGAGAAGGAAGGCCCAGGAGAGTGTCAGAAGAGCCAGAGGGACATTTTGGCTATATCCTCACTGTACAGTTATTCCAGGCTGTGAGCCAGGTTTTATCCCAATCCTCCCCTCCATCTGGATGCTCTTTCCTGTGGTTCTGGAAGACTCAGGTCTGAAATTCTCCTTTTGTTCAGGGAGAGAGAACTTTTTTCAAATTAACGCAGCTGAGTCAGAGTCATGGATCCTCCCCCAGGGAGACAACATCCATCCTTCCATCAGTGTAACTGACCAAAACCGATTGTAGATCACAAACAAGCAGAGTCTTTACCAAAAAAACTCTCAGACCCCAGAAATAGTGAGGACATGTTAATTTAGGCAGGGTGTCAGTACACCTGCACTCTCACACAGGCTGCCTTCAGCAGTTTAATCAGAGCGCAGCACACAAAACTGGAAGAGAGCCCTATCCACAAGCAGTAAAATATATTTATTCTTGGCTCTTGTTTCCACAAACCCTAGCACAAGAGTTGGGTTTCATGGTGACAGCCATTCTGCACTTATTGCAAAAGAAACACCCTAAAATAGATCTAAAACTTTCTACCTACAAATCAAAGGTGTGCCAAATGTGTGCAGAGCCGAGATTCCCAAGCAACACGGCCTTGTGCTCTTAGAAAGCCCTGTTACTCCTCAGAATATAAATGATAAAGACATCATATAACATGGAAAGGAATGACAAAATCCCTTCACAGCACAAAAAAACCCCTTCTAGTGACTTACTGGCAGGTTCAAGAGATAAGAAAACAGAAGATGAGTGAAGGCAAGCACCCCAAGAACATTTCAAATACCAGTCCCAGTCTAAAAGAAGTCTATTACTCTTCTCAGGAAAGGGAATTAGGCTCCCTATTGTCTCCAAGCATGGAAACAAAGAACTGTATCTCAAGACAGGGTTTGTACTTCTTGGGAGACAGATGGGAAGGATGCTTTGTCATTTTTTGTTGAACTTTCTCAGCAAAATCACTGTTTTACCAGTAAATCACATTTTTTGTAGCATTTGTGCTCTGACTTGATACAGAAAAAGGATTTGTATAGAACACATGAGAACAGGGTTTTTCAGAAGCGATCCCACATCATTGGACTGACTGTTACATCTCTGCAAAGACTGCAGGAATAACAAAAATGAACATACCCAAGGCTTTCTTCAGAGCCTTCCAAATGTGCTCCTATACTAATTCCCACTACAAAAATTCCCCATTTAAGACCAGGTGTTTTAATTAGGTAGAGTTGGAGGCAGTTCAGAGGGCATCTGAATGCACTGCTAACCTGAGCCACCCAGAGCAGTCTGACAGGGAAAGGACAGATACCCAACCCAACTTGTGATTTCTAGACAAGAGCAATAATTAAGTCCTGTGGCAGAAATCCATAGGCTAGGAGGGAGCAGCCTGTGAACACGCAAAAAAATACATTTTAACCCAACTAAACCTCCAGAACCATGTTATATTCCGTGTCATGTTGGTTTGCTTAAGCAGCAATGGAAATAAACAATTTTTGTACAGCTTTAGTGAGGCTTCTAGGGCAAATTCCAGGGAAAGGGACCTTGTATAAAATGCCAGAGAAAGCAATGGAAAAATTCCCATTACAATGAAAGGTTTTTAGAGTGGGCCATCTACCATAATGTCTTGGCAGAGCTATTCATACTTACATCAGTAAAAATACTGACAATTTTTGTCTGTTAGCTACCTTATCCCAAATTCACTCTAGAAAAACCCCATACTGATTAAAATGTCTATACATTCCATTTGATGTATGGAAGTAGTCCCCTATAAATCAGCCTCACATCCAGTTAAGGCCATATATGCAGGAACAATTTATTTAGGAACAACATGATTGTCCAATTTCCAACCCAACACCAGATCTTCGCAGAAGGTGTTGTCCTCAATGTTCACCACTAGAATGCATAAAATGCCAATTTTTTCCCCTTTTCCCTAAAGAGATTAAAAGCAGTTGCTACTGAAACCTGTCCTACTTCTCTACTGACCTGTTACAGGAGACAACATTTTTACCAGGCTTAATTAAAACTCATGTTAATAAGAAAGTGTAGTAAACTCAACATAGCAAATATTTTATTGTAAGAAAAGAAATGTTATGTATTTATTATATTGTTGTATGATGTATTCACTATATGTTTAAAGTATTTAACATAAACAAGAATGTCTGATTAATAAATACAAATGTTAAATATACACATAATATGGATATGTTTAAATGTAAATTAAATATCACTCTTTTCTATATTACACTGCTTTCCCTTATGGTAGGTAGGAAATTACTGATTTCTCACATATAAAGCTCTGAGGTTGTTTAGAGGTCATCTTATTTCTGAGGTCCCTGTGCTATCACTGATCTCCCAGTGCAGCCTGTGCTGAGCTCTGCCCAACCACTTTCTCACAGCACTTGGAAGGCAATTCAGTCAGATTTTTGATTCCACTGAGATGTAAGGCCACACCCGTACAGCAGATTATTAAAAATGCTGGTTACTACCAAAAGCACAGCAAGATACACCTGGTTTGACCAGGACATGCACAGAATCACCCCTTTCTCATTATTTGGCCCACTTTTCACCATGTGGACAACAAACACACTGGCAGCTGCCAAACCCTGCCTGGGCTGCAAAGATCCTGACTCTAAAACTTGTACCTCATGCAGATGCCATCTGCTCTGCAGCACACAACAAACAAACTGGCCTGGGGTATCCAGCCAAACTCCTGCCCAGTACCCACCAGCTGTGCCTTGAATTACTTCTAGGTGGAATACTGTCCCTGGCTTGAGACACCAAAGGTCTGGAGTCAGTGGTGTCAGAAGGAGCAGTCACTCCTCAGTCTGATTTCTCAGCTCACCCTTCTCTCTTCCCTGCCAGGCAGAAAACCCCTCATAACCCTTCTTTATTTGCAGTTGTCCTCCTTGTGTTTCTAAGGCTCACTCTCTACAACATCAAGACGCAGTTTCTCCCACAGTAAAGGATAAAAAGTACAAAAACTTCATTTGTAGCATAGATCTGCTTTCCTGGTCAAGCACAACCCACAGGAGGCCAGGCCTGCTTTAGAGCCCAGTCCATGCAGGAGAAGATGGATTGAAAGATCTTTTTACCATTTTGCTGGTTTGGCATCACTACCCGTCAGGTTTTTAAAGCTCATTCCAACTTCTGCTCATCACAGGGACCAGTAAAACAGACTAAAGCAAGCACAGCCCTGTGTTCCCCTGGCTGGAGGAAATGAATACATTTCAGGTGTATATCACACTCTATGACAGAGGTGTATGGTCAAGAACATCTATAGTGTTTTATAGGACATAAAGGAGAAAATGTGCTGTAATAAATTGTGAAAGTTATGCCTTTTAGCATCTGGATGGCCACTTTAGAAATTTAAGACCTCACCTTTAAAAAAGTGAAACAACTGAGCTATAATTCATTTTTATTTCACTATTTCACTCCTCCATCAAAGACTTTCACTCCACATACACCAGCTTTTTTTTTTTTTTCAAAAGCTGTCAAGAACATAAGAAATTTTGCCTCGAAGAAAAACAGAACTATTTCCTTTCCGTCTTACAACATTGTGTTTCAGTCCAGACAGGGTTGCAGCAGTTCCATTTATGCAGATTATATTTCAGGAGAACCCATCAAAGCAGGGAATGACTGTTTTACATGAGAAGAACTAATGCTCCAGAAGGGATTCCAGAAAGTAAATATTCTAGGAAGGACTCAGAGTCCTACACCGTAGGCTGACCTCCTCCACAAGGCTGAAGCAGCTTCAGGGCTAAGCTCATCTACTCCAGCCTTTCCAAAGTATGATTTCATGGTCATAGCATCTTGTTCAATCAATTTCTGAGCACATGGCACTTTGGTTCAATGTTGGGGTTATTTTGCCATTTCTGCCCTTTCATTGTCAGCTCTCCAGGCAGAGGAGCACGTGAACCACGGACACCTTGAAGAAGCAAAGTCACATCTCTCTTGGACCATCCCCAGTGCTCTCCATTTCTTCAACAGCCCATCTTTACTGCTGCTACTGTGAAAGATGTTTTTGCAACAACTCTTAAGTGCCCCCATTTCTCTACAGAGCTTATACACAGACTTTTACTAATTCAAAGCAAAGCCAAATTACAGGTCCTTCACTCTTCCTTTTTTTTTTGGAAAGTAGAACAACTTGGCAGCTCCTTCACCCCTGACAACGAAGAGTTCCCCTGCTTCATCCAGTTTAACCCCTGCAGAGTTTATTGTGATGTGTATCATGGGTTCCTTCCTATGAGCCTGCATACTCCTTTGAAACACTGAGTGGGACCTATTTCTCCTGATCATGGATTAATCCAAGGTCACACACACATCTTTATGACAGAATTAATGCTTTTTAGGACCCCAGCCCTTTGGGTCCCATTTTGCCAAGAGAACATGGGTTTAGGGAGTATTTGATGCTTCCTTTACCAATCAATACACCACAAAACACACAGAGCTGAGGTCCCTCTCCCAGCATCGAAGCAGAGCTGCCAGCACTACTTGATCTTCCTTCGTGCCTTTGCCTGCAGGGTGGCCTCCCGTGGTGCCCTCAACTGGAGGACAAAGCTGTGTCATTGCAGAGGGTTGCAAACGAGCCACTGATTACAGAGCACAATTAAGAGACATCGTGCAGGCCTCTGCAGGCTGGTGCATCACAACCTTCCGTGCTCCAAAGGTCAGACGAAGTGAGCACAGTGGGAAGTTGGATCTCTGTCACTGGGAAGCTCATTGCAAGCAGGTCTTTTGGGGAAGGCACATAGAAACATTTAGATTTAATTGCAAGAGGCAAACCAGAATGCCAACGAGATGACAGCAAGCTGGTCCTCTGCAAGCACATGAGCTTCAGTCACCAGCTCGAGCCAGGGGGGAAAAAAAAAAAAAAAAAAAAAATCAACATTATGAGCTTGGGAAGGTGATAAACTTCTCTACAAGGATATAAGGATGATCCTTAGCTGCAAGTGTGACTTGCATATATTCGTTGTCTTTGAGACATCTGTCTCAAACACAGGCTTTACACCACGAATCTGATGTGGCTTTCACTTACACCACATTCATAGCACTTTTCTGCTGAGTTTGACAACATTAGAGTTTGGAGAAGCAGAGCTCCCCATGAGTTTTCAGATCTCTGCAACAGAGGCCATGTCCTTCCATATTTTAGATTCCTATCTGAAACAGAGGCTTACGAGATTACAGCCCCCTGTGAGCAAACCCAAAGAGGATAACAGCAAACACTGTGTGAACACACAGCCCAAGTCCTTGCCCATTCCACCTGCACACCCCTGCTCCCAGCTCTTACCACAGAGATAAAGGCAGGCTGATGCTACAGACCTCATGGGCTAAGTTTTGTCTCCGTAAATAAAACTGCTGCTATTTCTTCTTTGAACAACCTTTAGCAGCTTGATCCCACCTCTGGGAATGATATTTCCTTTACAGAAACACATTTGAAGGATAATTCACACAACTACTAAGAGCTGAGGAAAACCTCCAGACAGAGCCTGAGCCTGCCCCAGGAGGTAAGTGCCACTCACTTTGATCTGCAAACCCACCCATTTTTGCTCAGTTTCTGCAAACTTCAAAATTTCAAAGTTTCTGCAAACTTCTCATGCCAGGATGCAACCTTTCTGAATTTATTGTATGTGGACTATTCAATGAATAAACTTGTAAATAAATTTCTGTTTTTCCCTAGGTCTTCAAAGGGTTTGATGGAGTGTCTGCTGATATTTGGGCCAACTGTTGCCAGAGGCTTACAACTGCAAAGTAACCCCCAAACCACAATAGAAATGCTGGGTTTGCACAGTCTGTTCAGAGAGAGACAGACCGACACTCTTAAAATATTTCTGCTCAGTCTTTCCCTTCTGTCTCAGAGGAGTAAAACATTCTCCAGTGAGGCTGAATCTCCCTTTTTGTGATGCCTTCACTAGACAGGCATCATTCTCTCAGGCTCCAGAGACAAAAGATTTAAAAAAAAAAAAAAAATCTTTCATGTCTAATTTCAGTTTAACTTCTGTTATGACTCCCTGTCTCTATACCAGGATTTCCCTTGCCTTCTGAAGCAACAGTAAACTCAAGTATTAAACAAAAACTTCTATTTAAAAAGAAAACAATTGAACTTCTCATGTGTAAATCTACACATTTGTTCTACAAATTTAAACTTGATTATCACCTCTATCAAAAAACACCATGCTGAATAAAACTGAGGGCTTTCCCCCTTTTGTTGACAATACAACAGATAAATTCAAAACAAGAGACAACTGTGCACACACAATGTAAGAGTTCCAGCAGATGAAAAATTAATAGAGCAAAGCTGATTTCCTGTTCTTATTCTGTGCCTGAGTTCTCCTCTCATGTTGCAATATCTGTATTGTACTATGACTTCACAGAGATCAGAAAGCCCTTGCAGACACGGGTCCCTGTGTCACAGGCAGGCGGGTCCTGCACAAGCGGGCCGTGCTGAGACACCCCCTCCTGCCCTCAACAGCACAGAGAATGTTACAAAGCCAACCCTCAGATCTAACAGGGAGAAGAGAGGACACAAAACAAAAAGTGAGACAACTCAGAACAGATAAGCTAAGGACACAGCACAGCCTTGATCTCTAGCTGATCTCATACCCTCAGCACTGCTGGAAGCTCTGGCTGGAGCACAGCAAACTTACATAGATCAGTCCCAGTTTCATTTACTTAGAAATGAAAGGCACTGCTGGCAGAGGCTTTACACACAGCCAAGAGCTCAGAAGCAGGTTAAAGCCAGCTGAGGTGCCCCCTTACACTCAGATGTGGAGGCTGAGCTTCTTCCAGTCATGCCAGGAGCTCTCCATGCCTTGGCAGGGATTTGGGCACAAAAGCAGCAGATCAGGAGGGACAGATCTGCTGAAGTGGCCAGCGAGATCTGCAGCCACCATCAGTCACTGTAGCTGCAGTGTCCTTAAGTCTGTGAAAGGAGGTATGAAATCACACCCAATTAGTTCCTTCTGAAAGTTTCAAATACCACTGTTTGTGCAGGAATCATAACAATACACTCCTGATACAATTTTTTAAAAAAATATTTTATATATTTAGGATCAGAAGTATGCTGAAAGAAGTTTAAAATACAGGAGCAGATGACTGGAGAAACTTGTGCTTTTTGTTCTTGCTAGAACGATGCTCCAAATTCCCCAGGAAATACATTGCCTTATAAAGCACAAATGCTATTTTCAAGTGAGCTTAAAACCCCACCAGGGCTCACCAGACACACATTTGCTCCCAGAAACAGAGCCACAGAATGCCAGCAGAAACTCCTGAAAGATTTCCAGCATCATTTTTCCTCACAGCGTTGTATGCAAAGCCCAGAGCCCATTTCTGATGGCACCTGTGCAGGTGTGGAGCCCCATTCTCACACCCGCATCCACAATGTGGCAACTCTGGCTTTAACAGAGTGCTTAAATTCCAGCAGAATCCACAGGACAACAGCCCAACATGTTCTCCTCCAGGGCACAAGTCTGGTATTGTTCCATAAGTCACTCTTTTAGTTTAGGTAACAACAATTCAGAGCCAAGGCCCCAGCACTGCACAGTCCCAAGAGCAAGGGCATTTCAGCTGCTGAATATGGGGATATGGCATTAAAAAAGGAGTAACTTCTGGTTGTATAATTATAAACTGCATCATTATGCATGGGCACGACCAAAGGAGAGGACAAACTGAGGTCACCCCAGGAAACTTTGATGCTGGCATGTCTTCACCTCCAAGTGTCTGACTTTGCAGCTTTAATAATATTCCTGTCATGAAGGGGTTTTGTTTAATTTATATATAGATTATGGGTTGCTGTCTATTGGCAGACACCCACAGTATTGGCTGGATGCAGTTTAAACAGCAAACCTTCCCTCTGTTAGAAACACCTGTTTTAGCCAGAAGAGCATTTCATTGCAGGTGTTACACTCAATGAAATAGGAACCTATTTTGATTCTGTGATCTGACCAGGGATGACAGCATCATTTAATGTATCCATCAAAAGTTACTAACTTGATCATTATGGAATGGTGAATGGTACATCTGACCTTTCTTTTAAATTACCATCGCAGACTTTTAATGGGTTTCTCAAAAGTTATTGTTATTAACATGAATAAAATCAGCCCCTTACAGTCAGCTAGCACAGTGCTTAAACAAAACTGGTATCTGCAAACAGCCTGCTGAGTTATCAAAAACTCCGCTGTTCCTAAAGGAAGACTTAGGGGGAGACAAATCTATTGCCTGGTAGAGATAACGGTAAAGACATCATCAGAGTTAATCAGTTGTTTTAAATGGGACAGAATCTCACTGCATGTCCTGTGGTCAAATGGGCACAAGCTGATCTTTTGCATCTGCTACCCCTGGTTGGTGTGTGATGGATGTTGGCTGTGAGGTGCAGGGCACTGGCCTGTCCCACACACTGTGAACCTGCAGCTATTAGTGAGGTCCTGCAGCCACACATCAGAATTAATGTCACATTTACAGCCAGGGTTAGCGGCAACACAAGGGAACAAATTCCTAAGCCACGGTGGACTGAATTTTTTTTGAAGATGCCCCCTTTCAATTTTAGTTTCTAAATTAGGAGTGAATAAACTGGTCATTCAGAAGGAAGGACAAAACCTCAGTCACATCCAACCCTGTTAGTTTGCTATTAATCTTTCTTTGGCACTCCCCCCTACTTGGCTGAGTGCTCCAGTGGGTCTCACATCTGCTGTGTATATTTAATTTTTTTAGTCACTGGAGAAAAAACTACACTATTGGGTCTGGACGAGGTGTAATACACACACTAGGGATCAGCAGTTCCCTAAGGATGTGCCCTTGCAGCCTGTCTCAGTTCCTGGCCAAAGGCCTAGCCCCAGGTTCCAAACAAGTGTTTGTGCTCTGGCCTTTTCTGGGAAGAGAGGGGTGGAGTTTTGCTGGTGTGCAGAACTTTTTCATAACAGCCTCCCAATTTTCATGGTCCCAGTGAAGAGTTATCAGAGCCCTGAGTGCCCTCTGAGGGGCCACAACTGCTCTTTACTCCATTTAATGTGCTAAATGCCACCTTGTGAGCTACAGTACCATTTACAGAAATCAATGTAGAACTAAGTTACTAAGCATGTGAAATTGGCTACAAATAGCAAAGGCATTCTTCCAGGGAGGATTCACATTTTTTCTATCATGCCATAGTTTCCAGCTATTATTGTCATTTCTTAAGTATAATTATATATAGCCGGTGCTAAACTGAGTTTACAACCTGTCGTAATTCCATGCTCTTATCTATTTTTCTGCCCCAGCAAGCCTAACTGCCAATAACAGGAAAAACCCACCCCATTTACAAAGAGAAAGTCATTATACTTGATCCTATACATATAGCAACTTCAACACCATAAATTTCAATACTGGGCATTGCAAAAGGCACTTAGCTATGTGCTGTGCTGCCTCTGCTGATTCAGGACATGGAATAATTGTGCAATACAAGTCACTAAACACTCCAAAAGCTACTGGAAATGGAGTATGTCTGGACCTGTGGAGCACCACGCCACTACTGTGTTATCCAGCTTTTTACCTGGCAGCTGGCCAAACCAACACAACTAATTACCATGAGATGGTTTTTTACAAATGGAAAGGCTGCAGTTAGAGACAATCCAAGTGCTGAGCTCTGTGCAACAGGCAAACACCACTGGCATTTGGGTTTTTTTGTGCAGAAAGGGGCAATTTGTTCCTGCTCACTCCAACAGAGAAAGTCACAGCTCTGCTCTCCCCTGGGAGACAGCAGCAGAGAGGACCTGACTATCACCACGCTGATAAAGATGATTCTCTTGGTGCACTGTACTGAAACACTAACTTGCAGATCCCCTTTTGTTATATGCAATTTTGAGTTGCTTTTTGCAGATCATATTTTTTTCACACAGCCTTCAAATCTACCATTGCTACAGGGTTTCATCCAGTCAGGTCCAGCACGCAGACAAAATTTCCTGTTACAGAGAACCTCACAGACTCTTTCAACCCAGCACTGACGTAGAAGCTTTCTGAAAACCATCTACTCCATGCCAGAGCTTTTGCATTTCACACCAAAGATGATCATGGGGCTCATGGTCTCGCTGCCTCTTGCTTTTGGGGTGTGGCAGAGGGTCACTAGTGTTATCCCCAGCTCTAGGCATGGGGAGCAGAGGCACAGAAAAAGCTGCTAAAGCAGTTCTGGTGCCTTCAGCCATCATACCCAGAACTGTTTGCCTGTTAATTAAACCACTACCACAGCACATCCTAGTCTCACATCCAGGATTCTGCTGGCACCAAAAAACATTGTTGATCCTCTGAAAAATTAGTGGGAAATGAAAAACCAACAAAGAACAAGAGAATTTGCTCAGGATGACGAAACTGGGAAGATTATTTGATCAGGAGAATATATCTGTCTCCTTCATAGGCAGTGACATTTGGGATGGCACTGAGCAGCCATTTTCACAATTCCAGAAATTCTCTTTCTGGTCTGTGACTACAGACAACACCATCACTGTTGGACACTCCCACCCCATCTCCAGTTCACACCTAGCTCACCTTTACACTACCAAACTGTACATACGACAGCAAAGTGGCTCCCTCACCCTGTGCCTGAATGCAGCCAAAGCTTCCCGGCTTTGGGCTGGAGCTGCCCACTGCTCCCCACATATATCCACAGCCTATGGCTTTTGGGGCAGAACACATCATTTGCTGCTGGAAAGGCAGCTGGAAGGCTTGGTACACTGAGTCTATCAAGTTCTTTAAATTATTGGAGAATATTTACTGGGAGGTGCCAGCACAAGACAGTTTTCCACTCCTTTTCCTTAACTGTTGCTCCCGTCCTAACAGACCCTTCCCAGAGCCCTCCTGGGAATCCATCAGACCCATCCTCTCCTGCTAAAACTAGCCCAGGAAACCGTGGCTGATGAAAGGCAAGAGGCATCACACCAAGTAAATGGCTCATTAATGACAACGTTTAGCACAAGACAGACACCAAAGATCCTTCTTGAATGAGGGGATCTGTGTCTGTGTATCTGACTGCAGCAAGAGCAAAAAATAGCATGGTATAAGGAAGGGCACACAGCAAGACTCCCAGGGATGCTTCTGCCCAAGAAGGAATCTTTCCCTGGGAGTCTACAAAAGCCATTCTTTGTCTCACCTGCTGCCCCATTTACTCTGCTCTGTACAGGTCATGAGAAGTCAGCTCAGAACGTTCAGGTACAATGAACTCCACTTTCAATCCCAGCCTTCAAAGGAAGGCAGGCACTGCACTGCCACGGACACCTTCAGAGCAGGGGACTCAGAGCAGGATCTGCCACTGCCGTAAAGTTTCAAGGGCGTTCCCTTCCTCCCAAAGAAGGTTGCCTGAGCAGATGACTGCACCCTTTTGGAGCACTTCTCCCACTGCTGCGGGCACCTCTGCAGGCTGTGAGCACTTAGTTCAGAGCATCCACCAAAGTCATATGCATTTTGAAACACAGTGACTCTGCAGCCTTGGCCAAAGATTTCAGCTGCATTCCCCAAGCGTTATGCTCACTGTGCTAAAAAGCACCTGCAAAACAGTTCTTTCTGATATTTACTTTGTAAAATTAAAGTACAGGGAGGGGGAAAAAAATAGAAATCAGTATCTTTCTGCTACCGCTTAGTTTGCATAAGCAGTCAGTGGTAAATGTCAAATGCCAGCAGTGCTAAGAAAACGATCACACTGAAAAACTGTCTTCAAGGCCAGAGCCCAAACCCCTCATCAGCCCTAAAACTGCTCTAGTTTCACACACAACATCCTACATTAGGAGCATGCACACTAATGCCTAATTTAGCCATCACAACTCCAGCAGTGTGGGAGTCAGAGAGACTCCAACAGCACATACACAGAGGGTTCTCTCTATGCTGAATTTTAGGAAGTGCTCCTCTGCTTCAGACAGTTCTGCCCAGGTTCAAAGGAAGGAATACAGAATATTGTGAGATCCGAGCTCATTAGAGGAGCAGGTGGGAATGTCTGCAGCTGAATAAGCAGGTTGCTTTGGGAATAACATGAAACAGATGTCCTGTCTTTGCACTCCCTGAACATTTTCTGCAAATAAATTGCAAGTTCAGGGTTTAAGGCTGAGTCTGTCATTTATCTCTTTAGCAACTCATCTTCTGTTTTCTTCTGCCTGTTTTCTTTCAGGGCAGAAGATCTCCTCTGTAATAAGATGACTTTAGAAGCTGGAGAGCAAAATCTGCTTTTTGATTGAGCAAGGGAAATGAACTCCCTGCTAAATGAGTTTACTGATATTTCAGGTAGAGAATAGTGGGAGGTGCTCTGCACATGGCCCAGGACAGACAGACATCAAACAACATCAAAGCTCACTGAAGAAAACCATCAATTAGGCTTGATTAAGGGAATTTCCCTTCAAGATATTTTCCCAAAAAGTTTTATTGTTCAGGCTGGGGAGGAAGTTGGGGTTTTATATATGTTAAGTACAGCCTGTAAACTGTTATTTTAGCACAGCAATGCACTTACTCATATCAAATGTCTGAAAGAGATGAAGGGACACTGGTTGTGACCCCATACCCAAGTCCTGGGAAATACTCACTTTGGGCTAGAACCATATTCACCAAGAGATTACTGAAAGCACATGTTAAGGAAGCTTGATTCCCCTTCATTCAGGAACATTTTGCTTTGAAAAACCAAAGCCCACAGCGTTTCACCAACAGGCAGTGTTCTGGGATGGCTCTGTTAGGAGACACCCCCAGCCTCTACCAGAAAGTAGCTACTGATCATCAGAAAGTCCCTATCACTTCCCATCTAGAAGGTCTCATCGAGATCCAATTCTGGTTTGGCAGCCAGTCCCATTTGTCAAGGCCCAGGACATATTTAAAAAACATTACACAAATAATGTACAAGGGACTAAAACAGGCAACAACCTTCTAACACTCACTAGCACAAAAAATGGGACTTACGGGTCTGGTGCCTTAACCCACAGGCATGTGCCTCTTCTGCCTATGATGCTGGGATAACCTTTCCTGTGTACAATTCTCTTACTAATGTGCCTCACTCAAAACTGTGCAAAAGAAACTTCCAAAAATCTGCACAAAGGATTAGCTCAACTCTCAAGACAAAGAGGCAATAATTCACCCACTCCATCAGCACTACCAGAAGTTAATGTAAAATAAATTCCATGGGAGCTTCCAAAAATGTCAGATGACAATAATACCTTAGTGAGGCAGAGCATATTTTATGCATCCTGTTCATTAGCTGAAAAGCTTGTCTGCATGACTGTTTTTTCTCATTTGAATTAATCACACTGTATATTAAGAGGAGACCCACTGAGCTCTTTAATACGTAAAGTATTTAAAAGCTGTTATTGAAAAAGTTATTTTGGAAAATTGCAATTACACTTCTATGTGTACACTTGCATTTGTCGCTCCTCTTCCTGTCAGCTTGCGTCAAGCAAGAGACACAGGAGTGTTTCCACGGCCAGACATTTGGAGCCACGATAGGGATGTTTACAGGGAACTAACAGTATTACAGATTTATCCTTGTGGAAGGCTACACATCTTCCAACACAAGTTAGATTTGGCACAAGTAGATTTGTCAAAATATTGCATATTAAGTTTATAGAGTACCTCAACTTCGACCTACACGCCCGAATTCCAAACCCAGGAACCCAGAAAATCCAAGCTCAGCCTAGTCCATAAGTGGTGCCAACAGCCTTCAACTGATGCTGTGCTCAGAAGCTCCTCTATGTGCAGCATCTCAGTTAGTCTGGAGCCTTAAATATTTTACAAGCCCTTTGCAAGGCAACAAACCCAACTGTCTGTCCACCAAGGTACATCCCCTTATGTAAATTAAGTGCCATACTTAAAAGGAAGTTCAACTTTTTGTTTTGGACTTTACAGGCAGACACTTTTTCTAACCTGAGATTCTCTTCCAACTGATACAATAAATGCAGCCACTGCCAGTTTTATCCCCATTTACTTCTGCATCAGACAGCTCTTCTCCCTTCCTGATAGTCACCCTTAAACTATTTACAGGCAACAGCCTAAAACATCCAGCCAGCTCCTAAAGTGAGACTTGGGCACTGACTTTTGCATACATAAGACAATCATAATTTCTGCGTATTGGGGCTATCACCCTGCCACCATGATTAAAAGCAGGAGAATAGCAAGGTATGAATTCCACAGCCCTAACAAATCTAGTGAAATTTGTGAATCACAACAGCAAACAGGTCTCACTCAGACACCCATGGGCAGCATTGATAAAGGCTGACACAAAGGGAGCAGTTACAAGTGCTAAATGGATAAAGTGGCATCCCCAGCAGAATTTTTCTTCATTCATTACCAGTGCATTTTTAGAGTCACCACACATCCCTGCCCGCCCTTCCCCACAGGGTTATGGGTATCAAGTCATTTGTCAGCAGAATATCGTCACATTTTACAATATCACCCTTAAGTACAGAGCTCTCAACAGAACAGTGCTGGAGGTTATTGATTTTCAACCACTGACACAGCAGACAGCATCCTCTCAGCAGGAGAGATGCCCAAGGTCAAATGCCTTCTTAAAATACACATTTGGCTACAGGAGTTTCATTAAGTTCAATAAACCATCAGGTATTGACCAGCTGCACTATTTATAAATACTCAGCCTGTGCAGTGCTGAGCCCTTTTTTATTTAATGAAATTTGCTTCCTCTTGTCAGTGTCAGGTATTTTGAGTCGGCAAAATGCTATGACCTCTCCTATGCCAGAAATGAAACTGTGTATGAAGACTCATAAAATCCCAACACCAGCTCCCGGAAATAGCATGCATCTATTTAGGCAATATAAACAAGATGTCAAGTCTTTAAGAGCGTGAGCTGTTGAAGGAAGCACCAAACCCTCCCTAGACATTTGCACACCACAGAGAGGGAGTGAGGGAGCTCTTTCATTCAGCCTTCTTTAAATAAGTAATATCTTATGCACAAGCAAAATCTTTGTTATTGCAGCAGTGACAACAACTCATCCTGAATTAAGACATTCAGGAATTAAAGCTCTTGCTCTTTGTGCTTTTCCTAAAGAGAAAGAATTTCCTAAAGGCAGGATTTCTTGTGGAGGAGCTGTGATGTCCCAGAGCACTGTGGGCCAAACCAGATCAGAACTGGGCTGCAGCAAAGCCTCCCTTCTCAGAACTACAGCACAGGACCAACATCTCGCTGTGCTCAAGCCTCCACATTGCCTTAGTTCAGCATTGCTTCCTCCTCCTTATCCCAGAACTGGCAGGAGCTTTATCCACCACAGGCTGGCAAAAACTCATTTTGAGTTAATGGTCCTTTATTTCCCTATAGAATTTCCTTACACCTATTCTTCGTGGCTCAGCGGTGGAGGCAGGGATCCCTTTTCCTCTTTCTGAGGCAGTTTGCTCACTTGACCTTTAAATTCTCCTACACCATCCATAAGGCAGGTAGGAGTGGGGAATCACAACAAAAAAATCCAGGAAACACAAACTCATCCCTTCAGGCCATTCTATATTTAGCAGTTCCCTGGTGTGCTGCTATGTTTCTAATTGCTGTTGTCAGAATACATGCAGGAGAGGGAGCTGCTGTTTTAAAAAAGAACGACCCTTCCTGCCTAGGTGTGAAGTGTGGGATGTCAGCCGACCCGGAGCAGGAGCTGCCAGGGTCAAACACAGCACCCAGACCCTTGTTTCCTTTCCCTAAGGCCCTGCCTTGCTGGACTCACCCTGGGAGGTGCCTGGGTTGGTTTCCATGCACACCCCCATTCTCACAGCACTCCTGGTGTGTGTGTGTGTACTCATTTATAGTCACTACATTGTATGGGGACATTTTGATTTGCAAGTGAGCAGCGTTCAGTGACACAACACTGTAATGTACATAGGGGATGGAGAGATAAGGAGTTATTACAAGGCAGGGTTAAAACCCTTCAGTTGATCTGTATTGATTTTATTTTTGCTGTACTGCCTGCCTGATCGTACATCTTCCGTTCCCATCCTGCTGCTGGGCAGGAGGGGGCACGGCTCAGCTGAGCCTGCAGAGCCCGGCATATATCCACGGAGCAGAGGAAAAGCCGCCGGCATCCTTGAGTGGTTACAAATTACAGACCTCTCACCAGGGGACCACGCTGGAGCCAGGATCCAGCTTTTAGCGTGCCAAAGCCAAGTACAGCTAAATTACACTCTCAGCTGCTCTGCCAAACAGCCGCTGTGGCAGACACAGACTCCAGCAGGTCCCTGCCCGGGGCCACCGTGCACATCCACCCACAGTGCCCCAAGCACCAGGCATGGAGGGACCAAACTGCTCCCTAGCTGTCACGCTTGGCCCGCGGTTTAGCCCTGTCCACGTGTAACAGCCAAAATCTCCTCGGGGGACAAGAGACAAGGGTTGCACAGCACGAGTGCTGAGGGAGAGCTCCCACACCTGCACACTCAGCAACCACAGGTGCTGCAGTGCTGCCCTTGCTGCTGTGCCAACACAGAAGTCCCTTTCTTTCCAGCCCAGAGTGACCCAGGACAATTGCTGTGTGACCAAACAGCTCCCACTCCTCCCTACAGACTGGAAAGCAGCAGATTATTGGAAAGCAGGAATTATTTTCAACCTTGTTAGCATTTGCCAAGCGTCATTTCAACCCTAACATTATAGGTGTTTAAGTGGGCCATACTGAAAGTCTTTGGAACCTTGCAATCAATACAGCTGAGCCGCTGCACAAAATTTACCATTGAGGTGTGATTCGCTTCATTAAATGTTAGTTTAACAAGCTTTGAAAATAGACCTGCTTAAAATTGTTTAACAATCTGTGGCTGCAGCATCAGCTCTAAATGGCCACGCAGCACTGACTGCAGGCTAACCCTCTAGTTAGTGATTTTTTGCCCTACAACAGTATCAAACTCACTTTTAAAAGTCTGTAACACGTTCAGCAACATTCCATTTCAGCTCAAAGCACACTGACACAACCACTTAGAGAAAGAGAGAGCACAGACTATAAAACTGAAACCCTGGGCCCACCTTCTCTCAAGACTCCAGCTCAGCTGTGGCCGAGCTGCCCACCCTACAGGCCCCAAGGAGGGACTCATGAAAATTCTTCCAACTTCAAATGCTGATTTTTTTAAACACAGCGGCTCCCCTTGGAGCAAGCAGGCACGTGCCATTAGTCACTTGGAGACCAGACAATCCTCAGGCAGACTAAGCCATACAGATTTGCAGCAATAATAACATGCACACCCAGCAAATTAATCATCAATTCTGCTTTCTGGCTTCTCTTTCTTGATCCAGTGAGTTAAGAGTGAAACACAAAACCTCGATTCCTGCTACACCGGGATGACTGAGAGGATCTATCAAGCCCCTAGTCTGCAGGCAATGCTCTGCATGGGATAAATTATGAGGGCTGATAGCAAAACATCACTCTGCTACCACTACTGACACACAGTGTTACTTATCTTCTGGACAAGTGTAATATTTTAGTGCAAATGGGTTTATGTACTAGTATTTCCTCATTTCTATGGCCTTGCATTGCCAGCTTCTATATTTTTACTTCCACAGCCAAAACATAGTAATGGAGAAAAATATTGTACATTCATTACAGAGGAAAACAAACAAACAAAAAACCCCTTCCACATCCATGATTCCTTTATGCTCTGGTTAAAGGTTGCACTTTCCTCTTCATTCCTGTCTCCTGCAATTTATTAAGCCCTTTGCCAGGGTAGGTCAAAATCTATTTACACAAACAACTGATATATTGCACCAACCAGCAGATAAGAATCAACATTCTTGAAAATTAAAACATATAGATATATATACACACCTATCTTTAAAGCATATGGGTAGCTGAGGAACTTTGACACCTACCAGGTGCAGACAGGCTGTGGCCTCCTTGCTTCTCCTGCCATCCGGGAGCTCCTTCTGGAAACAGGAACCTGCTCAGGTGCTTTGGAAATGGCTACTCACGGTTGTGTGTGCCAAGGGCTGCTGTGACTGTCCTGCACCGTGCCTGGCTGCCCTGCTCCCCTTCAGAGGGAGCATTCCCATTTGGGAATGGGGGGCTCAGACAATCAGGACACATTTACAAGCCCAAAAGAGCAGCTCCCCCATTCACCAAGCAAATAATTGGACACGGCAAAAGCACAGAAAACATTTTTGCATTGGTGCTCTATATGTCAGAGCCATGAGCTGGCCTAGGACCAAAATCTCCCAGCTGCCACTAGTGAGGTGTTACACTTCAGCAATCACTGATTCCCCTGCCAACAAATGGGCGTTGTTACATTTTGAGAGAAACCTCTTTTGGTTGCCACCAGCTCCACGGCCAGGAGGGATACACACACATAACTGAGATCTGGATGTCTCCAGAGTGATCAAAACCACCCCTGCAACACATCCCACGGAGGTTCACAGTACCTACTAGGGCAAAGGCACTCAGAGAATTCTCCTTTGTGCATTACCTCTCTCCCTCATCCACCGCTTTGCTTTGAGCCATGCCGACAGCAGAGGCTGAGAAGTGGAATGTTGGACTTGGAGCTAAAGCATCACACAATGCAATGTTTATTGTCACTGTCTGCAGGAGAAATGCTGTTTCTCTGACAGACTGACATTCCTACACAAAACAAACACACTCCTACAGGATAAAAGGAGTGGGGAGCTGCTCCAGCCAGAGCCCAGCATGGCTTCACAAGGCCCAGCAGCCTCTGCCAGCTTGCCCTGGCACAGGCACAAAACCAACTCCAGACCCAAGGCAGGAAAGGAGAGGGACCGAAATCAGCTCTCAGCTGCAATGTTTTATTCCTCTGAGCATCGACAAAACCCAGATGGTCTTTTCTCTGAGTGAAGACCATTTTGCACCTGGAAAACTCCAATCAGGAAGAGAAACCAGAAGGCAAAGGGGAGAAATCTGTTCATGCAAGCACTTTGCTTTGCAAACAGAGCTGTACTCCTCTAATCAGCAGCAAGTGTTCCTGTGCACAGCAGGAATATGTGCACACCAAACCTGTCTCTCAAAGAGATGAAGGCATTTCTTCATGTCAATAAATATTTCACATTGATGTAAAAAACCCAAACAGACACCTGTTGGAATGTTTAAAACAGAGGGAAAATATGTTAAAAATAGTGTTAATGAGGCTTTTTTGGGATCTGTCTTTCTTTTCTGAAATTATTTGAAGGACTAGGGCTGAAGTCAGCAGAAGATTAGAGGGCTCTTCCCTCAGGAGCAGGGTTTAAACTGCAGGATTTTTGTGAGCAATGTTCCCAAGCAGACCATCAAGCATTCCCAGATGCCTCCCAGCAGTACCACACAGCAAATAACACCACATATTAACATAAACATTAATAAGATAAGACCAAATTAAATAAGCCTGCATTTTAGGCCCAGACTCCACAAACCTGGAGTAAACCCCATACAGAGTTAACCTTCTCTACCAACCTGCAACATGAAATTGATTTTTAAACCTTTTTAATCACTACATGTGACAATTTCCATGTAATTTACCCACTCATCAAGACATCGCAACAGACGCACCAAAACAAGAACAGAAAATGCATCGTTTTAAGGTAATTTTCCACTCATTTATACCCATGAAATCCCAGTTAACAGGACTGCGTCTGTAAAGCAGCAATCAATACCCGAAGGGATTCAGGCCTTTTTCTTTAAGTGAATATCTGGTAAACCAGCATTAATTTTCTGGTGGGTTGGAATATTGTATGGATTGCTCAAGTAATTGATAACAGAATAAAAACTTGGGTTTCTGTGCAGTTATAGTTCAGCACGGCGGTAATTTTTGCTGCCATTTGGCCATCTTTATGTATCTGAAAAGCATGAAAACTCACGGGCCACACCTGAGCTGAGAGTTACTTTTGTTATAAAACTCTCTTCTAAAACCATCTCTTAATTTATATAATTTCAGCTCCTCTTGTTCAGGCCACTGGAATTCTGAGGCTAGTGATATGTAATATAGGAATCACAAATGTGGTTAATAGGCAGTTTAGCCAGAAACCATTTCAGGAGCATATTTAATTACTCCTAGGGAAGAAAAAGTCTACCCAATAGTCCCTCCCCAACCAAATGAATAGCACAAGGTAATCAGACTAAACACCTTTTCCTCTTGCAATCGCTGTGATTTATGGACTGTTTATATATTTTCTATGACGACAAAAAACTAAAATGCAACAAATATGACTTAGAACCCGTTTTCTAACGTGCACTCAGAAAATTTTCCTCAGTCTTTGACATCAACAGCTGCTGAGTTACCCACGGGCACAGGTGGAGTCACAAATTATTTATGTAAATTCCATCCAGCCCAAGAAAAGTTAACTCCCTCTATGACACTAAGGACTAGAAATCTCCAAAGTCAACTTTTTTTTTTTTTTTCCCCGCCTCTCGACTCTCTCAGATCAGTATTTTCTGTACTTATAGCGAGTACCTGTGCTGGGGGTGAAGGCCCGGTCCCGGCAGCGCTGTGAGGGGAGAGTGGGGCCGCGAGGGAAAATGGCGGAGATGGGGCCGTGAGGGGAGAGAGAGGGGAGATGGCGGAGACGGGGCCGGGAGGGAAAATGGCGAAGACGGCACCGTGAGGGTAGAGAGGGGAGACGGCGGGGATGGGGTCCTGAGGGGAGAAAGTTGTGAGGGAGGAGGGCGGAGATGGGGCTGTGAGGGGCGAGAACGGAGCCGTCAGGGAAATATGGAGCTGTGAGGAGAGAGAGGGGAGTTGTGAGGGGAGAATCAGGCCGTGAGGGGAGTTGTGAGGCAAGGGAGAGGAGTTGCATGGGGAGAACGGGGACTGCTGTGAGAGAAGAGACCTAAGATGGGAATTGTGAGTGGAGAAGAGCCTCAGAAGGGAATTTTGAGTGGAGTTGTGAGGGGAGATGAGCTCTGAGGGGGCTGTGAGGAGGCGGCACGAGATCTGAGAGCGGTGCTGCTCCCGCCACTTCCCGCTATCCCGGCTGCATCACGTGAAGAACGCCCTGTGAAACCCAGCCCCGGGGGGCTGACGGGACAGGACGAGCCCCGACAACCCCCGCCCCGATCGCAGCGGGCGAACCCTGGCACAGAGACACGGGCAAGACCGAGCCCTCGGTCCCTTCCTCAACCAGGCGAGGACGCTTCCGATTGAGACCCGAGCATCAATTAATTATTGGAGATCCAAGATAAAACCTTATCAGTGCCAGCCGGGGCACCGAACACTGCCTGTCTCTTCTCTCCATTGTTCCTTTTTCCTGCTAAGGTAGGGATATTAGCGAGGAAAAAGTCAAGCCCACTGTCACATGGAACTATCCTCCAAGAAAAGAGAAGGCAGCTTCAAAAGAGCCAAGGGAAACAAACAGCTGGGAAAGCCTCAAGTTGTCTATTTTTCATTTATTTGTAATTTTTTTTAAACCAACAGCTCATTTTTATACCTGAAAATGTCTCTGAAGTGCCTTTAGAGCAGCACATCTATTGCTCTCTGCTTGCACATACCTGCCTTCCCATCCAGCTCAGTTTTCCATCAGTGCTCACAGAAACATTTTCCTGGACACAGTAAAGTTATCACTTAACATAAGCACATATGGATTATGGATTCTCTATATGGATATTCCTGCAGTTTCCATTCTGTCAGGGTACCAAAACAACTTCTTCCCTGCCTCTTTGGTTTTGTTTGTCCACGGCTACAAATGTGGATAAGCTGGTCCAAGACATCCCACCCAAGCAACACATCCAACCCCCAAAATACTCAGTGCAAAACTCTGAAATCTCTAGTGAGAAGCCAAAGAGATGCTTCAAAATGGCCGTAACACGCTTAAAAATAAAAATGAAAAGGAAGTGTGAAAATCATGCCAGAAAGGAAAAGAAAAAAACCAAACCAGTCACACTGTTTTAACATCAGAGTATACAAGAATGCTCTTAAGGAAGGCTTTAAAATGAGTTTCATAATTTATTGTGATTGAAGAAAAGGCCTTATTCATGACATCACTCATCTTGCACCTAATCATAGCCACACGTTGAGGTTCCAGCCTGAAGCAACAGGTTAATTCTCCAATTATTTCACAGGATCAGGACTACTTTTTTTTCTTTCCCCAGGAAACGTACAGTTATTGTGAAGCCCATCAAGACATGCTATTTCATAATTAATACTAAATAAAAAGTCAATTCTCTCCTTTGTCTAAATAGTTTGCTTTGGCTCAGCTAGGAGCAGCAATTAGCAGGACAGCCTCCCTGAACACATTTGATCTGCTACAGGGTTTCCTGCTGTGGATCAGAGGAACAAACCTGATTTCACACAATCCACAGGGTTTATGTTGGCTGGATGTGCTGTAATTAAAATTATCTCTTTTTTTCCCTCCCCCCACCAAGGGCTTTGTTTATCTGCTTGTGCTTTCTCACAGAGAGGCACGCACATACCTAATTTAGCAGTTCTGTTGATTTACACTTCTGCTCTTTACCAGCTCCCTTTGTAGCATTCACTGTTTGTAGTTTGGTGCAGAAACTGGGACCTGTTGTCACTGGTGTTATAGGTCTATTTTATTAGCAGGAGTAGAGGAACAGTTCCCATGGAAACATTTCCATGTTTCATGGTGTGCTTTTCCTGGGATTCTCAAGGTTGGGTAGAGTGGGCTCTGGGCCTTCCTAAATGGGAGCAAACAGCAGTCTGTGGAGACTTGCCCTTCAGCAGGGGGAGGAAGACACTGTACTTTTAGATTGTGCATTTCCTCTCTTATGAAGTCCAATGCCTGTGAAAACAGAGCAGCTCGACAGCCGCACGCCATTGATTGATGTCCAGGCCAACTCTCACTGCTCTGACAACAAACCAGATCCTATTTGGAAAGGCCACCTGCAAACCCAAGAGAACACTTTTCTCTCACTCTGACCTTTACACTTAAGCTGTGATTTAACAGGGCTCAGCACGCTGGCCTGAGCCAGGATGGCCCTGTATCACACCAGGGACTTCCAAAAAAAAAACCCCCAACCATGCCATCAAACCCCTCCTGCTCCACAGGGAAAGTGTTCAGGCCTGGGAACACCACTGCTCACAGGCCAGTCCAACCCCTGGCATTTACACAGAGCAATGATAAAAAGTCAGCTGTGAAAGGGTTAAACCACCTTCTCTCTCAGAGTTTGGCACACACAGGTGTGCTCATTGCAAAGATTGTCCCACCTAAAGGCAGCACAAGATTCACCTGCAGCAGCCTGGATCCTCGCAGGGCAGGTCCCCATCCCCCCCTTCCCTTTGTCCTCTTTCTCTCCAAAAGCTGGCAGTGGGCTCCCAGTGTTATTTTTTCTGTTATTTTTTATTATCTGCAGACTTACAAATTTTTTTAGATCTATTTCAACCTACACAGTATTGTGGGGAAAGAAAAATTCAAAGGAACATCAAACTTCAGGGCCATGGCCAGTGCTTTGAAGAGATCATTATAACAAGTTCTTATTCAAGAGGAGAGTAATTATCATGTTCTAACAAACACATTAAATAATTCAGTGTTATTATTTTGGCAGTTCTTTGTGAAAACCAGGTGTTTAGGAAGCTGTTTCAGACACAAGCATGGGATGCAGTCCCTGGGGTCCTTCCCCACAAGCCTGTACATGAGGAGAGCCCCTAATGCTTACACTAGGCTGAAGCTCCCCAGAGCCTGACTCCAGCAAAGCTCTCATGCCAATATCACAGAACACTATGGTTTTACTTATTTCTCATCACCCCCATCAATATTTCTCAATTTTTTAACTACTCACACAGAACAGTCTGAGCTTTCACAGTTAAGAAAGATTCAAGTAAGGTTTCTGTCTCTGGTCCATGTTCTCTTAAGCTTTTAAAACACAGTAATTTTTATTTATGTAAGAGTATTCAAAAGTTAATTTTCCTTCACACGACCATCTTTGTGTTGCTTGACCCCTACCAATCCCATGTTGTCTTGCTAAGCCTTCCCCTTCTCTCTGACCTTCCACACACTGAAGATCTCAAGCATGCCATGCTATTTCTGGGATTAAAAAAACCAACAAGAGGCGTCTGGAGCCACAAATGAGGAGGGGAAGGAGCTTTTTCTTTAAGAAAAGAGTAACTCCTAGCAAGATTTGCTCATTCCTCCTTTGGCAGTTCCCCTTCCCCCTCACTCCCAATATTGCACACATCAGACTGAGTTGCCAGCTCTGGCAAACACCACCTCACAATTCACTCCTGGGCCCAACTGCACATGCTAGAAAGTACCAGAACCACAAAGCAGCCCAGCAAGCCCCTGTTTGCTGCTTGATTAATTAATGCAGAGCCTCTATTTACTCATTCCAGGCAGAGCTGTTCTTACCTTGGGGATCTGGGATGACCAGAGTTGCAGCTTGGTGCAGGTTTAGGGACTTTCATAGCTGGTTCACCTGAGCCTGGAAAACACAAATGTAGAGATAGATGGAGACTTTGGCATTCCATGCCCAGCAGTTGCATTTGCTGGCCCATTCTGCTCAAAATAAAGGACAGTCTCATCAAGACTTTCTTCCACTTAAAAGTGGGGAGAAAAAAAAAAAAAATAGCTGAGCCATTTTCTTCTGTATCAAAGTGGTGAGATCAGTATAAAATTCACACCACCCTGGGACTTATTTCAAAAACATTTGGGGAATTAAACAAACCAGTGCCCTAGCACAGCTGGTATTTGTTGGGGAGGCAACACAGAGAGCCTGGGGGGCATTTGGTGTTTGGGAAGCACAAAGGAGCACAGGGCCAGGCACTGTCCCCAGGCCACAGAGGCTGTTTGGGCTGGCCCTGCTCAAAACATTAAAAAGGGCACTCTGGCTTCATGCCACATTCATAAACACGTCCATCAACTGCAGCCTTTGGGGAACAGGCTCTACTGAAACCAGTCACTTGCTGAAAACAAAGTGCCATTCTTTACCTTCTAACCCTTCAGCAAAGCAGCTTTTCTGCAATACAGAAGGTAAAATCCACTCCATACATTCACTACACAAGTGCTATTTAAAATTCACTCACACAGTGAATTTATAGTTCATTCAGGCTCAGCTCAGATCCTGGGAAAGGCCCCATAACAACACATACAAATCTTCACCCAAAGCAGAATTCTGCTAAAAACAACTGCACAAAGAGTCCACAAGGCTTGGCACAGTTACATTTCACTGAAAAAGGTTTAACCACAGGGAGAGGGAGCAAGACAGAGGATCTGAAGGTCCCCAAGTACTAGAGCAATTTTTATTCATTAGCACAGAGGCATTTCAGCAGGCTACAAACCCTCCCAAGAGCACTGAACCTCTTCTCCTCTTAGGAAGGTGTGTTGTAAGGAGTTCCCATGGGATTTATTAGCTGCAAGATATTGATTGTACTAAGTATCTCTTTTCTTCAAAAAATGAGTGGACATTCTCTGCTCTGCAGTAAGAGCCAGCCCTTTCCCCTGGCCCACGCAAGACAGTCCCAGGGCAGGGATGTGGTGGCACATGAGGCCAACAGCAAGCTGTGGGACACTGCCAGCCTCCCCCAGCACCCCTTACCTGAACAAGAAGATTCCAGGAGCTCCACGTTTTCCTATCCTCACCCCAAGACTGCTCTGTGAGGAGGGGAGGAAGAAAGAACCAGCACAGATGTCCTGGGGCTGCAAATGCAGCACAGCTGAGGACTGAACGAGCTGCACCTGGTCACAAGCCCCGCACAATTACACACAGCTATTCCTCGTTTGGCAGAAAACAGAGAAGCAACTTCACATTGCTGGGATTTTTTAAAGACACCTGGCAAGAAAATGAAGAACAATGTCCAGTGTGCAGCTAATTTCTCAACCAAGCAGGAACAGCTCCCACCTGTAAGCGCAAGCAGCTCAGAGCTTCAATCAGTAAAGGAGAGCAAACAAGGGTGGGATTCTATAATTTATTACCGTTGCTAAGATGAACACAATACTTGATACCCCATCGTATGCAGAACTGTAAAAAAATAGTTTTAATACAGTATCAAAATTTACACAAGTGTAGTGTCAAAAGACCAGTGTCCCTCGCTTGGCCCCTGCACATCCAGAGTGCAGGCACAAGTACAGGTATTACATCTGTTCATACATACAGAGAGATAGGAATACAACAATTGAAATTGAACTCTGCAAACAATACGGGGGAGAAAACAACATGGGAAGAGAACAGACAGCTGTCTGGGCTGGGGGTTGTGTCAGAAACCACACAGGAGGGCAATGGTTCAAACCCTGGATTCTGCATTTCCAACTCAAGGAGAAGCAGTGAATGGGAGTTTTGCCCGAGAAAGCAACGCTGGATCAAAGGCCTTACATTGAATGGTACCAAGTGAAAAGAACAACAGAAACCAACAGAATTACTGCTGCAAATTAACACACTTTTTCTGAAGACAGATAGCAGATTTACATCATACTTCTATATAATAAAAGATTGTACAGCAACCGAGCTACATTTCACTGCAAATAGCCCACGGATACAGTCCAAGCTCAGAAAAACAGAGGTTCTGACTTTGGCTCAAATCTTAGTAACCAAGAACAAACCAGAAACCCAGGAATTGTTGCATTCCTATTTTTTTTAATTAATTTTTATTAGTCTTTTTGCTACTCAGCTATGGTAAAAAGTTAAGCAACAGCATTCAGTCACAAGCCTGTTGCACATTCATACATGAAACTATCATTGCTTTAAGATATACACAAAATATCTATTGTTGTAATTCAGTACACACAACTAGGATCATACACAGAGATAAAAATAAACTAAGCACATCTAGGGCGCCGTCTGGTCAAATCTCAGGCAACCTGAACAAGAGCTTTCTGCCTCATAATAATGAAAGACATGCTCTAAGGATAATAAAATCTTTTTCTTTGAAAGAATGCTACAGTGGCAAGAAAAGCTTTTTTTTCATAATGCAGTGCAATCTTTTAGATCCTTGTAGGCTCTTGTTAAATAAACCAGCATGTCTCTAAATTAAACAGTAGAAATTAGCATCCTGACAATTGGAAAATACTTTCCAATAGAAATTCTGCTGGAAATCCTGACTTCAGACCTGTAATAGTGATGCCTAAGTATTCTGTTCATTAAAGGGCCGTTCATTAAACACCTTACACCTCTTCAGAAGATGTGCATCGAAGTGAATCGAAAAGAAAGCTATCTTGACTTTCATTTAGAAAGAAATTGTGGATCACTACAAGTACTGTAGTTATGCTACACTACCGGCTGGTTAGGACTTTATGGTCTTTTAGCACCTCCAAAGGCAGGTATTCTACCAAAGCAAAAAAATCACCTGGAAATTGCCTAAGCACCATTAATGGATCCTTTACAGACTGAAGTGGGAGTTACTAAGAAGCGACTTTCTCAAACCTGCGGAGACCAAAGGCACAGTTTATCAGCGTCTCTCCAGTCTGCTGAAAAACCTCTCTTAAATCCAGTGGAAAACTCGTTCAGGCCTAGCAGAGATTCACTGTAACTAACCAAAATAAAACTTATTTCGCATAACGCCTGCAGAATCCCAAAGATCTTTTGGTTAGGATGGCAATACCTCAGTGCTTCTAAGGGTGGAGTGTTGCAGTGAGGGTGCAGCGCTTCATTAGCCGGGATATGGGGACAGCAGGATGGGGGGACACTGCCAGACCCCTGTGCACAATGTCCCCCTTTCCAGCAGTCTCTCGCAGTGCAGACCCCCCGATGGCAGCTGGGAATTGTGGTGGACAAGGGCGGCTCTTCCCCTCTCCTGGCCAGTTCAGACCGTGCTCTTCAGAGAGAGGATGTGCTCAGGGCCTCTCACATGGGTCCTTTGTACTGATTTCCTGACAAGTGGTGTCTAATTCCAGGGCACGACCCTGCAGCATCTCCAAGTTTCCTCCACACAACCTAGAGGGAGGGATGGAAAGAGAGCTCGTTATCCCCAGTTAAGGAGCACTGGTGTTCCTATGGACATGCATCTGGAATGGCACAGCTCAGCACACACACCATGCAGCACAGCTAGGACACAGGCAGGGACACACAACAGGAGCACAGACTGTCTCCCAAGGGACACGACATTCCTTCTCAACACAGAAAGCACATGCTGCCAGATAAAACTGAATAAAAACAGGGACACATGAACTGGCACGTGCATCACTGGGATATTTTATGCTTCACACACAAGACTGAGGGTGTTTGCAGACCTCAACAGAAACTCTATCCAACTATTTCCCCAACCATATCTCTTGCAGAATGTGATTCAGAAGCACAAAGATCCATCCAGAAGTATCTAAATGTCTCCAGTTTAAAAAACACACAGCAGTTCTCTATTTCAAAGTATTTATTTGTTCTCTTAAAATCAAGCAAGGCATTGGAAGTGTTTATTCCACTAGTCCTTCCTTGAGGTCAGAGGAATTGTGCCTGCACTCAGTGTGCTACATTTTGTTTAACACTCATGTTACAATACTGGAATTAAAAAGGCAGAAAAGTTATACCCCCAACATTTAAGGAAGTATTTTAGAATGATTTATAGAAAAGTTGATGGAATATGAGCACAAAAACAGTAGATTGTGTCATGTCCCCAGGCTTCTCAGGGACCACTAGAGACAAGAATGGTGATTCCTATCAATTGTATTGCAATTTCAGATTATTTTTTTTGTAACTGCTACTAAATCACCCATTAATCTCCAGGCCAACAGCAATATGACTGTCAGGAAAGGTAGAAGCTGTTTTCCATTGTCATCATTCATTATTTGTATTTTACCAGTTCCTCATGTCCAGCTGTGAACAGATACTGCTTTAGCTGGTACTGAATAAAGACAAAGGAGCTGGATCCTGGGAAGCTGACATCCTGAAAAGGTGGTTCCTATAGCTGATGAGCAAAGGCAGAACAAACCCAAGGTCCTACTGTGATTCTATGCAAAAAAATGGGAAAATAACCAGTTTCTCTGAGCCTTTGCTGAAGAAAACCTGAGTGTAAGCATGAAAACCAGAAATACTTCAGACTAGAAGCAGCATGACTACAGTGTTAAAGCACAGGGCCAGACAAAGTCAAGTCTTTAAAGGGAACTGTCTTTAATTCCAATGGGTGGGCATGACCCAAACCCTGCAAACTCGCCATATGACCAGAATCTTGCAGCCAGAAATCCCAAGTCACCATCAGAAAAAAAGTGTGAGCTTTAGGCACGTTTGCTGTGCAGTGAAACACATGAAAAATGGGGGTTCAGTGACACCTCCCAAATTGGGTGTCAAATGTGGCACAGCCAGGCTGGATCTGACAATTCTTTCCAACCTCTGGTTCCTGATTTTCCTAACTTAACACTACCAAAGAGAAAGGTCTCCTGGACAGCTTTTGTGAGAAGGCACATTGCACCTACCCGTGACTCTCAGCGATTTTCCTTGTCAATAAATATTAAGACAATATTTACCAAGCAGCTAATGCTGACACAGTAATAAACTAGGAGGTGACACTTCCCAAAGTCCTTTATTTCCAGCTGAATGAGTGACCCCTGGTTGTTAGGAAGGGACAAATCCATACAAGAGAGCCCATGTCCAAAGACAACTGACAAGTTGGGGTCAAAATGTCACTCAAAATCACTCCAAACTTCAGCAGAAACCTCAGCTAAAGGACAGCTGTGAGGCTTATGATGCAGCCATGGGGATTCCTTTTTAGCTTCCTTCTAACACAGCAGAGTGCCAGGATGCAGGGATGTCCCTGGAAGCCAGGCAGAAACCTGCACCCAACTGCAGCTGAGAGCCATTACATCTGCTGGCTGCAGCAGTATTCCAGCCCTGTGGGACTCCATGAGCAGCAGGAAATACCCATGGAAATCTCAGCTCCCTGAGCTCCCCTGCCCAGCTACACCCCTAATCCCAGCTGGTGTACCCCATCTTCCCTTGGGCTCCCTTCCCAGGTGAATTGCAAACGAAATTTCCCAGTAGCCTGAGGAAAATCATGAATAACACCCCTCCAGAGGTAATCCAGACATTGCTGTACTTTGGAATTACCCACATGCTCACTAATACAAGATGAACTACCTCTAAACCTGCTGCCACGTGTGGCCACATTGTCAAAAGGCACGACAAGCTTACAAATACAAAGCAAAACCATTCCCAAATACATTGTGGATGAGGAAGCACCAATTCCATATGCACATCCTGAAGAGAGAATTCCCACCTCTGTTATCTTAACAAAATACCAGCATGATCATATAGAACACCACAAAATTCCTACAGCATGAATTACACATCCATATTTGCATTTTGCACTATTTTGGTATCAGATTGCATTTTGGTACCAATCAACACCATGCATCAAAATTCTGGAGCTCAAAGTGAAACTTGTCATCGTTCCACTGTTTTCACAGGCAAAAGGATGCCATGGCAAATGTTTCCTGTGAAACACCCACAGTGCATCAGGCTGCAGCTAAACACTGAGTTACAGCCTGGCAGGAACTGCAAGGAGAATGCAAAAGAAAAGAAACATTAGAATTAGTTCATCACAAATCCACTGTGCTTTTAACATGGACTGGGTGGGTGTAAGAGAAGACCAAACCAGAAAGGAAATAAGCAACTATTTAAAAAGTATAATAATATATCAATAGTCAAACCAGGCAAAGATTATAAAAGTCAGAGGAGCAGGGAGCATTTCAATGCCAGCAACAGAGCTTTAAATGGCTGGGGAACAAAGGGACAAGGTGGGATACAAGTATATATTTGAGATTTACACAAACGAAGTGATAATGTCAAATTGAGCATTTAAGAAGTGGCATTACTCACGTCACAAGAATTTTTGTGGATTATTATTAAATATGTATGAGTTAGAAACTGAGGCTTTATCCATAAATTGTGAAGGAATATCATAGGCAGAAAAATACACAGGGGCCATTGTTCAGGTGGGGAAACTGAAGCTGCCAGGCTTCATCACACTTGCCAAGTTTAATTCTTATGAAGGATAAATTCAGGTCAGCTGAGTCATACAGTACACTTTATCTCAGATATATTATACACATAGATTTTTCTGATCAATACTAACCCACATGTTAACACTACAGTGTTCCTAATGAAACAGTAATTGCATTACAGAAACAGTAATTGACTTCATTTCCATATAAAATCTTCAAGGGCACATTGTCAGCACTTAAACAAAGATTACTTTGCATCTTCAGGTGTTTCCAGGCTCGATATGGAATATAAAATGAAACACCTTAAACTTACACTGCACATTTTTACAGCTGTCTCAGTGCACAGCCAATCTCTGTGGAGCACCACAAGCTGGTCTGATACAACTGGCCCAGGCATGGGGACACACACATGGCAACTTCTTCTTCCAAGCATCCCACCTGATGGAGCAGGTCATGGAAGAGCTTTATCCAGCTGGCTGCATGGCAAAGCTCTGCTCTTGTTCCCCTCTTCCTCTATCAGCAGGAGGTTCCAGGCATTTTTTTCCTTTCTTTTTTTCATTTTTTTCCAAGTCAGGAAAACAACAGCACTATTCTAACAACTGCCTCCTCTGTTTTCTAATGGAAATGTCCCTTTAAAACACATTCCTGCTCTTTCGATTTCTTGCTGTGCACAAGTGGGTTGCACTAACAATGAGGTTTTACAACAGAGACTATTTCTTTGTTGCAGGAATTCCAAGCTGCCAAATTTGTACTGAAAAGCAGGCTCCTGGTAGTGGCTGGTTCTTCCTCCTGCACCTGATTCTGCAGGGGGATGCAAGGGGCAGCTGTGCATTCCCCAGAAAGGTGGGATGAAACCCACGTGTTCACCCTGGGAAACAGCAGGGTCTGCTGCCTGGCTGGGGATGGGGAAGTTGGGCAGTCTGTGAGCTTAAGCTGCCAGCTTACTTCCCATTTGGATACAACACTTCATTTATATCCATTGCTGCAGTACCTCCTGGTGAACTTAAAGCTCAGCTTTCACATCATATTGAACTAAACTCTGTGTATTTCTTATCAATCCATTTCAGCAAGCAAAGCATCAGCTGTTGTTCCAATATTTCACTTACACGGACCAGCTGTTATTACAGGTTGTCAAAAGCACCTTGTTAAACGCTCCATTCAGGGAAGAGCCTTTGCCAAGGGGGATTTTAAGAGAACTACAAAAGGCTTTTTTCCATGATGACACATGATCTCTTGACAAAATTACCCGGCATAGCTTTATTTTCTGGGCAGCAGCAGCAGATGAAATATATGGAAGATGAAGAGAGGACCTGGAGCACTCTGAAGCACTCAGGAGCTGGGAATGTTGTACGAGGGTGAGACCAGGGCACTCGTGGGCACAGTGCTGCTGGCAGGGACCTGGCTGGGGTGCCCATCGCAGAGGGGACCTGCCACCGAGGGCACTAGGAGAGGGGCTGGGGCACTCTCTGCTGCCTCTCCCCTCTGGACGCCAGGTGGCTGCGGGGAAGCGCTGCTGTGCCCGAGGGTTGTGTTACAGGAAGGGATCTGATTGCTGTAATTCGTGCTCGGTTCACTTGAATAAACCCGTTTCCTCAGGCTCCACCGAGGAGAAGCCAATGTCACCCGGCCTGTGGGACATAATCGCCCTGTGCAGGATCTCGGATGTCCAGGCAAGTCAACAGTACTGCTGAGCTCAAAACCAGAGCAAATATCTACAAAAATCCCTTTCAGAAACCTCCCCCTCCAAGTATGTCCCTGCAACACCTGTATAGTTGGGGAAATAACACCTAATTAATGTAAGCAAGTTAGAAATGAATGAAGAACAGGAGAGAGGAGGTGCCCAAAGCCCCAAACAGCCACGTCTGAGCCAGCACTGGGACACAGGAATACACAGTCCTTGCTCTTTGCTCAGCTCTCCCTCAGTTTTATTCCTCTCCAGAGGAACATGGACACCACTGGTGCCTGTGCTGCAGTGGGACAGTGAGCTCAGCCACTTGTTGTCTCACATCACCCCATAAGCCTTGGAATCTTGTAACATTTTCTAATTTTCTTTAATTGCAACAGTTTTACTGCTGACAGAAGGGAGAACTTGAAACTTTACCCTTTACTTGTGTCAACTGCTGTGTATCAATGCCACACAGGCCGTTGCAATCCAGCCCTGACTTCAGGGTAAAGCACATCTGTTCCCAAGGGAGTTTCAACACTGACCTTGGGATTGTGGTGGTTGCTATTTTTACCACAAATATACTGTGTGCCTTGGCTTTATCTCTGCATTAAAGTCATTCTCTCTGCACGGGTTACAGGAATCCCTTGTATTCCACGGGAGCACAAACACGCATCCTCAATGAAAGATTTCCTTACTCAGCAAAACACCACTTCCAGCTTGAAAGAAAAACTCCAAGTGTAACGTGGAGAGCAGCTACAGCTGGAATCAACACGGCTGTGAGGGCTGAACCCTGCCCAGGAGACACACAGTCCACAGATGCAATGAGTGACAAACAGAAACAACCCCACTCATGACAGTAACATCCCAGCGGTGCCCACGGGGATGTTGCCAGGACAATACACACGTGTTGAGGGACAGACAGGACGTTTTGCATGGACTGTACCAGAGGAGCAGCATTACCTTCAGAGCATTTACCACTGAGTCAGACTGCTGAGAGGCTGAGCCATGTCCACTGACGTTGGCTGGCTCGTTTGCAGAGCAGTGACTCCCCTCCGCCCCTCCTGGCATCCTAATGGCATCCTTCGCAAAAAATTAAACACTATTTAATACACAAAAGGCTTGGTCACTAATTAAAACAGATGTCAGTTATTTATTGCTCTTTTGCAAAAGGCTGAGAAGTGTGTGTTACTCCAAAGCCCCCCCTCTTTCTGTGCCACAGTAACCACGGGAGGCAGCGTGGGTGGCACTGCCGAGCGTCACCCAAACGCCCTGGCCCTCAGGGGCGTCTCCCTGCAAAATCAGGACATAGTAACAAAATTTCTTATGTGTGTACATTGCCTCACAGAAGTGCTATAAAGTTTAGAGAGATCATTTCAACCTCAGAGGAAGGTTTTCAGAAGGTCTAGTTTTATCTCAGTAATTCTGGAGGTTGTTCTTTCAAAAAAACCTCACATTTTTGAATATTGCTGCGAGGTTTGCAACACGAGCTGAGCCACAGCCGACCAGGGAAGGAGCCAGGAGCTCCGGGCTGCCAACTCACTCCTTCCCTGCCTCCAGCTCCTCCAGGGCAAGGACATGGCCCCCTTGACCTGAGAGATGTCAACTTGTCCCCAGCAGTGACAACCTCGCGGGCTTTGTCCTCCCAGTGGACACCTGGAAGGGCTCTTCAGGATGCTGGCAAAAAAAAAATGCAAGCTACCTAAACTCTTCCAGCCCAGTCACCTCAAACTCTGCAGGATGTAAAGCATCTCCTGGAGTGAGGTAACCTGAGCAAGCAGGCGGCTCTGGGGGAGTGCTAAAAATACCCCTGTGCTGCATCCGTGGGCAGCAGTGTGAGCGCTGCAGCCGCAGGGACCGCGCCAGCCCCGCTCCCAACCTGCCCTGCTCTTCCCTTTCATCCCTCCCGCAGAACTTTGTTAAAAAAAAAAAAAAAAAAAAAAAAAATGAGGAATACAAAGAAGCAAAATGTTTCAAAGACCGAGAGATGGAAAGTTTCTTCCTTAAAGAGTAACAAACACTGTAGGAAACATTAAGAAATGATGTAGCAGTAATTGCTGCTGGAATGTGTGGGAAATGTTTTTCTGAAGGAAAAATAATGACAGTGGAAAGAGCCTCTGATGAGGATCAGTGCCGCATGTGCTCTCATTTGCCCTGCTGAGCAAGCACATAGCACAATGCAGAGTTTTTGGGGGTGCCTCTAATCTAAACAATAGGAAAGGTGAAGGTGAGGGTGGGAGAAAAAGGGCACAGAGCAAAGACAAGAGGCTGAACTTCACAAATCCAGTCTGCCTGAAAATTCATTGGAAAGTAACCCAGTCCAAGGCAAGTTCCTCATGCTCTTGGGATATGCTAAGGCCATTGTAACCAATGATGCAGGCTCAGAGCAGTGCCAAGGGGCAGAGAGAACCCTCTCAGCTACCCAAAACATCAATTCAAGCCCCACACTCATCTGCAGGACTGGACCTCAAATATTAAAAAAAAAAAAAAAAAAAAAAAAAAAAAAAAAAAAAGTAAAAAAAAAGTTACAAAACCCCCAAGAATGCTGCATATGCTAAACCCATGGAAAAGGTACTTTAAGCCTGAATGCAAAACATCATTTCTTACACAAACTTGTGCTCCTGCCAAGCAGTAGATCCATGTAATCCATTAGAGTGGGCACTAATGGATCTTCTAACCAGGCTGACAATTCCAGCACACACTCGGGGCTGTGCAGGGCAGCATCCTGCAATCCTCCCCAGCAAGGACCAGGACCAATTTGCTGTGAGGTATGGAATGGTTTTAAGACTTATTTTGCTTTGGGAAGGATTTACAAATCTGTTAGTGACTGGCCAAACTTAATGCCATACTTTGGGAAAGGAAATGGAAGTGGAAGGAAAAGGGCTAATAAAATAGATTGGAACAAGTCTGGGTTAGGATAAATTCAGTCTGTCAGCTTTGGGGGTTTTATCAGTAAAAGTATTCTGTTTCTTTACTAACTTCAGAGGCAGCAAAGATTTTGGTCAGTTTTGAATAGAAAATAGAAACATTGCCACGAAAATGCTGAGAAAATGAGTACGGACTACATATGTAAAGCCTGAACACAATAAAATCTAAACCTCCTGCAAGTGGTGCTGCTGTCAGAGTTCAAGCTCTCCTCCAGGCAGTTGTGTTCCACAGCCTCTTCCCTGCCATATGTAGCACATTTTTGTCTCCTTTCATGAGAACGAGAAACTTGTGAACACACTGCTTCAAGCAGCCAGTACATGTTGGTAGGAGACTGAAAATTAGTATTTCCCCTGTGGATATCCTTCTCCTTCCTCCCTCTGTCCTTGATAAGAGACATAAGCTCTTCTTTTAAAAGTAAGGCAGATTGTGCAGCCCTGAAGGCCCTTCCTCAGCTCAGAGACTTCTTGTGTCAGGTGAGGCCACTCCAGTGAGGCAGTAAAGTTTCCCTTGGAGGAAGCTTATTCCAGGGGTTCAGGGGGATGCCCAGCCTGAGCATGGGCCCTGTGAGCAGGAGCCACTCCAGCACTGCTGTCAGGAGTTCCTGAGGCAGTGAAGCAAAGCAGGAGGAAAAGGCACTTTGCCAAAGCAGAGCCTCCGAACGCTTGGAGAACAAGGAATTGAGGTTTGCAGAGCCTCTGGCACAGCTGCTGCTTCCTAGGGGGAGCACAGACACGTTTCATCTTCCACCAAAACCCGGCCTACTCTTCCTTGCACTGGAGCCCCCTGTCACTGCCCAGCCCAGAGTGCAACTGGATCCTGGGCAGGACCTCGAGGATGGGAGGAGAAATCTCTTCCTCCTCTTCCCCAGCTCCACACAGTGCCTGCATCCAGCCACTGGAAGCACCACCCCATGAGACAGATCTTTTCATTTCTTATCCAGTAACAAACTGTGGAAGTGGATCCAAATTGGACAGGAGGGATAAAGTCATAGCTCTGTAGTGCTGAAATCACTATAAACTTTAACAACCTGGAGTATTTGTGAGCAAACAGCACTGTATAACATCAGCACCTGAGAAATAATTTACTTTTTTGCTCATCCCCACAGCCAGCCTTCCCTAATGGTCCTGGCCAGCCCTGGTGCCCAAGTACAGCAGCGTGCACATGGCCTCTTCTGGGTCTAAAGGGATCTCTGTGCAGGTCATCCCACTGCAGAGAGCAGGTAAAATCACACCACATCCTGTGTACAGCTTCCCACAAGGATAAGAATCCCTGAACGTGCAGATCCATTTTCTGTTAGAAGTAAATCTACAAAATATCTAATGCACATGACTCTAGTGAATAGAAAGAACAGGAAATCTGACTCAGCCCTGTAATATCACCTAACAAAAAGCCCAGATGAATGGAAATTTAGCATTTCACTCACACTAACTGCAAAATGTTACTACTCAGGCCATTTTCCCACAGGGCCAGAGGCAAACCCTGCACTGTACCCTGGTCAGGGTCAGAATAAAGACCCCTGTGTAGAACAGGGTATTCTGTGATGGAGAGAATTAATCATGAGCTTTTCTACTTAAGTCAGTAGAAAGCTTCCTTTTTCCAATCTGTATTGTTGGTAAAGACAGTCGTGAATGAAAAGCACTGTAGTGCCCAGCCCAGTGTCCAGCTCAGCCCATGGGAGTCCATGTGCCAGCCCCTCTGGAAGTGCCTGGCATGCAGGGAGAGCCAGGAAGGGAAAAGCAGTCCATGGCTGCCCCAAGGACACTCACAGTCACCTTATCAAAGCTTCCAAGAGAGCAGGATTTTCCTGTCTGCTGGGCACTGTTCTGTTCACTCACCATCCAAGCCCTACCTCATTCTGCAGCAGCCTCTTATCCCAGAGGCAAGTGGTTTACTGGGAAGTAGATCCTTCCTGCTGGGTAGCTGCCATACCAGTTCAATCACTACCTGGTTTTCAAAGCTTTTTTTCCCTGATTTCCCCAGCCCTCAATTTCCCTGTACAGCTCAAAGCAAACACAGACAGTGTTTGTCAGCTTGTTTCAGACAGCCAAGAGAAAGGAAAACCAGAAAGCAATAACTGCAGCATGTTGCTCTGCTGGATTAATAACACACTAAAGAAAACAGTGACTTTTTTTTTTTAGGGAACATTCCTGTCAATTAAAATACACAATCTTCAAACGCTGCAGTTTTTCAGCTGTCCTCAAAGACCTCAGCAGAAACCTCTCCAGGATATTGCTGCCAAAATCCACACACCCTCACAGTGGGTTGGAGGCACACTCAGATTTCTGAGTGGCCAAAACCATTGCTGGCTACACCCCCCCAGAAACAGCCATTTCCAGCAGACCCTTCAGAAACATTTTTGATAATGAACAGGCAAGAGGAAAAGGTTCTGGGCTGTGGCAGCTCCAAACCTTGGAGGCCACACATGTAAAATCTAGAGGATTCCATAGAGTCTACTAGAAAATCCTGAGGACAAAGTAACTCCAGACTTTTACAGTTATAACTGGAAAAAAAAGACTCTCAGAACTGCAAATCTCTGCACACCAAGTTTTTCTTGAATTTGTATCTTGTTAACATGAACTTCATGAGCTCTTGTCCTTCCAGCCTTCCCCTGTCAAGCACAAGGGACACCCTGAGACAAAGACTCTGCTCAGAACCTCAGCTGCTGGGGTTATTAATGGCCATTCATCAATGGCCATTAATTTTCACTGGGGATGGAAGCACATGAAAGAACTGGGTGCATGGATGCTCTTGATTCACTTTCTTTCAGTAAATATTTGATGACATGATTAGGAAACATGAGTTTGTTCAATGGCTTTTAACTACATTTTGGTTGAAGGATTCCCTATCCTACATACTAAGGAAGAGAGGGGACAAAAATTATAGGACTGTGAGTGACACAGATTTTAGAAAGAAAACCCTAACCAACCAGTTCCCACCTTCTAATTAGGTTTATAATTAAAGCCATGTCATGAAGAGGGAAAATAAAAAATCACTGATCTCAGCAAAAGGTTTTGAAAGATCTGGAAACCGGTTGAAATAAAATGTGATTATCTAATGGAAGAAGGAAGAAAAAAGGAAATGGAAATGTTGGAAGAGCTTAAAAATAAACTAATGTGTGCCTAAGAGTCACACCTACCATTTCCCAGTTAAACACACCAGGACTGGAATGAGCTAACAAGGATGCAAACCCCCCATAAAGGGGCCTGAAGCAACAGGGCAAGTGAAAGAAACACAGCAAAAAGAGATGAGAAAGGACCAAAAGCCCTGGAAAGGCAAGAATGAGAAAACAGAGGCAGCAGAGCCCAGGTGAGAGGCAGCAAAAGGGATCTGGTCTAGCCTGGAACCAGAGCTGCCTCCTGGTCCTGTGCTGTGGGAGCTGGGAGTCACTCCCTGCATCCCAACTCCAGCCCCACTGGCACCTTGTGTGCAGCATCCTGGCAATGCTTCCCTTCCCCTTTGCTGAAAGGGAGAGCTGAATCACAAGGACAAAGAGCTGGAAGGGGAAAAGTCTCCTCCTCCTCCCATGAAACAAATAAGACCTGAAGCAATTTAAATTGGGTGACTTGCCAAGTTTGTCTTTTGCAAATGCATTCACTGTCATTATATGACAGATGTCCACATTGCCAGAGCATTTCTGCTGAGCTGATCAGCCCTGAAATCCCACCCCTACAAAAACTCAGGGATATCTTCAGCTAATTGACATGTGCATGCCAGATCCTGATCTGGCTTCCCCCAGCATAAGGCAAGGGGAGCAGTCTGGGAGAACACTCCTCTTTCCAGGCCTCCAAAGTTACTCACTGACATAATAGGGCTGTCACAGCCCAGGGAGCTGCAACTGGGATCTAAATCCAATCTTTGATCCCTATATAGTTTATTAATTACAGCTGAGTATCTTCATTACAACAGCATAGGTGTCATGCCCTGGTGTAGTGGACTAGTGTGACTAGATTTGAGTGGCAGGGGAAGATTTAGGGTTTAAGTAATGGGGAGGCTTTAGGGATGGCTTCCCAATTCTCAGCCCTCCAGCTCAGTGAAGATGAGTTACACATTTAAGGAGTAAAAAAAGCCCCATCCACTCTGTGCTGCTGATGAGAAGGAGATAGATAAAATCAGGAGTAAAGCTGTGCCAGGGAAGAAGGGAAGGGTGAGGGGAACCTGTTTTAAGATTCAGTTTCTATTTCTCATTCTCCTACTCTGATTAGAGTGGTAATGAACAAAACTTATTTCTCCAGGCCGAGTCTGTTCTGCCCATGACAGTAACTGGAGAGTGACCTGTCCCTGTCCTTATCTCAGCCCATGAGCCTTCTGCTTTGTTTTCTCCCCCTGCCCAGCTGAGGAAGGGAGTGATGGAGCAGCTTTGGTGGGGACATGGCCTGTATGTGGTTAGAGTACTGCTGATGCTGCATTTCCAACGTCAGCTGCACAACCCGGTGCTCAGTGGTGCTGCAGTTCCGAGTGCACTTTGAGTCAGCAGAAGGCACTGCCAGCGCTCATGTGCTGCTCCTGCCTCAGCCCCATGGGGAGCAGCTCTGGCCTGAACTCCATCCAGCAAACCAGAAAGGTTCCTGCTCAAGCCCTGCAGCCTTCACTCAGGCCCTGCAGTCACACAGCCTTG
Organism: Chaetops frenatus; assembly: GCA_013400775.1. Classification (NCBI taxonomy): domain Eukaryota; kingdom Metazoa; phylum Chordata; class Aves; order Passeriformes; family Picathartidae; genus Chaetops; species Chaetops frenatus. The sequence continues at coordinate 1,341,792 of VZTR01015106.1, forward strand.
CCCACAGCAATGTTTGAGGAGCACCAGTGCAAGCTGCTCACCCCTCGGCCCAGCCGCAGCCGGCACAGTCTGCCATTCCCAACAGAAGACCCAGCTGTGTGCCATAAATCTTGGAAAGTTTCTGCTTTCTTGCTCAAAAGTCCTGTTTGTGGCCAGAAACTGAAAGGGTCCGGATCGTATCTTGTTATTGGAGAGAAGGAAAACAAAACAACAACAACAAAAGAAGAGCCCTCACCAAAGCTGCAGCCTACAGCTCCTTGTAACTCTGAAACCCCCTCGTGAGCTCTGAACCCCCTCCTCAACCACTGTGCAGCACAGCAAGAGATATTAACAGGGTTAAGTGAATAGTCCCATTTTTATACCTTTTCTACTACCTGATCAAACTACAATATTGACTCAGTGGTGGTGCTGCAATTCCCCTGACAAAGCAGCCCTTCGGTACAGCAGAGTGAGCTGAAACTCAGGTTCCATTTGAACAGTGATGGCAGCACTTTAAACTATTTTCTTTGGAAATGTTCATGCCACTAAATATTAATAAAACCTTTACATTAAAGGTCTGTGGGGTTTTGAAAAGAAAATTAATACATATGGAGGGAGACAAGCAAAGTAAAAAAAATTGGATAAGAACCAAATCTAAATGACAGAGGAACAGAATAATTTGTCTGGAGAGGTGTCGACAAATGTGTTAGTGCATTTCCACAAGTGACACAAAAGCAGAAAAGGGAGAAAATAAAGGATATTGAAAGCAGAGAGGAAGAAGAAGGAAAGCATGGCAGGAGGAGAGAAAAAAGCCCGAGACAAGGCCAGGGCTCTTCAGCAGAGACAGCAGAGGTGTCACACTCACGATTGTTGAGTTTTCACCTCTTTCCTAAGCGCAATCCTTCAATTCCCAAACCCTCCCAATGCTTCAGCACCCCATCAGGGAGGGGCTATCCAAAAAGCAAAAGGCATCTCTCTCATAGGCACTGCTGAAATTTTAAGGCAGGACACTGTAACTGAGTATGTGCTGTGCCAAAAACCTTCATCAGTTGCAGAGCTTGTTGTAGATTTTCAGTTTATTTGTCAAAAGCACTTGGCTTGGCTTCGTTCCCAACAAACTCCCATTGCTCCCATTAAATGGAATCAAACTAGTGCCAGGAGTTTGTGCATTTCCATCCTGCATCCTTGTCTTAGTGACAGGGCCTGATCACTACTGAGGTGAGCACGTTCAAGGTGGGACCCACAGGAATAACAAACCCCCAAAAGAAACTCAGGCCAATGTCACACGGAGGTGATGAATGCAGTTAGAATGAGCTCTGTGTCTACATTTCCTTCCTCTCCCCAAAGCCATGACTTCAACCAGGAGGAAGAGTAAAATATGCCAGGAAATGTGAACTCTTGCCACTCATTATGTCTTAGAATGAAGTATCCAGAGATACGAGGAGATTTTTCAGAACTCTACCACAGATCCTTGTGCCAACAAAACCACACATAAGACAAACTGACCTGGCCATTTGAAAAAAAAAAAAAAAAGCAGTTTCCAGGCTTGCTCACCTCACTCTTCCCTTTCCAAATCCACCCTCAGCATCTTTTGTTTCAATGAATTTTGCAGCAGCTACAAGCCTAGGTGTTGGGCTGTTTCCACAGGTACTGTTCTCTGGTTTGGTACCCCAGCCAAGGTGTTTTCACTGAACTCAATGCCCACAGTGTGGGTGTTCCAGGCTTTGGTAAGATTCAGGAATGCTTTTTGTGGGTTGTGCCTCAGCACCTCAAACCCAGACAAATCAAACATAAAACACACAGACACTTCTAAAGATTTGGCCCATGAGGAATGTTCTGCACAATTTATCTCCCAGTGGTGATCCAGACCCAAGACAAACCACAGAGTATTTTTGGGTGTGTTTGTTCACATCTGCCCTGAAAACCTTTCTTGAAAAGAAAATAATATTTGTTATCACTGAGGATCAGCCTTTGTCTTTCCAACTGAAAACTGTTTACATGTTAATGAGCAGACATTTCTTGTCCTTCTTTTCCAGATCCAAAAATTAGAGTAGAGAGAAGCAAAGTGCCCAAGGTCACCAAGCAAAGAGCTGCAGAGGCCCTTCCAACTGTCATATGAAAGGGGAGGGGAAAATCCACCACACTTTACTTAAAATCTGCCTTAAGGAAAGGGCAATAAATCTGAGCCAGTGGATTTTACTTCTTACTATATCACTGTTACCTTGGATTTTACAGTCAAATAATGGTACTAAGACCAACAAAAAGCACTTTTCTTCTTCAGACCAATGACCAGTGTTCGATTTAAACAAAATCCAACTTCTTTTCTTTTCCAGTGGGCAACTTCATTTGAAGACCTGATGGATTTTTCTGAGGATTATTTAATGAAATATAATAGAAATACATTCTAGTAAGTATGTGCATTTATGAAAATTACAAGTCTTTGACTTATTTGTACCAAACTTTTAAATTTTTCATTCTTAGAAACATGTTAGGAAAACCTTTAACATCATATCTGCTTATTTATTTAACTGAATTTCTTGCATTAATGTAGCTAACATATTCCTTAAAGTATGACAAATAATACAACCCAATTATTACTTACAATGTTTGCACTTTTAGAGTAAAATATTTTGGTTAACTATAAAAAGTAGTTGATATTTTAACAAGAAGCTCTTGGAACAAAACCAGAATGCAAAGGGTCAGTTCACTGTGATTCCCAACCCATAAATGAATGAATTAATTAGAAGTAGCAGCTTCCAGGGAATTTTTCTTAGCAAGGTATCAACGCCTGCAAAGGAAAAAAAATTAATGAAAGCATTGTCACAGCCTTAAATGAATCCCCTACTCAAACACAGCAGGATGAGCAAACAGATGTGAGAGCCTTGGGTTATCTGAGAGGTCAAACGAGGAAGGACAAGGGCTGCTGGTCCCTCTGCAGCCCGGGGGCTCCCGCGGGGCTGTCACCCACCTGGGGCAGCATGCGATTTTCCTCCTCCAGCTGTCTTACTCTGGCCTCCAGCTGCCTAACATAGGACAAGGTTGATTCTAAAAAATCAAACAGAAAAAAACTTGTATTATCCACAGAGATCTCCTCGTGTTTACCAGTGCCAGAGCCTGTGCCACATTCTCACTTGTACTCACAGCAGATTGCCTCTCTCAAACACCCATGGAACATTCCACTCTGCTCCTCCCAGGGCAGAGCAAACACCACCTGGAATTGACCAATTCCTCGTTGCTTGTGATTCTGAACTGCTGCACCTTAAAGTGGTTCCTTCTCAGAGCCAAGGAATCTCACAGAAAAACAACACAGGCTTGAGTTCTTCCAACCCATCCCCACTTGGGAATGCTCCACGAGGATAAGGCATCATCCCACCAGGTCAGCACAGCAGAGCCCAGGCAGAGCAGATGGTGCTGTGCAGGCAGCACAGCCCCTGGGCTCTGGGGCACACACACAGCCTCCCTGGGCAGCACAGCAGCTCCTGGGCTGCAGCCCCAGCTCCTGCCAGGCCCTGCGGCCCCAGCTGGGCTGGGCTGGGCTGGGCAGCAGCTGTGTGTCCCCAGGGCCTGGGAGGTTCCCAGCTGGGTGACAGCAGGACCAGCAGGGCACAGTGAGCCTCACCATGTGTCCTCCTCTCCCCGACATGCCAGGGACACACTCCCACTGCCTTGCTCTGCCCTCAGAACTGCACAGAGAGCAAACCCCGCTTGCTCTGCTCACCAGTTCCTCACTGACCTCCACAAGGGCAACCTTTGGTGCAGTGTGAAGAACATGAGTCACTCGCAGTCTGCTCCCAAGAACTTGACATAAGAAGAGGAGATCCCTGATTCAATGCTAAAAGCACCCAAGAGCTCTACCATCACACATGTCTTGGGTCATAAAGAATTGCTGCTCTTAAAGTCCTGGATCTAAGAGAGAGACTTGTCTAGCAATGTAGCACTCGAGTGTAAGATGAAAGGTGCAGAAAAACTGCTGCAACTCTTGCACGTCCTTGTGTGTAGGTGGAATTCCACATGTACTCATTCCTGACTCAGTGATCCACTCAACTTCCTCTGAGATGTCAATTCCCATCACACATTTGTATTCACATTGCCATGTAATTAGCAAAACTGATGATTGATGGTATGGAATCCATGGGTATTGGGGCAGTGCTGATGGCTGATCCAGCCCTGCAAAGCTGCATTGACAACACAGCTGTTCACTGGTTTAAATTGACAGATGAATTTGGGCATGAATTTCCTCTGATCCCTCATCACTACTGCAGCCTACCCATAAAATAAGGGAAATAAGGTGTCACTTACTGCTCTTACGAGACTGCAATAGGCTAAAATATGCACGGGAATTTACACAACATGAAGACAACACACAGTAATTTGTCAAAGATGATTAATGCCCAGCCAGGCACTGGATTAAAAATAGCCTTGTGCAATAAAAGAGGAAGAGGTAATCTGAGGTTCTGCGCTCTGCTGCGTGAGGATTTTCATAGTTAGTGATGGGTGCATCTCTGGAGAGCTGCTGAGCCTGGCTCAGATGAGCACTTAGGAGATGAACAGCTCATTCAATTAACTCCCTACGACAGGGGCCCTCCCACCAAATCAGCTCCTTCCCAGCACAGGCACTCCTGGGAGGAGCTGTGGGAGCTCCTCACCGTCACAGCCCTTAGCACAGGGAACAGCTCCTGGCACATCCCAAGCCTTCCCGCTGTTGTTTTCCACGTGTGATGGTTCCTGAACATCCATCTTTCAGAGGGGCTGAACCAGAGGCTCCCTCTGGTATGGGGCAGCTCTAAATTCCTTGGTTACAAGTTCACTGCTGTGTCAGTGTGGGCTTGGACTTCATGCTGGAGTCCAACTTCCCAGCTGTGCCCACCAGTTCCCTCCATGCAAGCTCCCCTCTGGATTCTCTTCAGCTCCAGGCTTTCTGTGATTTCCTGGCTGAGCATTCCTTATCTCCTCAGACAACACACATGTCTGTCTCTTAGTTTTATTCCTTCACTTCCGTGCTGGGAGCCCAGAGCAAAGATCTCTGCTGCTTCAAATCACTCAACTCTGCCTCAGTTCTCAACTTCCCAATGCCAGCTCCTACCAGCTGAGGATTCAGTCTGGAATCTCTGTGCCTCTTAACCCTTCTAAAGTGTGGAACAGTTATTTAAATCTCCTCTTGGAATCTGATTAAAAGGTAAAATTAGGTCATCTACCAAAGGCTTGAGCAAGCAAATCCTAATGTATGTGAGTCTTCTTGACACATAGACTAGACATATATATATTTCAGGATCTGTTAATATATTTATGCTGGGATGTTATGAGCTTAGAGGAAAAATGAGCAGAAAAGTCAGTCAAGGACAGAGGAGATGGAGAAACTGAAAACACAGGAAGTGAAACACTGTCACCAAACTTTAAAAAAACCCAACCAAACAAAAGTTGCACCTAAATGTGTTTATGAGAAGACCTGGATGATCCATCTCTCTGCTCTGGAACAACCTGTGCAAACAGTCCCTGGCTCATGTCATTACTGCCAGTTTTGACCCCTGTGGGCCCCTTGGTTACCTGATTTCCACTCCTTCCCATCCTCCTTTGTGAGGCATTGCTAAGGGCATAACATTTTCGAACAATTGCCATTCTCAGGAATGGGTTACCCCCAAATGAGCTTCCTGTGCTCTTAACATCATTGAGAATGTGATCAACTTGTGGTGCTTCATTCCAGGGCTGAAATAAAACAATTTTCTGAACTATTAGAGACACTGAAATAGCTTGCTCTTAGGGAAATTCAGTGACAATTCACCCTCTCTCCACATCTGTCACTCTAACATGTTGTAAGAGAACATCAATATTTACATAGCTGATCTCTTTTTCTTTTGACATCCACACTCTCGAAGCAAGGAGATATTTTGGGGTTATGTCAAACTTTATCAGACACTTACGTTGCTGCCAAAGGCATATTTGTGCATTGGCTTTATCCATTTTTATGTGACTGTGCCTGGTCTCAGTCTAGCAAGGAATTCATAATATTCTTTAAGCCAGATAATCCTCTGCTGTTTTAGAATGGGTGAGGATGTCATGTTAAATTCTGATATTTTCCTTTTTCTTTCTGGGTTTGTTATTTTTTCTTTGGAAGCTTACAACTCACAGACAGCTGTGGGACTGCACTGGAGAACATTTTAAAGTCTGAGGTCCTCTACACACTTATTAGATCCCTGGAAAAGGGATGAGAACCTCATAGAAAGCAAAAACCCGTGGGTTCGACCTATTTTCTACTTGTTCCTATGAGCTGGAGTAACAAGCCAAATACAGCAGGTGGAAGGGATTTTATCCAACATAGGTGTATTTGAGGGGAAGACAGAGTGGGAGACCCAAGAGCTGGACAGCAGGCTGCTCTGAGGCAGTCCTCACATCCTCATGGCCAGAAAATAGAAAAACATGATTTGGTGATAATGCAAAATTCACCTGGATTCTGTGCTCCTAAAGGAGCTCTGGATTCCTAAAGAATCCAGAGCTGCCACACCCCAGGGCACATATTTTAAACACTGAGGTTATAAATGAGGGAAACTGCCAACAATTCACCTGGGCAAAGAATTCAGCATCTTGGTTGTAGGGATACTTTGATGTGTGGCTACAAGGGTTTGTTTCAAGGATATCCAACTTCAACAACTTCATTTGTTTTGCTGCTCTTCCAGAATCAAGAATTAACTAGGCTGGAAAATACCTTTGAGATTCCTGCACTGTGCTGGCAGGAATTTAATAATTGCACATCACTTTAGATTTTGGTCATTCAAATCCACACCCAGCACACTGCAGTGACAGCTAAATAATCTTTCAATAGATGGGAGATGAAAACCAAGGGGTACTTTAAACCTTCCTGTAACTCCCTGGCAGCTCCACACGTTTGGGAAAGGATTTCTCTGCTAACTGAGGAGCAGATTTAATGACATGCAAACCATCTCCCTGTCCTAGAATCCCTAGTCATCTGATTTAATTACTTCAATATTAATATTCATGACTAAGACATGCTTTCACTGCAATCCATCCCCTTTCAGCTACCTTGTTTGGATATAAAAAAAAATCAAATTGCCCTGTTGGATTTACACTCTCAGCAATTTACACCCCTTGTACTCAGTGCTGGCACTGGCAGCATCCACCTCCCTGGGGCAGGATCAGAGGACCTCCCAAGGTCATTTTTAGCCCTGTTTCCTATGATTTTTCCATTGGGGCTGCACATCTTACATAACATCCCTTCCTGAAGAAGTGCTGGAGAACTTCTTATTAGAGTGCAGCCGAATTCCCTCGCAATGCAGCGACACTGGGATTAGTGCTATCATGTAGAAAGAAAGACATCTGCCCAAGGCAGGATTTTACTAAGCTCCCCAGAATGTTTAGGAGCTATCTATGACAAAGGCACATATTCTCAGGAAGTTTTGGGACAGCGAGCACCGTGGCACTAAAGACAGGGTTTGCATTTCTCAGTCTTGCTGCTTGTCTGAAATTCTCCCACCCCAAGCTCAGATTCCTCATGATTGCAGATCCAGCAATTCTTGGCTTCTCCCAGTAATTAGAAATATAATTAACTTAGCTGAGCTAGCTCACCAAGTGTGTCAAAACTGAATCTTAGCAAAGGAAAAATCTGGCACATGCTGGTTCAAACATCCAGGATGCAGTGGCAGCCCTGACACTTCACAGGCATCTTGTGCCATGTTGCCCCTTCTCAGCACACATTACACACAGACAGGTGCTAATTACCTTATCTCTGTAATAAGAGAATTTTATTCTGATTTCACACAAAAATAATGTGTTTTCTCAGGTGCAGCAGCTTTCAGTCACAGATTAACTATTTATTAGAAGAAAGCATGCTCTCCTTATCTTAAGGTGGCCCTTGTCATGCCTTTAACAATTCAGTGATGGGGTCTGACTCAGATTCCAAGGTGTTTGCATTTCCCTGGATTTAGGTGCCGCTGTGGATCAGGCAGTTTAGGTAGCAGGTCTGGGCTGACTGTGCACACACATCCCTGTGATGAAACTCTGAAGTCCCCAAGGAATGCCCCAGGTCACCCAAATGCTGCCTGTGACACAATTTACTAGAAGTGTATTGCTGGCTTCCACTTAAGAACATTGCAGATTTAGGCTGAAGGTTTTGTTGCCGATTTACCTTTAGGTGCAACAAAATTTTCAGCTGAATTAATGCAGAAAAAAAACCCCAAAAAGCTCAAAAAAACCCCAAAACCAAAACAAAACAAAACAAAAAAAAAAAAAAAACCCCAAACTTTAAAAAATCTTGCATGGAGAGAAAAAAGGATTCAGCTATAGGAGCACCTAAAAATGATCTCAGATGTCAGCTGAGGTAATGCTCTTGCCAACAGCTGGATAACCCTGTCACACTAATGGGCTGCTGAAACACTAACCTTGCTTTGTTTGGGGTTTTTTGGTGCTAGAGGTGACAACAGCAAGGCTTTCCTTGCTGGCCTGTTTGATACCCCGTTAGCTCCCCTTCAGCCTGTGCTAAATGCATCTGGCACGTTATTGATGGAAACAGAGGAAATCAAACCCATTATGCTGTTGCTGAAGCCTTTCCCACGGGCTGTCAGCTTGTTCTGGTATTGACTGGCTGTGGTTTATGATCAGTAAAATCTTTATTGGTTCCATTTACTCGACCACTCGGGTTTGTCCCTGTGCCACCACACTCTCCTGTGCTCATTAGGGTGTCCCCAAGTGCAGGCACAGCCCCCGGGCTGGAAACAGCAGAAGGAAAGGGGGGTGGATGTTCAGCAGGCTCCTGCATGGAATCAAATGGAAGGCTGGCAAAGGCACCAGCTGAGAACAGCTTTGCTTAGGGAAGGAAGGGAAATGAGGGCACTCATCATTCATCTCTCCAATCCAATGCCCTCATCTCCTTCCTTCCCTAAGCCAGGCTATCCTCTGGCTTGCCTTTTCCATCTTCCAGCCTTCCATCTGATTTCACACAGGAATCTCGACCTTATCCCAGTGTCTCCTGGTCCCATGGAATTGCATCTCTCAAGTGTCCCTTCGCTGAAAAGGCCCTGGGTCCCCTGCAAACCTATGGCCACTGAGAAAGTACTGTATCCACAGAGCCACCTCCAGCTTCTCCCAGTTCTGCTGTGCTTCTGTTAAATGAACATTTACAGGACAAAATGAAAAAAACCCTACAAATGAAAATACAAAGCTTCCCAGCAACAGCAATATTTGTGCAAAAATCCAGTGTCAAACTCTCAGCAATTTGACAATCTGAGACACCAGATACAATCACTAAAGGTCCTCACCATCCCCACAACTCCCCACAGATGCTCGCAGCCACTTTTCTTAGCAGACAAAATTGTATTTCACAGGCTCCAATCATCAGATGTTGCGGTGGCATAGCTTAGAAAAGTTAGTTTAGGTGAGAATGTTAGCATTGGTACAGCAATCTCTAGTTAATAACACATTGGCTTCCACCTAGCAAACTGCAGCATAGGCCAAACCTGAAAACTGCATCTCCAGGAATTCTGAATCAGATCAAACCTCTCAATCATTTTTATGCTCATCCAGAGCCTCGTTAGGAGGCAGTTATCCAACCTGTAAACTCCTCTTTTATGGGTTACTGTTGGTGTGACTCAATCCCAAATACAAACAATGTTCCTGAGAGTACAGAAATAGAAGCTCTCACATTACTGAAGCCATTGAACCATTGAAGATTTTCTTGCTACAACTCCAAAAGAGATGCCAAAACTCGCAACAGAGATCGATGGCCACATGAATATGTGGAGGAACAGCCAACCCACCACTCTTCCTCCTCCCTGTGCAAGTGAAACCAACAGTCCCTGATCTGGGTTGATATGGGGTAAATTTGGATGGAGAGGCAGGGACTCCAAGAGATGTTTGGGCAGCAGGCAGTACCAGGAAAGCAAAGGGGGCAGTAGGGCCAGTCTCTCAGGCTCTGTTGCCAGCTCCTTGTCTCACTTCTGATCCTGCTGATGCTTCATTCCCTGCATTAGGAGCATCCTGCATGAACTGTGGTGTGCACACAGCATCCACAGCCCCTTGTAAAGAGAGCAGGAAAAACTACAAAACCAGTAAGGGAAAAAGCAGTGGGATGTGCACAATTATCCAGCTCTGTGAGGAGCAATGGGGAAGATTCACATGAGCAGGTGAGGGCAGAAGCTGGGGAACTGCCAGAGGAAGACAGGCCAACCTGGGCAAACACAGTGGAGATTTAGAATTATCAGGACAAAAGGGGCTTTTGGATTAATTTCTCTACACAGAGTGATTAAGATGTAGGACAGGCTATTAAATGCAGTAAAAGATGTTACAAGATTAAATATGTCCTGGGGACTGAAACCACCTTCTTCTTCCACAGCCCATTAAAGAGCCATGGTACAGTAATGCCTGCTTGTCCCTCCTGAGCTGGGCACATTTAAAGCAGGAAAGATGAGCATTTTGTAAAATTACTGCACCAGCAATCTCAGCACAGAACCTCATTCCAAGGAAAAATTAGCTCTATCCATTTCAGCTGGCAGCTACACAATAGCAGAGGAACAGGCTGTCAGTACAATCTCCATCTCCTCTGTAAGGCTCTTTTGGAATGGTTGGGAAAGGGATAATGAAAGGAAGTATTCAAATGACAAGGTATTTATGCCAAAAATCTGCCAGTGCAAGCACATTGCTCTCTAGGGATTCACATCTCCTGGGCTGCTCCCTCCACAGCTGGAGCATCCATGACAAAATCCCAAGAGGGACCTCAGGGATCAGGAATCAGTTGAAGTGTCCAGCTCTGGCTGAAATCAGCACTCAACTACTTCAGCACTTTGGAAAACTCTGCAGATGTCTCCTGCATGTTTCTGATTGCCCAAACATCCTGACCTTAGAGGCAGAAAGATTTCTGTGCCAGAAGAGACCAGACATCACCCAACAGAGGATCCTGCCCCAGCTTCAGCTCATTATTTCTCTAATTTCTGAGGATTTTCTAGATCTGATCAGTATCTCTGTGTTCCTGATATGATGCTGGGATTATGGGATTATTCCAGTGAGACTCCCAGCAGCCAGGGAAGAGAGGACTCAGGTGCTGCAAGCCAAACCCTGCCACATTGCACTTTTAGGCTTCCAAGCTCTCACAGGAATGGGGTTTAGGCCCATTTTACATATTTCCCTATCCACATGGTGAGATTCTCTCTGTCCTAAACCCACATTTCCCCCTGCCTTGTTGCCTTTCCTGCCTTACTGAGATTCCTATGGCTACATCCTACACTGTTGGAGCTGGGCTTGGGAACTAATCAGACTGTGCTTTATTTTGTGAAAGTGCACAGATACAAACCCACATCATGGACTGATGCAGAACAACACTTGTGAAAGGCATAAACCATGGGAGCCTGTGTTTTGTCAGGGCTTCAGAGGAAGCCAAATGTTCCACATAAACAACTTTCTGGTTTCTCAGTGCCTTTTCAGGGTTATTTCACTGCAATCAACATACACTGCTGTTACATTAGCATGATGCTGATTAAAACACTCATTATTGAAAAGTAATCTCAACACAGGTAACAAAGCACAGCTCATATTACTGAGAGCTGTACTAGGCACATTCACCTGCAATAAAGCTGTTGAATTAATGATTTATAATGATTTATTATGAGTGGAGCCACTTGTCCTCTCCTTTTCTGCTGCTTGTGGATCTGCAATCTCTTTGTATCAAAACCAGCTGAGATTTCCCAAGTCAGCACCTCCAGTAACCAGCTGCCCATTCCCTGGGCTGCCTCAGACTTCTCCAGTGATCCTGCAGATCCCAGCACAGCAGATCTCCAGCACAGCAGATCTGGCAGCTCCCTTAGGATGCTGCTGCCTGGCAGCTCTTCCACTGAGGGGACTTCTCCCCAGTGTTAGTGAAGCTGATCCTTAGGTGTAGATGCTGTGAGCATCTTCCTAATCAGAGGTTAATGAAGTAATTTCACTTTACTCCACTTCCAAGACTCAGCTATCTCTCCAAGCAGCCCTAACTAAAGGATTTCGATTGCCTTCGATTGTCTGTCCATCCTTGTGGACGTGTGTCCATCCAAATCAGCTACCCAGCACAGCCATCCCCAAATCCACATCCCCCTCTGAGCTGTCCTTCAAACACAGGAATTGATGCCACTGCTGTTGGCTGCCCCTGCACCTTCTCCTTTTATGTTTCAAGCACCATTTCATCCAAGGGGGATGAAATCAGCCAAAAGCAGGAAGTGCACTAGAACCTGAAAATGGCAAATTAGCAGTTGCAATAATTCCTCAAGTTTCTGAATCATCTGCATCCATTTGCAGGGCTATAGTGCTGTGTTCAGCACGAGGGCCTTTGACATCCAGACAAAGCTGGGATGACTCAGGGAGAGCAGTCCAACTTGAGAGCTCTCCCAGCTGCTTATCTTCATCATCAGAACAAAAACAAACATTTCAAACAAAGTCTGCTCTGTTTATTTCCTGGTTATTTCACTAATGGGAAAGCAATTTACGCATTTCCTCCCCCCAAACATACAAATAATTGTGCAGGGCTTTTGATTCCAAAGGCTGTTGGAAGCTGCTGTGTCCTTCTCACTGAGGTTTGCATTGAGCAATCCATGATTAATCCTCTGCTCCCGGCATGAGGAGCTCCCCAGGGCCCTTTCTTGCCCCTCCTGGGCCACCCAACACACTCTGAAAGATGAGTCAGACTCAAAAATCAAGTGCCTGTGTTTGTGTGGACACGTGCATGTGAGGGGAGGCTCTTCCCATGAACTACCTGCTCTCAAATTACCAGGAATTCATTCTGGCACCTCTGAAAGCTTCTTTTATAGGGTCACAAGGAAGAAGAATTTCAGCTACAAGAGACATGTGAACGTTTCCCAAGCAGGTGGTACAGTCCCACTTATCTTGTCTGATTAATACTAATGAAACTAAAATATAGTAATGTCCTGAAATAGAATAAATTCCAGAAACTGAAAAATACCGGCATTTTTCTCTACCAGCAGCTGCAAAGTAGGACTGAATCTCCTGAGAATTTTTAGAATTAAGACAAAAAGAACTATTCCCAGAGTTCTGGGCATAAAATACAGATGTGATTGTAAATACAAACTGCAGGGAAACTCCAAGTAAAACAGCTGGGGGGCAATTACAAATCACATTATATTACATATGTATGACCACAGCAAGTCATGTTAGAGACACAAGCAAACCAGCCTACCTAGTGCTTTATTACAGAGGGATCAGCCCAGATACTTTAGTGCTATGGGCAAGGGAGGTAAAATCAGTGTATAAATGAGCTGTCAGGGCAGCTGCTGGAACAAAATGCAGACAGCATCCTGAAATTTCTGGAGAAAATTGAGACATATAGACAGCCTCGAAGGTTTAAGGCTAGAAAAATGCTATTAAAACAAAACAGTCTGGCTTCCTGCCCTGCAGAGACAAAGGAATTTTGATAATAATTCCAGGAATGCCTGGTTTCCTTCTCACTGCTGGAAGTGGATATGGTCGAAAGAAGTCTGTGGGCTTTCTCCTCTAAAGAAAATCTTGGCAGAAACAATTGGACCAAAATTAAATTTATGAACAAGGCTTTTTGTGTGACCTAGGACATGAACAGAAGATCTGTAGCAATAAATCATTGCAGGAGGGTTATGTATTTCATGGGTTTTGTGAGCTTGACAACCAGTTCCAATCCATGTGCACTATTTCCTGCCATTCCCCAGGACAGCCCTGCTTTCATGTTCCCCTATGGAAACAGCAGGAGAAAACCTGTATCAACTACCATTTTTAAACTTTGTTTACACCACTGAGCACAAGAAAGAAACCCATCCACTGCAGCTGGAAAACCACAGAACATCCCAGGATGTTTCATGTACCCACATGCTCTGCACAGGTATGGAACTGCCTCCATGGCACCAAGATTTGTCACGCTACAGTTAACAATGTCCCTAAATCTTACTCAAATTATCACCCCCAGCAGCCCCCTGGCATTTCCTAGATGGCCACAAGCAATCCTGGTCTCACTGAGGGTACCCTCAGCTCCAAACCCCACAGAAACTTCTAGTCCTAAGGAAAAGTAAGAGAAAAATCCCAGAGCACAGCACTGGAGACTAAAAGGAATCTCCTTTCCTCCCATTTTTCCCGGAGCAGCGATTACGACACACAGACCCCAGCAAGAGTTGACACACAAAACAATGCCTTCCTGGAAAGCTGCCAGCAGCTCAGGGAAATTATCAGCTCGCTTTTCCCGTAGCATAAACACATTTCAAGGAGGTTCCTTGAAAAACAACGGTGGCAGCAGCTCCCCTGGCAGAGCAGCCACTGAGAGAGCTCCACACTTCCCACCCCGGCCTGCTCTTCCCAAGGGAAAGGCACTTTCTGGGACAGCTGAAATAACCTTTTCTTGGGCATTCAGGTCCCAGTTCTGGTGGGAATTGAACTCTTCTAGCAGTGGCAACTCCCACCATTCCTCATCAGGCAAACTGTGACCAAAGCAGTTGGGCAGCAAGTGGAGTGGGAAGTTATGGGAACTGCTCCATTTGCTGTTTGCTGGGTTTTAGGTTGGCTTGGATTTAGTTTGGTTGTACCCTTTTTTTTGCCCCAGAAGGCAAAAAAAGGCATTTAATACATCTCTAGCCCATATTCCAGGAAGCAGTAGTGAGTTTTCCCACCTCAGTCTCCTCCTGCTCCCATACCTGTTTGCCCAAAGACCATACTCCCAGGTTTCATTTTCACTTTTTGGGAAGGGAATGCTTGCAGAGGCAGCTGACACAGCTGGTTCAGTTTTGCTGAGAGCATTTGTTCTATGCTGACCAGGGTCTGGCTCCACAGTCAGCACACAGGGACAATTTACACTGGGCAGCACAGCAAGAGAAGTGCTCCCACTGCAGAACACATGTGGTGGTGACAGGAGGGGGTTGGTAGAAGGCCATGGGCTTTTCTTGGTTTTAGTCAAGCCCTTCTTTTAGTCAGTGATCCAAGGATGCTCTGAAGGGTTATACCCAGACTCCCAGGAACTCTGGCTCCAAGGGATGCTTCCCATCAGCAGAGAAAGAGGAAAAGCAACAACAGGATCAAAACAGGTTCACGCAGCTGCTTGGCAGCTCTTTTTGGTGGAGTCCCTAAGGAAAAAGGACTGAGATGTGCCTGGCCAACGTTTTAATGAGACATTTGTCATTTCCACCTAAACATCAGGAGCTTTATTTAAAAGCCATGAAGACTTGTGTCAACTTCCAGATTTGCTTGCTGATTACTGTCCTTACTGAGGACATTTTCTATTTTGATAAAAATCCTTCTACTTGAGTTCAGCATGAGCCCACAAGTTACTGCTCTGTCTTAGAATATGAGATTAAAGGGTCAGACCTCCAAAGGACTGGAACTTTTAGTAAGAGAAAGATTAAGGGATAGACTCACACCTGGATTTCGAGCTTTTGGAAGGGAAAGACAGGGTGGCAGAGTCAAATAAAGGAAGCTTGACCTCAGTTTGAACTAACAAGTGAGACAAATCTCTCTTTCTGGAAGTCAGAAGAAAGCAGACCTGTTTGGGAAAGTAAAATCAGAGGAAGTGGGTAACAATCAGCAATCTCATTTTCAGAAAAGCACCTTATCTTTACTGCCTCATTCTTAACATAAACACAATGTTTCTTATGTGGCAGTAAAGAATTCCCTGTAAATAAGCTGTCCTTTCTTCTTGCCATCCATTACATCCAAAGTCTACAATCCCTTGAGCATCAAGCACTTGCCACTGGACATGGTAAATGTTGGCAATGGCCAATTTTGTTTCAGTGTAATTGTTCACTGTGTAAAGTCAATTCCTACTTTTGTTCTTTCCAAAGCCCAAGTCACATCCACTGCTGGGGCCACCCAACCAGTTTCTTTCACAGAACCACAGAACAGTCTGAGTTGGAGCAACAGAATACATTTCAGAACCACAAAATAAATACATTTAAATAAATTGAAAATGGTTTTTGTTGAAAGCTCTTCCCTTGCAACAATAGCTGCCTCAGTTCATAATTCCCAGATGTTCAGACACTCCCTGTGTCACAGGGATTTCCTAGGAACAGGACATCCCATGATAGACATGAATTACTTCAAGATCCAAATCAGTTTTCTTAGTCTTTAATCAGAGACACTTCACTCTTCAATATTTAACACTGACCTAGGACTAATGCAGGACACTTGTGATTTGAGTATCAATTTTAAAGTGCTTCTGAAGCCTCAAGAGGCTTTTCCCACTAAAATCCAGCCCATGCTTAACCTATTTACATAGTCTTTCATCTTCCTGTTGTAAGAACATTCAATCAAATCTGCTGAGTCAGATAAAGCTCTTTACAGGGAAAAGGATATTTGTCCTTTGGATTCAGGCTTGAAAAATACAATGGAAACCACAAGTTTTCACAAATTCTGTATTAAGTGCTGATATTCTGGGGAAATATCTTTGTGAGTTATTATTTGTTGCTTGGGGAGCACATATGAGGAAATTCTGCATCACAAAAAAGCTTTCCCATGCTGTAAAAAGATAATTTCCCATTCTGTACATTGCAACTTCTCAAATTAAATTCCTTTCCCAGTCGAAATACCGAATCCAACCCATCCATCCTACAGTTCATTTAGGGTACTGAGCAGATCACATGTCGAGCCAAAGTCACTTTGATCCTAGAAGAAAAGTAGACTGTTGAATCAGCAGTGTCATCCACTAGATTAAATTTGCCACTAATCCAATCAGATCCAGCACTTAATTTGCCCTACATGTTAGGCACCCCCTCCCAGTCTATTAAGGATGGTGTATTCCATTGAACAGTGCTGGTTCATAATTCCCAGTTCACGTCTCTGCACAAATTAAAAGGCAGTTTAAATTCCACTTCCCCTTGCTGATGTGTATCTCTGTGAGCAGCTGCCTTGGCACCCTGGCAGGGTGCAGTGCCACGAAGCACTTCCCTTAGCACAGGGCAGTGAAATGGCTCAGAAAGCTTTGGAGCTGAGGGATGTGGGAGCCCCAGGAGCTGGACACCATGTGAGAGCTGTGGCTAAGCTGAGTGTGGCTGCTCTGCCACCAGGAGGAGGGAGCCAGGCAAACAAAGCACGGGGTGAGGGACCTGCTCTGCAACTCCCGGGCACAAGGAGGTGGAAAATAGGGTATTTATATAGTGTGGGTATTTCTATTTCGTATGTATATCGACACATTCGCTTAACAGGGTGGCTGGGCACAGGTTCAGCTGCCCCACTGCTCTCTGTGCCACTGCTGCTGTAGTTTGGGGGTCACCAAGCCCCAGGGGAGGCTGGGCTCCCTCCTGCCAGAGTTTCCACATCAGCCAGTTGAAACCCCCAAAGCAGGGACCAAAATGAGATACAACTGCATCCTTGTGCCCACACAGCTGTAAACACTGTGAGGTTCAGAGCTGCAGCCTCCCAGCAGGGCTGGGGTAGCTCTCCCAGGACAACCCCCTTCCCTCTCCAGCAGCCTGGAATTGATATTATGGACTGATGTATCTGTTCATCCTGCTGAAAGTCAGTTCCAAACACCAGCCTTTACCTGCTAACCGTGGAGTTCCCATTTTTCACCAGGAATTGCCTCTTACCTGCTGCTCCAGACTTCAAGAGACCTTAAACCCTTCTTACTCAGAGCTCAGTCTCCCAGAGCACAGGGAGAGAGTCACTTCACACTATAATTAAATCCTCCTGGCCCTGGAACCACAATACAAAAGTTACTCAAGCAAAAGAGAAATTAAGGATGTTGTTACTCATAAGTAACACTCAAGTTTTACAAGTCATATGTATTGTCTGTGAGATTATTTCACATCTGCTATTCATTTGTTAAAGCTCCTCTGTGAAAGCACTGCAGAAAAATGATGTTTATTTGAAATGCCACCTTTAAGGAGCCTCATACCAAGTTTAAGCTCAGTTAGCTCATAACACACTAAATTTAAAACCTGTTGAAGGGAAGATAAGTATGACTGAATTGCAGTTTTCATAATGCAATAGCACATAATCAAAGGTAGGATTGCTGTCCCCAGCAGAATTCTCTCTAGAAAAAAGTCTGTTTCATTGTAACAGGACAGGTTAATTACTTTTTGCCCCCCAATAAAATTACTTTCATATAGTTTTTGCTTATTACACTAGAAAAAATGATGCATGGACAATTTTAAACATGATTTCTCTCTTTATGAAGACGATCAATTAGAAAACTCCCAAGTCCTTTTGCATTAATAAATAAGTAATTAATTAAATTCCTTACATCTTCATATCACCACTTCACATAAACTATTGCATTGAACACTTAGAGAAGTGCCAGCAAAAACACCTGAAAGCCCACAAACAGAAGAGTGGGCATCTGCCTCCATGTGCTCAAAATGCTGCTCCTCTCTCCTTGTCAAACACATCTCTTACATTTGGCATGTTTATCAGCTGGATAAATATGCACATTGTTAAACTTCACACTCAAAAGCATCACTTTGACCCTGGGGCAGACATTCACATTGTATATTTTTGCAGCTGGAGGACCCACAGAAGGGAAATATGCTTTGAAAAAGACAGCCAGGTCGAGGCCATACAAATGAAGATTTAAGATTTATTTAAGCAAAACAATTTTTTTAAATAATGAAAACTCCCACAAAAATAACATTCCAATGAAGTTAGATCCTGTTGTAAAGAAAGGTGAGGGGACAAGTTTCAAAGAAGTGAAAAAGTCCATTTTCAAGTGTGCCATTTAGGGCCTTTTTCAAGGGGTTAGAATTCACACAGAAACATCTTGAATGCTAATTAATCCGGCACGAGAAGGGGCTGTCCCTGGCCATAAGGTGGCTTGTCACTTCTATTATTTGTCTGACCTGTCACGGGCACTTCTGGCATTTTGACTGTTGCTCTACATCCCCTTTGCAGCCAGCCAGGGACTCAAGGGTTGTTTCTTTCCACGGGTATTTTCAGCAATTGTCCCCCACATTTTTGCTCCTAACTGGCCTGTTTTCTTACAGGAACAAATTGTAACCCTTCCAAATGCTCCTTTCAAAATGGGAATTGCCCATATTTATTCCTGGAGTCTGTCCCATCTCCAGAGAGAAAATGTCTAATTACTCAGTTCATTTCCACTCACTCATTTAGCTCCAGGGCAAGCGAGTACTCATGGCATTTTCTTTTAAAGGCTGCTAATTCTGATAGTGTCACAAATATAATGAGCATTATGATATGAGTGACCATGACATATATTTTCTGTAATAAACCAGTTCAAGCAAGGTCCCCATCCTAAAGAGCCACAATGGGAAGCTGCATGGATCAGGTGATTAATATGCAGGGGATGAGTGAAAATTTGGTCCTGATTTATTTACTTGAATTAATCAATGCAAGCAGGTATGAAGGGAAGCAATTTCCCCTAAAAATGCAGGAAAACCTTTGTATTCTTTATTCTCTCTCTGGCTCATGTGTCAGAAAATCATAGAAGCTTTCTAGCTTCCCTTTTAGAAAAATAAAAAGCCAACACATAAAAGCTGTTTTAAATTACAGGAGCTATGAAAGCTGTGTCTGAAATGATGGGAGGCTGCCCCAACACCATCCTGGATGTTCTGTCAGTGGGGAATTTGGTCACAGCTGCCCCGAAGTTGGGGACAATCTCCAAACAGCCTTGCCCACAGCCCCTGGGCCTCTGGAAAACAGGAACACAGCAGAGCCACAGCTCTTCCTGAGAGTCTGGACCTGACACATCCACCCTTGGAGCAGCAAGTGATGGTTCTGAAAAGGGACCTACAAGTGCCCAGCACAGTGGCTCTGCCACCCACAGGCACCTCTGGGTTTGAGATAGATTTGAAACTGATTCAGACACCTTTAGCAGGATTTCAGTGGAACTCAGGGTGCCAAATCCAAACTGTGCTCTTTAAATGCACTGACTTGGGCTCTCTGGATAGAGAGAAGGCTGAGAAGGGAATTCACCAGCACGGGACAATGTCACAGGGCAGCTGTGCTGCAGCACAGCCACTGCTTTTCTCTGAGGTTCCTCCCATTCAGCCCAGGGAAAGCACAACAATCTGATTTTCACTCCAGGTTATCTAGATACCATACTAAATAGGTACACTTATTTGCATTTTCACACAACTGCTGTATTAATAATTGCTCCAGACACTGTAAGAGGAACTCTGGCTTGAGTCAAGAAGCACAGCCTGGCTGAAGGGACAGGAGATGTCCCCAAGAGCAGAACACACATTGTCATCAGCACCAGCAAACATGGAGCTACTCCTGGGCTGAGACTTATAAATCACAGGAGCTCTCCATTGCTCTTTCCCTCCTCCAGAGCCAACCCCATTCAGCACAGACTGCCTCACACTGCAATATACAGTGACCATACCATCAGAATAAATTCCCTAGGAAGGAGCCTCCTGCATCCCACCAAACTTGGACAGCCTGGGCTTGCCTAACAGCAACCCTTCCACTCCTGTAAGAATTAACCTAATGGGGGTATTTATGGTGGAAATGCTGTTTATAGCCACTGCAAATGCTGACATCCACTCTAAATGCTGACAGTGATATGTTGTTTATTAAGTTATGGGTCTGATTTTCAAAGGCAGCCAAGCGCCAGCTTTGTTCCCATTAAAGCCATGAAGAAAAATCTCCCTTGATTTCAGAGGAGTCAGATGGAGACTCAAAGACTTTTCAAAACTCTTAATTCTATAGAGATGCAAAATGTCACCAAAACAAAATGAACCTATAGAAACTGAAAATGCTCAAGAAATTGTTTAAGTTTTCACCAAACCAAATGTTGCAGTTTGCAGGTATTTTACATCAAAGCTCTAAGAGATGTGAAAGCCAAAAGGAGCAAGAGAGAGTTACTTGAGATCCACGACTCTTCTAGAAGCTTCTTAAATCCAGATATAAGACAGAATGACTGAGTCTTAAGTTTGCCCTGAAGTATAACACACAACAGGACAATGTTTCTCATAGAAGAAGTATCTCTGTCTTGTGGCAGTAGCACATAAAATTTAAATTATATGAATATTTAAGAGGGTATTAACAGGTACCTTAAATAAACAATGTGTCATGAAAATAGTATCACATACATGTTTTAAAACCCTGAACTGAAAGTGTAGTACAGAACTTGCAGGAAGTAATTTTTACTGTCACAAAAGAGTCTACAGTGTGTTTACAGCAGTAGCTGAACACACATTCAGAGCTGGCATCAAGAGGACAAAGGTTTAGCTGTGGATCACAGTTCCCAGGACAAACCAAACATCCTCAAGAAATCCCAGTTTATTTCAGAAGTATCTCCCATCCCATCACAAGCACATCCTCCTCAGCACCCAGAGGTTTAGGTACACCCAAGCAGAGAGAGCCCAAAACCCAAAAATCTCTTTCAGCACTTCCAAGAGCTGAAATAAGCAGCTGCAATTCCCCTAGGAACCAACAGGATTTCCTTGTCCTCAAGGCAAAGGTAACAGCAACAGATCTCTAATAAATAACTGTCACTAAAATAACTCCTACAAAAGTATCGGGTGAACCAGGGGCTCTTAAAATGCAGGGAGGCTCTTGCTAATTCAGGTATTTGGGTGCAAATCCCACAAACCAAATTGTAGGGAAGGGAACAGCCCAGCTTCCCTGCCAGGACACCAGAGACCTCACACAGCAGCTCTCCCCTCAGAATAAATTGTTCAGTGGTGAGTTAGAAACCTCCAGAAATAGATCTTTGAGATTATAATTGTCACATTCCCTTGGCTAAGGTGTTGCTCTAAAAAGAAACTGCTGAAGAGAGATCTATCATTGAATTAAAAATTCAGGGCAGGTAAGTTCCATGCAGAATGTCTGTGTATTTAAGAGACCCATTTATCCCATGCAGTTATATTTCTCCCTGAGCTTCCTTCTCTTTTCATGAAATTGTATTTAGAATTAATAGGATTTAGAATTATATTTAGAATTTCATAGTCAACACTCTACAGCTGTGTCCAGATTTTTAAGATGCTTTATAAACCAATTTTCCCAAAGATTTCTCAGCAATCTGAGCTACATATGGATTTTTTCCCCCATTTTGCAATTCTACAGATATTTTGATTATTGAAAAAAAAAGCTTAAGCAAAATTAAGCTTAAACAAGTACCTGCTAATGACAACCATTTGCTTAATGGCAGTTGTTCAGCCAATGCAGCAGGAGACTGCTTACATCTGCCAACAGAAACCATTTGTAAAAATTAGTCTTGCAAACCACCACACATAAATCCATGGAAAATCAATGCCCATGGTTTCTATTAGGAAGTAGCAATGAATTATTTCTTATCCAAGAAGTAAAATAAGCTGCTTTTTTTTTTTTTTTTTTTTTTTTTTTTTTTT
>VZTR01015106.1:1364063-1394970 GCA_013400775.1 Chaetops frenatus
GATCTAAACCCTTTATCAGTGAACTCCTCAGTAACTCCTGTGGGCTTCGGGTGACACCGTTTGCCTGTCCTTAATCTTGTCAACAAATTCCATTGTATCCTTTGGAGAAAATCCTGCCGTTGTTGTAAGTATGTCTAATCCATAAGGACAAAGCTTTAATGAGTTTCTAAATTTGTACCTTAAGAAGTAAAATAAAATAAAATTAAAAAGCCCCCTGTGACCTAGAATCCATTCCAAAGCACTGCTCATTGCTTCACTCCACGGTGAGGTCTCGAGATGGGATTTATCCCACATGCATGAGAAAGTGGCAGAAAGCAGGTACGTTTCCAGGGCTTCAGAGATGGCTTTCATATCCCTCAGAAGACACCAAAGACACCCCCTGTCACTGGGGAAGTGCCACCTCACCTCCCTGCAGGTATGAGCGTGGTAGCACGACACCATTTCTACAGGGGAGACAGCAGTTTTAGTGAAAACAAGGAGTTCAATAACTGAGAGGTGGAGGAGGCCCCTGGGAACAGCAAGAGGTTTCTTGATTCTCACTGTCCATCCCCTTAGGTGGTTTAATAAAGGGCAGGATATTGAGCATGGCAAAATGAAAGAGATAAAATTCATAAGAACTCCTTGTGTTCCACGGAGTTTGTTTATAATTTGGCAGTTGTGTAATTTAAAAGAATTGAGCAGCACTTCCCATGCAGACTTTATCAACCTGAGAGCAATAACATCCTCACCTGTTACCCAGGGTTTATTACACTTCAGCAAAATGACAGATGAAACACCAACCCTTCACCTGCTTCTAGTCAAGAATCTAAATTCCTTCAAATGACCCAAATCCATACCCTGCAGGAAGCTGCAAGGCAAAATCATTTACTTAGTTCCTTTTAATTAAATTTTTCATTTCAATCTATTCACTTAGATAAAACAAATTAAGGCTGGTAAGCAGGTAGGGGAGTGGAAGACAAGAGAGTATAAAAATAGATGGGGTTGTAGATAATGCACCTCTTCCTTTATGGTCCTGTGACCTCTTCCCTCTTGATCCTGGTGCATTTGTAGGAAGGAAGGAATGCCTTTGCTCTCATTTGCAGACACTGCTGAGGGCTCCTCCTTTGATTCATATTTTATTTCTACTCAACCTCTTCCTGACTGCTCAGCCACATTTTCACAGAGAGCTTTGTGTGTATCTTTAGAATGCAATCTGTGTGCTGCTATGTCTGCACATCTAGCCTAAACAAATTTCTACTTGCAAACCCCCTTAATTATAACCATCCTCTGCACTAAAATAAGGCACAGTGTTTAAAAATCACAGCATCCTCAGGGTGAGCTCACTTGAGTGCAAATCAACACAACCTGGAGCTACACTGCAAATGCAGGCAGGCTCTGCATGGAGGGATCCCCTCCAAATAAGCACAGCTCTGTGCCTGATCTACTAAAAAATTACAATTGATGGGGTAGGAGTTGAGAATGAGGTGAAGCTTCAGTATAAAAGGGTAAAGACATCTTTTAAATGGACGACTCAAGTTGGTGTTGCAGCACACAGGAGTTGGCACACTGAGCTGCAGCCAAATAGCTCTGTCACTCATGAGTTCCTAAGAGCCACATTTTAGTGTTTTTTCTATTACAAATTGCTTCTAAGTATCACATTTTACTCATATGTTCAAGCAACATCTTAGTTTCTTTCACTGCTTTTGAATTTCCTGCTACTGCATTTCATAGAAATCTCCAACATCTCCTAGGAGTAAATCTTCAACCTGTCTTTTGCAGTTACTCATTGTTTATATATTTTCATGTTTCTCACTTTTCCCCCTGCCTCTCCTCAGAGATTAAAGTCTTTTCCAATTGTGCCTCACCAATTAATTCTTTTTTGTCCCAAGGGGGAGATGACCAGAGCTTCACTTATTATTAACAACAAAGCTTATACAAAACACATATATTTGTATTTAGGTTAAATGATATCAAATTCTAGTGGAATTGGGCTAATTTCTGATATTCAAGTAAGTTGATCTTGAATAAGTTTGTTTTGCTGTGGGATGCATCTTGAGTAAGTTTGTTTTTCTGGGCATGACTCACTTCTAAAGCAAACACCATCCAGAGTGTGGTTTTACTCCCAGAGACATTTGAATCTTTTGCTAAAAAAGTGCCAGAAGGACAAATATTTGAGACCTACTCTGGGAAAAACCTCTGGTCAATCATTGCTTTAACTGGGGCTTTTCTTCCTGATCTCTCACACCTTGGTTGTGAATTCTGCAGAGGCTCCCTTTGTTCCTTTTTAAATGTCACTCTCTTTTTGTGTCCCAACCATTTTTTTTAAAGTCAGATTTTCTTAGCTGGTAAAAGGGCATTTGAAGGCATAGCAGAAGTCTAACATTTTCAGCTCCAGTCCTGCACTGTGTCAATTTAATCTCATCACTTGCCTGCAAGTTCTTTCATTCCTTGTTTTGGAACCTAAAGACATCTGGCAGTGATGGTCTGGAGGCAGAAAGAAGTGACACATGGCACGAGCTGAGAGCAAGCTAAGGAACATTAACAAGCACAGTGAGAGGCCTTTCACTGGAGGTAACAGAGTTAAATATAGAACTAAAGTGTCTCAAATCCCATAGTGGCACTTTCCACAGGGCTGCATGTGCTATAAATAAATACCTGGGTTTCTGATGGCAGACTCCAGGTGAGGAGCAGGATTCCTGCCCAGCTGAAATGCCAGTGCTTCCCCAGCGGAGCCCAAAGGAGACAACAGCAGGAGCACACAGCAGCAAGGCATCAGCAGCTCCCACTCATCTGCAAGGTCAATACTTCAATAGTTTGCTGACAGCAAAAAAACACTTTCTGGGTGAATTGCAGGTATTTATTTCCCTGGTTGCTCTTACACTGGTTCAGCAAGAGCCTGGGGAAGAGGGGGATCTGCTTCTGCACTTCGTGCATTTTGCTCTTCACTATGATGAAATTAGAGGAAAGGAGATTTAGCCTACATAGATATGAAGGTATTTGCTTTCTTTTCTTTAATGAAATTATTCCAAACTCACAGTCAGGGTTTGTACAAACACATGTACCTGTACCTGACAGACATATTTTAATGTGCAAATCAGATGTAGAGCAATACAGATGCTCTTGTAAGTCAGAGGTGTTTAACCCCATCTGCATCTCACCCTCACCTGTTTGAAGTTTACACAAAACTGCTCTGCCCACCCAGACCCCTACAGAGCCCAAGCTGCAGCTGAGAGAGAGAGGCTCAAACATAACCAACACACCCAGCCCACTGGATGTGAAATGATGGATATCCTGTTTTAACTGATGCCTCTTCATGAGATTTTTCCTTTACCTTCCCAGGAAATACTGAAAAACCCATTGTATTTTAATAAGCTTTATTTTAAGTCTTTTAGGAACAAAAGTGAAAATTAGTGGTGTAAATGTATGAGCACAATAAAAATAACTGCTGATAAAAATCCCTATAAAAGTGAAATACAGCCTATTCTGCTTGCAGCTTTACATGCAGCTTGCATTTCTTCCTAAAGCTTCAGCAAAGGCCAGGAGACAGACTATTTATCAGAAAACCATCAAGCTGGAATTTCACATCAGGCTAAGAGATCCCAGCTGAGCTGTTTACTTCTAAATAAAAGAACCCATGAAGTATGGTATGGAGCTTGAATTTCTTTGCTTGGAACCCCAAAGCTGAATGGTCAGACCCACAAAACTCCCTCCACAGTTTATTTCATCTTATTTTTGAAGTTCTGCTGCACCTGGTAAGCAGATCCACTGTGTGTAGCACAGCTTTAGCCAAATCCATATCATGAATTACATAAAAAAAACACTGGCTGAGCTTACCAGGGAAAATGGACTATTTTATTAAGCAGTCAAGTCAGGGTATGGAAGGAAGGTGGAAAAGAAAAACTTCTGCATCACTGGGGTGGCCACTATCCAAATCTTTGCAGCTTTCAGAAGAGCTGTCATGTATGAAATGCCTTGAAGATCTGAAAATGAAGCCAAATTCTCCATCAGTCAGAAGCCCTTTGCATTATGCCACCTTAAATTAGTTAAGGGTTTGGCATCTCGTCCCTTCCAATTTTCCACTTTTATCTGGTGATTTGGAACACCCACACAAACCATTTCCCATTCCCCATGGCTGCAGGGGGCTGGTTGCATGGAGTCATGTTTACAAGGTCCCTCTCTAGTAAGACAGAAGGAAAAAGAAAGGAGGGATTTAATTTCTACAGCTCTATGGTCAGGAGTCATTTTCTTCCCTCCTCATTAAAATGCCTTTGCATTTCGTAATACTCTTTTGGGGCGAAAAAAGAAAGTGAAAGGAACAAGATGTATTAAGATGCATAAACAGCTAAACAAAAAAAATCTCTATTCCAGCTGTTACTAAATCAGATTAAACCAGCCTCTGCAGTCAGATTCCCCTATACTGAGGAAAGAAGTGAAGAAATGGCTGAGGAAAGAACTGGCCTCAAGAAAAGCATTGTTATTATTTCCTTTCCACTTCAAAACTTTAAACATATTCAGTCTCCCTTGATTTCATCAAGATGCTGCCTGGGCAAGTAAAAACAGTGTCAGCACCAAGACTACTTGCACTGCAACATATTCCCAGGCACTTCCCTGCTGATCTATCCCTGCTGACACGACATGCAGAGCATCACTACAGCTCAGGATCAGGCTGTGGCACTCAGCATCTGACAGTGCAGCCACTGCTGAGCTGTGGGATGGAACATCCCTCCCCAGGAGGTCCCAGCCTGCTCCTCTGCAGGAGGATGGGACTCCTGAGCACAGCACTCCCCTCCCACTCTGACACAGAAGGTGTTGCCAGGGCCTGCACACTCAGCACAACTCAAAGCAGCTCTGACATGAATTCAGAGTTCTGCTGTTCTGCAACCTCTATTTTCCCTTTGAAACAGTTACTATTTATGTGTTCCAGCAGACAAAAACACCCTCAGCACATCCCAGTGCTTCCTGCCTTTCTCCCCTTTCCTCGGCTCTGCTACAACATCTTCAAAACTTGACACCAAACCTGCTTATTGTTTTAACCACTCATTGCATTAAGTGTAAGGAATACTGCCTAGAAAATATACAGTGCCCTTTTTCCTTGTCCTGCTGTCCTTCAGAGACTTCTCTTTCCTGCTGACACTGCCCACCTATGAAACCTCAGCTGGGGGCAAGGATTTCAGTTTGCTTTCTCTAAGGAAAAAAATATTAAAAAAAATAAGAAATTAATTACAGCATTAAACAAATTGCCTCACTCATTAGTCAGGCAAACATTTGGGGTTTTTTGTTTCATTCATGTACAAGAGTTTCATTTCTGTTCCCTCTGGATTAAACCAAAACTTCCACAGCAGCAGGTACAAGGGGACTACAACTTCACACACTCACTCGGAGTTGGTTCAGATTTGGTTTAGATTTCCAATATAAGACATTCATTCCTTGTCTACTATTTTTTTTGCCATTTCTTTGCCTTTCAACCAGGAAAAGCTAAATTGAAGCATGCAGTGCAAAGTGGGGAGGTAATAGCAAGTGCAATATATCCTCAGGGAGGCACCAAATCCAAATTCTGCCCTGGGACGTGAGGATAAAACTTCTGCGAGTGTATCAGAATGGGAGAGAGAACTTCATCAAGATCTAATTAAGATCACAAAGCTCATGTCATCTGAATTTCCAGAAGGAGAAGCTGGAATGATACCTGTGGCTTTAAGTCAACCTCATTTCCCTGTTTTTAAAGGCATCTAAACCAGGCTATGAATTCTTCAGTGTTTTCTATCCCAAAGTTTTATCCTGCTTCAAGATGATCTCTCATTCCTTGCTGACAACACTCAGACTTTTATTTTCATTCTACTAACTAATTATATTCCAAAAAGTAGCATTTTTGATGTACATGCTGTTCTTGGCCAAAGACTGTTTTACCCCTTTTCCTACCCTGAGGAACCATGTTTGTTTGCTCAATATCCAGGGAAGGGACACTGTACCAGCACTGAAACAAACAGCATCTCTCTGACATCAAAATGAAGCCCAGCCTGCCATCTGTTTGAGCTGTCACATCTCACACTTCCTGAAAAGAGAAATTTGATCATCACCCATCAAAACTTTGATAGAGTGACCATAGGTTTCTGTCTCAAAGATAGCAACAAACTGTGCTATCTCTTCTGTCAGCACCCATAAGGGATTTTAAACTTACAAAGAGATTCATAATTATGCTAATTTCCCCCTTTACTACTACTGCTACTACTACTAATCATAATAGAAAGGTTTATTATTTCTGTTGACAGAAAAGTGAGGAGCACACCATGGAGACAGAAGAGAAACTGAAGCAGCAAAAGGAATCAGTAAAATGTGTTTTACCACTGAAAGCAAAGCCAAGGCTGAGAAGTGCTGGAAGTTCAAGCCTTGAGCACCTGGAATGCTAAGGCAGAACATCTCTAGGAGATGTGGGAAGCTTCTTCCAGAGGAACAGCAAACAGGGCTCAATTTGGCCAGGTTTTTTCTGTCCTGCCCAGGCAGGAGCACACAGTACCAGTCCAGCCACATGAGAATGATTTCAGAGAGCCCACAGAGGTTTGGCTTCTGAGGAAGACAAATATTTTTGAACTCAGATACATTTCTCCAATACAAAAAGATTTTTCCATAGCAGAAGTTTGATGACTTCACATTCCAGACATCAATAATTTGCAAGCACTCTTCTCTGACTACCTTGAGCATAAAGCTTAGTCCTTGAGAACAAAGCCATGTCTCTCACATCATTCATTTTTCACAATTTTTCCAGGGGTGAAGACTGAGTGCCAACAGCCCTTTAAGGAAACAGTTGCTTGTCAGACAGTCTGGCCAGATTTAGGGATGAAAACCCAAACATGGATCATTCTGATAAATCCAAGATGACAGATAACAAAACAGGGAGATGTAGAAAGAATATGATGACTGATTTTTACCAAACAAAATTCCCTGGATTGTTGCACGGCAAGGCTTGGTGTCTGTAATGGATAGAAGAGTTGTGAGCATCTCCAGCTCTGAGGAGCAGAGTCACTGATACTTATTTACTTAAACATGAAGGCCAAAAAACTGGCTTAGAGATCATAAAATTCTTTAGCACTGAAGATGTGTAGGGAAGCATAAGGGAAAGAGAATTCCCAAGAGAGAAAACAAGTGAGAGAAGGGAGTTTTTCCTCAGAATGGGAATGATTCTTCTTGACGTAGTCCTGCACCATTCCCACCCTCAGCAGGCATTTTTGATTATAATCTATTTTATCTAACAAAAACTTCAAATTGCAGAGTGGCAGGGACAAGGGGCAAAGAGATGATGTAAGGATGGTTGTGATAAAGAGAATCTTCTCTGTGATGAGAGAAGAGAGCATGAAATCAGCTTCAGGACTCAAGGAGAGGGGGATACAGGGGCTGTGTTTGCTTGGAGCACACAGCAGAACTGCAGAACAGCTCCTGACAAAAAGTGAATGATAATTCCACTACCAATGTTTGCAGAGAACCTTGGAAGAACTTCCAAGCTCTTTGTCTGTGGTATTTCAAAGAGCCAGTAGAAAGAATCTCAGCTTAATATTTCAACCTTTACCCTCATGATATTTATGACTGACTCAAAAGATAATGGTTTTTCCATCACAAGCACACCTGCATTCTTTCCAGAGGTTAAAAATCCAGGTAATGATCCAGACTGACCCTGCTCAGCTTTGAGATGCTGAGAAGAGCCTTGCTTGCAAAAGTACAGCTTCTTTCCCTTTAAATAAGTAAAGGATTAAATGAAACACCGAGTCCTTGCTTTTGTCAGCTAAGACACTGCTGAGCCCTTGTGTCACCCCAGACCTGCTCAGGAGCCCGAGCCTAAAGGAGGATTATGAAACAACCTCTCCCAAAGCACAGTCATCGGCTCACCTCAGCTCTGGAGGGCAAGGACCAAAACTGCTTAAAGACCTACAAAATTTCACCTAAGTCCAACATTTAGCTGCTCTGGAGCCTGTCAGAGCACATATCCTACATTGCCTAACTCCCTGGATTTCAGAGGCACAGCTGACACTGATGTTCCAGCAGCAGACACGAACAGCCCTGGAGGCTGATGCTGCTGAGCTGCTCTTTGCTCCAGCAGGACTCTGGCTGAGCTGCTCACCTCCAGTGCCCATCAGCAGCCCAGCTTATACACCCAACATTGCCAAAATAAGACCTCTAGGACAGGCTAGCACATAAATGTATATTTTTACACAGTCCCGAGTGTAAGGAACCCACTGGGGAAGCAGCACAGGTTTCTTCCAATCCCCACAGTGCAAGAGGCAGACCCAAGGCTTGTTTGCACCAGAAGAAACCCCAAAACTCTGTGTTGTGGTGTGCTTGTGCTCCAGAGAGACAAGCACAGCTCATTTAATCATTTTCCTTGCCTCTAACACACCTCTCCCCTCTCCATCTTCTGCTGGCTGGCTTCTCCTCTCAGTTTTCTAGTGCTAATCTCTGCCTGAGCAGGTTTTTCTCCCCAGAAGTTAGAAGGTAAAAGCAGCTATGAGACTGGGAGCTGAAAATCCCCCTGGCTGAGTTAGCCCTGCTGTGGGCATTTCCCTGTGAGTGCAGTCCCAGTGCCTGGGGTTCCAAACAGAGGGCTGCCAGCTGGATCAGCCCAGGGGAATGAGGGACCACACACAGAGGGATGATCCACTGGAGCTTCACAGAACAAAACCAGTAATTGGATAAGGATGCAGAATAAAGTGAGTTATAAATGTCTTCTGCAGCACAAACTGATGCTACATTAGGTTTGTAAATCATTTCAGGGGAAAAGGGGTGTTGTAAAATGCACAACCTTAAAAACTCTCAGAGTTAATTTTTTGAGTTTGGTTTTTTCTTTTAAATTATGTTTATCAATCATACAAGATTCCAGGGGGTGAAAACAATGAATAATCCACTCAAAATTAATTCTGCACGTTGGTTCTACAGTTTTGAAGGTAATAAATCATCAATCACCAGCACGGGATCACAACATCTATTTCATGCACAAAGCAGCCCTTTATCATGGTAAATTTAACTGTGTCTCATTAAACTGACTGCAGTCTCTGGCCAGCCAGTAAAACCTGAATAGGTTTTTACATTATATTCCTCAGAGCTCAAAATAAATCACAAAGTTTCAGCTTCGTGCATCTACATGATCTTTAGAAAATGAATTAACCATTGCCACTACTGAACAGTGTGGAGTTAGTCCAAACAGCAAAATTTCAAGGAGAATCTTTCCTCAGCCTCCATGGCTCCATAACAATCATATTAGAGATTTTAAAGTTAATTTAGTCTCCATGCAGTCAAGTAGATTTTGTTTGTTTCTTTGTGGTGGGTTTTGTTTGGGTTGGGGGTTTTTGGAGTGTCAGTCAATTAGTTTGTGCCAAGAGAAAAGCACAGTCACAGGCAAAAGAGGTGGTACATGCCATTCCTCCAGAAATCAATGGCAATATTCCTGCAAGAGGATCAGATTGTGTATGATCAATTTCTCATTCAAATACATTTCTTCTTCCCACTAAGAATGAAATCAAAGTCAAATCCCTCTGTCCCTTCTCCCTGTGGTTTACTGGCCACACTTTTTCACCTCTGTTAATGCTCTAAAGGATGTTCTACACGTGGCCAACTGTGCCAAGGTTTTATTCCAACCCCACCTGTTTCCTTCATTGCATTCCCACTGATTTTTCATATTTTAATTATGGTGAGAAGCAAAGACATAAGGAAGGTGTTGACTATTAAACATGAAACATATGTTCCCGTGAAAATCAAGTCAAGATAATCATTGTGTGAATGGTTCTTTGCAGCAAGACAAACGTCCTGTGTCCCTTTGACATTCCATTTTCCATCAAAATGGGGTTGAACAGGCTGGGAATTCTGCTTTGGAGCTACCCCTGTGATCTGCCAACTTACAGCACTCCAAGTGTTGAAAGGTCAGTTGTTGCTCCTGGCAATCCTAATTCTTATTCCTGCTTCAAGGACTCCATTCCTGGCAGGAAAACAGGCTCAACAACCCCAGTTCAGCATTTCCTTGATTCTACTTCACATCTCTCTCCTGCATGTGTAAGAAATAAATTAGGATATATATATATATATATGGATTTTCCTGCTTTATACCTCTAGTGAAGGGGGTAACTGAAAAAGCATATGATGCTCTTTTCATTCAAGATATTTAAACACCAGAACATCTCATGTTAGGATACATTCAATGAATGATTTACCCTCAAGATTCTGGGCTTACACCGTGTTGGTTCCTGTGAAGCCCATAGGAGTAACTGCAGCACAGCAGAACTTCACCCAAATGTTCCACAGTCCTGTGCTTCACTCTCTCCACAATTTAACCACCACCATGTTCCTCCATCTAGCTCCATTTTCCAGTGAAATACTTTAAGAAATTCCTTGGCTTAAGAGGAAGAAAGCTCCAAACCACACCCAAGATCACACAGTAATTGTGATTTTTAGTTATCGGTGAATATAATCTGCATTTCCTCCAGGAGAGGAGCCATCAGCCTACCATTATCCCTTCAGCAAACACTGCTGCCCCTCAGCTGTCACCAGAGTGATGTCAAAAGGAAACAGGCAAAAACCAATTCCAGTCTCCAGAAATGTAATCACAGATTGCCACATAACAGCCTGAGTGCAAGCCACACTTGCAATTGTCCTTTAAAGAGCCTGGTGCCCAACAAGGATAGCTCCCAGGCTTCCATAATATTCATTTATGGCAGAGAAAAAGGCTGATTTCCTGCCCTCAGTACAGTAATGGATTGGCAACACTTGTATTAATTCTATTTTCTCCCTTATTGTAGCATTTCGGAGAGAATGTACATTTGAATATTGAGCTTATTCATACAGCTACAGAATAAGCTCTGTCACCCACTGTGCACCTTCCTGCACTGACCTATCCCTTGGAAACAGACTTGGAATTTCCCACCAAGAGCTTCACATCCACCCTGGAGCCTTGTCCAGGGGCATGGAGGGAACGGGGTGTGGTAACTGTGATTGAATGTAGCCCACTGCTGTGTATTACCCTAAAAAGCACTAATTACCTTACAGTGAAATTGGAAATATAAAAAGCCTCCCTGATAAACATTTTGACTCTTCACAAACACCCTGGCAGTGGGATGGATGGCTGGATGGATGGCTGGATGGCAGTTCCCAGGCAACTGCACGTGATCACTTTCTGCTTTCAAACCAGAAAGGCAGCTTCATATTAGCCTGTGCAATTAAAACCAAATCTATTTCTTTTCTGAGTAACCCCCAGGAAAGCTTTCAATCTCACAGTACCTTTGATACATGTTAAATTTATCAGAATTACCATTTAGACAAACTGACAGATTAAAGGTACTTCAGGCTATACTTAGAAATAGTCCTAAGGCTAAAACTAAGCATTACAAATTATTCAATAAAGCTTTCAAACCTTCTACCTTTGTAAGGCTATTTAGCTAAGTTCCTTGACAATGCTGAAAACAAAACAAAAAACCCTCAAAACTCATGTTGGATCAGAAACCTGTAGTTTAACATGTTAGTTATAAGGTGCCTTCTACCTGTGTAACATAGGATTAAATGATTACTGAGCAATTCCTGGCAGCCTTTGTAACTGAAGTTAATTCACTGCTTTTACTTTAATTAATCTGATCCCATAATAGGTGTACAGATGGATAGTCCTATTTGTGCAGCTGAGTGAGCATTTTCTACTTGAATTAAAATGAGACAAGTGGTTCCCTAAATGAGCTGCTACCTTGTATGACCACATATCAAATGAACCATCAGATTCTTCCAGATTCACTTCATCTGGGATCTTTTTCCAAGTCCCCAAGCACAGGCACCTGTAGGAACTTTTTAGTGCCATAAACTTCAAACAGCTGCTGGGCAGGGACTAACAAGGGGAACCAGGAGGAATTCCAAGATCCTTGTCTCACCCTGAATAATAAATCAAGGAAAAGAACTAGAACTGTAAGTTTTAATCTCACAATAGACTTTTAGTTGGTTTTCCAATGTAATTGCTTTTCCACCAGCAATAGTAATCAAAGGACTCATAGTAACGACTTTCACGAATCATTAAGATTAATTTAGCAAAAGTGGATAGAAAAAATATTTTGCTTTCTCCTGTTTTAATAGGAAAGCGCACATTCAGCAGAGTTCAACTAACACAGACTATTGACTGATACTGTGGCAGCAATCATTTGAAAAATTAAATACTCCATAATGAAAGATTTCTGCCTTCCAGCACATGGGGGAAGAATCCTGCTTCATCAAGAACTCTGGTAGAGAAGGAGAGGCCACACAAAAAGAAATTCACTTTTGTAGACTATCAGCTGCCAGGACTGCCAAGGCTCCATTCCCACTCATGAGGAAAGACTGGCAGGAGCTTCTGCAAGGGCTCAAAAGCCACAGGAAGCTCAGAGATGCTGCAGAAACACAAATCCTGAGCAGCCCCTGGGAGCTGGTGAGGACCAGCAGCACCACAGTGGTCACTCCACCAGGGCTGGCACTGTGATAAATGTCCTGTTTTCCACCTGCCAGCAGAATGAGGTGGGCAGGAGACCAAACTGATACCTGTGAGTGACTGAACAACTACAGTCATTAAAAAAACCCCTTCAGTTGTGGTACTCAGCACCCACAAACAAGTGATATATAAGTGGTTATTACCTACAGTTTTTCCTACCACTTTAAACTTTAAAATACTGGAGTTCTGGCTCTAACCCTTCATTTTTGGGAAGCAGGAATACTGTTCAAAAACAGGGCAAATTCAACTTAATCCAACTTTGAGCAACTGGATTATGACGTTTTCCCTTGCTCAGAGTCCTTCTAACATTTTTGTTTTTTCAGTCCTTCACTTTATAACCTATGCACTCCTAGACATAACTCTGAATCTGTCTGACCTCATTCACTTTCTTCTTCTCAAAAAACCCTCAGAAACTATTTTCTGAGCAACTCTATTGTCTGCTGTGCTCAGCAGGGTGCAACTCCAAACCTTCAGCATCAAACACAGCCTGCTCTCATTACAGCTACAAAAGCTACCTGCACATCTGAGTGATGTTTCCCCAGAGATAGCAATCAGTCCTGAAGCCAGCTGCAGGAGAAAGGAGATCCTGTTCAGTCCATCCTTCTCCTGCCTTTGCGCTTCCAGCAATTGTGCATTTGCTGCTCCATCTGTGATCCCGTAGGGGGAGAGAGCTCTGCCCCTCGAGCACGACTGGGCCAGCTCCTCCTCTCCTGGAGACTGGAGATGCTTCATCCCTGCAGCATTTTCCAAGGTGCCTGGCTTGTGAAGAGCTCCAGACTTGGCTCAGCATGCCCAAGGCAGCAGAGGAGCCTGGCACGCTGCCTCTGGAATGCATTTCCCACTGCTGTGCAAGAAGGGTTTCAGATCTGCATCATTCCCGAGATATGTATCTTTATACATTTCTAAATATGTTTATTTAACAGGCCAATTAGCCTCTCACTAATCATCTCTCATGCTGGGTAAGAGTCTAGCAATGTAGACAAAAATATACAGAATATTCCAGTTATTCCACTCCTCTGACTCTCCTGGCTATGCCATGCTCAGGAACATTTCCAGTCTCCTTTCATTGTATATAGATGAATGTGCTGCTGTTTTACATTTTTAAAGGCATGCTCCTGACTCCAGCTTCCCATGGCTCAGGCAGAAGGAACACCATCACTTGGAAAGCGTGTTCAACAGTGTGAACACAGAGATGTAACCAGCTCCCATATGAGGATTCTGGACACTGTATCTGAGCATTTCATGTCTACTGACTGCCAGTGATAGCCCAAGAGCTCAGCTTAGAAATAAAATTACTGCTTTGACCCTTTCTAAATACTTGGCATGTGTTTTGATAAACTATTTTATTTTCTTTATATTATTATCGCTATTTCTTACTATTCTCTTTGAATTTCTAACTACTTACTGCTCATTTTTCTTATTCAGGGTTCAGAGTTTAATTTCTTGACCCACATCCATTAAAAGTCTGCAATTATAAAAACGTGATAATCCCATTAAGTAGCTATAAAACCAGTTAAATACAGTAGGAATGTTTTTACAGGAGAAAGTTATATGGCTCCGCAGAAAATTTTACAAGGAAAGATATTTAGACAAGTGCTACCTCAGAAGCAGCACCATATGTTCCTGTACTTCAGCATGAAAGACAAAGTGTCTGCAAAATGAAAAGCAATGAATTTTTTCCAAAAGTCACTGCCACGAGAATTAAAAAATATACACTTATTCCAAGTACCAAATAATCAGAGCAATCTAATTAGGAAGGAGATAATTAAAAGACTAACAGGTTGCTAAATCATGCTCAGGACACACAAGCTGGTGTTTGCTCTGGTTTGTAATTAAGATTAAAATAGTAGCAGTGCTAATGTCTCTTTGATCTCTGCCCAGGTCTGAAACATTAAACTGCACTCAGAGCACATTTCGGCTGAGAAAGGCCATTAAGGCCTGGCTGCCTGGCACGGCAGGAAGCTGCTGCAATTGCAGGAACTCTGTGCTCTGGAGCAGGATTGTTACTGCCGTTCTGTCAGCACATCTCCCCGGCTGGGAATGTCTGGGCTGTCACTCCGGGATGTGAGATCCCGGCTCCCAAGGAGTGGGCAGCACTGTGGAGCTCCGGAGCCTGCACGGAGCCCTGAGCGGGGCCCTGCGCGAACGCTCCCCGAACCGACTCTGCTGCAGGGACTGACCCAGGGAACCTCCAGCTTCTGGCGGGCAGCGAGAACCTTTCCCCAGTGTTCCCTTGAACGCAGCCCCGCCTTCACAGGACTTTCAGCAAACATTTCAGCCCGCAGTGTCCGACAGAGAGCAGCAGCCACCTACCTGCTAGAACGGAGTCTGCCGGCGCTCAGCCAGCACAGCTCCAAATCCCGAGTCCCTCCCTTCCACATCTGCCAAGTCACAGATGTTCAGCCCGAGCCTCGCCATGGAGATTTATCTCTGCTAAGCACCACTTCCCCCTCCCTGGCACAGTCTCAACTGCCACACTGCTGATGGATGCTGAGGGCCAGACGACCATCTTGCCAAAAATACTGTGTTCTTTTTTCTAAGCTCAAGAATGTTCGTTTTCAAATTTTCTTCTGATGGAGGATGAATGCTCCTTTGGATTGTACCAGTTAGCAGCCTGATATCCCCAGCAGAGAGCTGCCCATGCCTCTGATTGGTACCAGCATCTTCATTTCCCAAATCAAGACACCTACAGCTACATGACTACCCTGCAACAGTAAAAACAAGACAGAAAACAGAGCTTCCTCCAGTAAAGCTACCACAGCCCTTCGGGTGTGGATCCATTGTAAATCACTTTGTGTGCCAGGACACCTTTAAGCAGCCCTGTAAATGCAAAGGGTACATTAACACTTCTAATAGGACTGCTGCACACACAAAAGAATTAAAAATAGCTTTGTTACCCACTAGCACAATTCAGGAAATTCAGGAAGGAAGGAAACATTGCCTTAAAAGTTGATTTGGAAAGGAAACACATTGAAAATGTTTGTCTCGAGCTGATTGTTCATAAAGGTGTTTTCTAGGCATGTGAGTAACTTCAGCCCCAGTTTTTACACCATGCTGGAAACAGACTAATCTAAGAATAAAGCTGTTAGAAAACTGGCATGATGCAACAAAATAACCAGCAGCAAAACCTCAGGAAATCTGCATTAGTTGGTGGCTGATTAATCCTGTCTTGTCTTTTGTTTAGCTCGTGGTTCTTAAATATTGTCATCATCACCTGTGTATTGTGTGGTTGGTAAATTGTTTCCAGAGGAATTGATAAGAGCTCCAAGTGGGAACCTGGAGCACTCCTGACAAGTGTAGGCATTTGCTCAGGGTAACAGCACACCCACAGCTCTTTACACACATCCAGCTCTCGCCTTCATAAAGACATTTTTTCTGACTGGGCTGCCACCAGGGGAGTGTTCACACACGTAAATCAATGTTCCACACATCGATGCCATCCCAGCCCACACACAGGAGCTCTCCGGGGCCAGAATTCCGTGAGTTAATCCAGCCAAGCTCTCTGGGCAGAGCTGTTTTCTCTCCTCAGTCACACAAGACTGGGCCGAAACCCTCTGTGGGCTCAAATTCCAGCATTATGAGTTGGAGCAAGGACAGGACTTTTCAACGGCTTTCCACAGCAAGCAAGGGAGCAAAGGAAAACAGCAACATCCTCCTCTCCCCTAGGTACCCCAGTCCCACCTCGGAGGTCACAGACTTGCTCTGGACCTTTCAGAAGCTCACAGGACTCCATGGAACTCAGAAAGCTTCTGCAGCACGAACCACAGCAGAAGGTTTTGGGCCTGAAAAGGACAGACATACTGCAAAGACAGTTTCCAGAAGAGGCGTAAGTGTTGTTAATCTGATGACCAATATGTTACAGATTTTCAGCCTTTCCCTCTGATGATGAACTCAGCACATAACACCAAAGTTGTGGGTTCAATCCCCATACAGGCCGTTTACTGAGGAGTTGGACTCAATGATCATTGTGGGTCCCTTCCAACTCAGAATAAGCTGTGACTCTGTGAAAATAGATGTCACTGAACATTTATTTTGCTGGCTTTCAGAGCTGACACATATTTGGGTTCGGGCTTTCCAACATTTGGCTTTGTGTTCAGAGGGAGTTTTCTGCACAACACACACATAAAAACACACACTCACAAAACCAGAGCAAAGCAGGATTCAAGGTCTGATTACCCCCATGTCTGAGAAGATCTCCCCAAAATCCCACAACTCCACGTAGTCAGCCTCTAGCCCAGCTGATTGTTTGCTATCAGGGCACATCTTCCATGGTGTGGAGAATAAGC
Source organism: Chaetops frenatus (assembly GCA_013400775.1). NCBI lineage: Eukaryota > Metazoa > Chordata > Aves > Passeriformes > Picathartidae > Chaetops > Chaetops frenatus. The sequence continues at coordinate 1,380,801 of VZTR01015106.1, forward strand.
ACAGATGGAGCTGGACATGGACAGATCCATAGGTGGCAAGCCAGCATCATGCCAAGCCAAGGTCTACAATCTCATCCACCTCTGCTTCTCTACAGATCTGAGCTGGCTCAAACACTCAATTAGAAGCTGAATCCTAAATTTAGATTGCTGAAGGGATGGTGCTCAGAAACAAGTACTGTACCTGCAATCTGTAGGGCAAAGAGCTACTTCTGATTTATACCATTAAACCAGAGGAATCAATGTTTGCTGGAATTTATCTCTTTATGGTTGCAACAGATGTCTCTGGGTGTGGCTAAACTGAAACTGTGCTCAGCTGATGAGGCTCCTGAGCAGTGAAGAAACTCGCAAAGAACCCTTCCCACTGTTTCCACAGATATGATGGGGCTGAAATTTGGCACTTGGGCCCCATATTAGGAGTTACATAAGCTGAGAAGCAAATCCAGCAGCTGGTTCAGAAAGCAGCAAACTCCCCTGACACCTGATGGGCAAAGCCACAGACCAGAGAGCCTCAGTGTTTGGCATGAAAGTACTCCTGGTTCCCTGGGTAACAGCATTTCCTAATAAACGGAATGCAAACACTATCTGGATTTTTCTCATTCCACGGAGTAAAAACCTACTAGTGACCTTTATCTTTCACTACAGATCCTTTCCCAAGATTTTCCAGTGCCTCTTTGCTTCCTGTACATCATGATGTGTTTCTGAGCAGCACTGCATGAACCAATAAATCAAAATCTAACAAAACTGGGGAGGTACTAAAAGCACATAAGTGTTAAATTTGAGAACAAGCATCACCTGACCATATCTTTGCAGTCAACATCCTGTTTCCCCTGCAACAAGGACAAGGAATATCCAAAAATCTTACATTAGGTTTAAGTGACATGCAGGATTAATATCTAACATCAACTGACTGAAAAATACATGTGTTAAGTGCAGCTCTACTAAGCACAAAGCAGATACAGCCAAGGTTTGCTACATTTAAAACTATGGATCTTTTCAGTGATAAATTCAACAGTATTTCGCTCTCAACACCAATAGAAATTGTTTCTCATTTAAACATTGTTTACCAATCCTTCAAATATCCATTTTCCAAAGTGACACTGGAATCAACTGTTGGTTTTTCAGTTATGAAAAAAAAAAAAAAAAACCAAACAAAAAAAACCCCCAAAAAACCATATGAAACAGGAAAAGTAGAATAGAATATGTTGCCCAGGAAACTGACTCCAGTGCCTGAAGGACACATTTCCAGGTGGCAGTTGTAAATACACTTTAATTTGCATTGCTGTAGAGTTATCATGAAAGTGGGTCACACAAGTCCTTTCGTGCTACATCTCCTTTTGGAGTTCCCCAGCCAGAAATCTCAGGATTCCATGGATACAACTGGCTGTACTTGCAGTATTGAAATCAATACAAGGAGTCAACACTGTCCAACTCATTCTTGACAAATCCAGGATGATGGAGTGACTTGACAGCATAAAACTCTGGGCTCCATGATTCCAAGACAGTCTGATCAGTTACTTCCATGCTGTTGGCCAATCCAGCAATTCAGGCTGAATATAACATTCCAGTCCACTCAAAAGTTAAAAAAATCTTCCCATTTGATTATGTTCATGGAGAAGTTAAAACACAGAAAACCCAATGCCCTCATGCTGAAATTAGGATTTGTTTTATGAACACTCAGGATCCTTTGCCCCCATAGTTCTCCAAAATATTTCCACATGCCATGGTTTTACATGGTCACAATGTAGCATTCAGCAGGATGGACTAAAGTGTAGGACAGGCATCAAGTTCCAATAACAGGAATGAATGAAAGAGTTCTTAAGCACCTGTACCTGAAGGAGACATAGATTTGGTATCTTCTGCTGTTCAATTAACACTGAAGAGCCTCTGGTCTTGGTGGTTGGAGAGCTGGTTAGGAAAAAATCATTGTTGGAAAGCTTTCTTGTCATGTTTTCTTTACGGACTTAGAGAGACCGCAAAAACCTAAAATTCAAAATTTAACTTCAGGTTACATAAATTTCTAAAATGGACCCAAGAAAGCAAGGTGAATGACAGTGACAGACAAGTGACTTCATTCAGAGCACTGCATGAGCATGGATGTTTAAGCATCTTCTGTCTGGGCATCCCATTTCAGTGCAAGTCAGGTGCCAACAAAGAGTGAAGTGCTCAAATCCTTGGAAGGATCTGAGTCAATTTGCAGGTTCTGCCTCACAGGATTCATGTGTTTGTGCTTGATATATTCCTCTGCCTTCAGTGAAATGTTCTTTTTGTTTCTCATAATCCAACACTATTTTCAGAGGCTCATCTTAATGTCCTCAGTAATGTTTGCAGACCACAAAAGTCCTAAGATGGATTTTGAACATCATTAAAGTTTGTTCACTGTAAACCAAAGACAGACTCAGGAGCCAAGAGGGGATGTGGGTCAGCAATCAATGCTTTTCTCCAGGCTTATCTGCACTTGGCCTAAGTGGGAGCTTATCACGGAGTGATGAATCAGCCTTGTACCCTTTGCAGAAAGCACAGATATTTTTCTTTGAATCCAAGTCACAGGTACAGGCTCCACAGTTGATCAAGGCAAATTTTCACAGCTCGCAGGAGCTTAAAGAGATGCAGTGAAAGAAATCTAGTGAGTTTTGAGGTCAGACATTTGAGGGAGCTATGTCACTACCAATCAGATTAGAGATGTTTAATATTACAGGCATAAAGGCTCTGGAATAATTTGTAACCTTGAGGAAGTACCAAAACAGAGACCTTTAGGAGACATTCCATATTGTTGGTTAGCACATAGCTCACTGGGCTTTTTCTACTAAGACACATATGTAACTCTTGACAGTGCTTGAACACTGCTGTGTTTCATTGGTCCAAATAACCACTTAATTTATTATATGGACTTTTACAAACCACTAAAGTTCACATGAATCATGCAAATAAAAAAAATAAAAGGTAGAAGAAGCATGTTCTTGCTGAACTACACAGGTCCAGAGCTGCTGGCTTCTTCATTCCCCATGAATGTTACAGAAACAATGCAAATATTCCCAAAATTTTATAGCAGAAATGATGAGTAGAAGTAAGGCTATTGTTATTCACAGCCTTCACAGAACTGTTCATCTTTTAAGACAGCCTAGCTCAAGATAGCAGCTTTCCCATTCACAATCAATAAATTTGCACACACTGCCATGCTGTGTACCAAATGCTCATGGACACATCTCAGATCACAATCCTGACCCTTCTCTGTCTGCCTTACAGAATTAAAAGCACTTAAAAAATAAATTTACAAGCCCACTAGATGTGCACAGAGTAATATCCTTACTGCTTATTTTTTTAAAGACAAGTTCAGTTTACGCCCTTCGCCCCCATGTTATACTTGTATAACTCATTTCCTCTCAAACAGATTACTGTACTGCTTTCTGCATTAAGCAAAATTCAAAGCTATGTTTCAGTCCTAGCTGATTCTCTTCACTGAGACCGCCCTTTAACCAGTGAAGAAGCACAGGCAGACAAGATTTACATCAGGATCATGACTTGAAGATAATTCTCAGTGCTCCCTCAGTAACTATATATCTGTGCACATGACAATATGACCCAAGATAAGCTGTGCTTCAGTTTACTAATTAAGACATGACTTCCAAGCTCAGAAAGCCAATGAATTTTCATTGCCAGAGTCATTTTCTTATGTACATAAGGCTTTATTATACCTCATTAAATACCCTATAATTTGGAATGTCTCGCTGTCCCTTACTCCTGTCAACATCCCTGCACTTTGTGTGTGTGGCAGCACAAAATCTGAACCCCACACTACACTGACTACCACACTCTTCTCTAACTCTTAACCCATTCAGCTCCAACCCCTCAGCCTGCAACAACTCTCCATTGTTAACTTCATCACAAAACTTACAAATTTTAAAAACTAAATCCCATTAACAAGTGAACAGAAGTTACAGGACATTCTGACTGGCACACATAATATACACTACAAGACTGAATTTCTTAAACAAGCAGCACTCACCAAAAATTCTTGTAATATACTGACTGCATTGTAGGTGCCAGAGATTAGAGACTTTTACAATTTAATCAATGATATTTCTAAACCCAATTTTTACTGTTCTGAACTGACAACACTAACTCCAAAAGCTGTGTGAAGAACTGATACACAAGGTTCTGAGCTCGGGTTAAATGTACTGTCTCTAAGCAAGGCTTTAACATGAGGATTTGCCATTCTGGCACTAAGAAAAATAAAATAACACACAAATGTGCCCACTTATTTCAGGCAGACAATACTAACAGCCGTGCAAACTCGTGATAAGCTCTCTGAGGTAAAGGCAAATGGCTTACACCTTGACCCAATCACCAGGAAAAAGAAATAAGCTTCTCTACTGTTTCCTGTATGCACCAAAACAAACTCCCACTCGCTACTCAGAAAATACATTGTTTTCCAAAAATGCCCAATGAAATAAAGAAAACAGAAGAAAGATCAGTATGCCAGCTGCTTACCAGGTGGACCAGTACTACAGTCAGGGGGCGGGAGCAGGCGCTGGTTTGCGGGGTGTTTGTGGGGACACCATCGGTATCGCTGCTGTGACTGATCAGCAGCCCTTCCCTCCTGGAGCTGCGGGGTCACGGAAGTTCCAGCAGACACTCCTATCACCAGAGATGGCCACACGTCTCCAGTTACGGAGCCTGCACGGCTCCTCCTCTCCATCCCGGCTAAACGGGAGGGACGGGCACTGCTCACGGGGCTGCAGGGAGTCACTGCACGGGGTTTTGCTGTGGGAACTGCGGGACCAGTTCCCAAATCCCTGGCAGCACCGACTCCCTCCCACCTCATCAACATCCCTCTCACGGGCTAACAGGGACCTTGCTCCCAGAGAGAAGCGGAACACTGGAGATGGGTTAAAGCTAATGTCTCCATTCCCAATTCTGCCTCTCGCATCCATCAAGGAACGCCTGAATTAGCATCAAGTCCTCACTGCAAAGCAGAGTCACCTGTGTAGCAGGGTATGCAGCCCCAGGGAGAATGGAAAAAGCATAAAACTTGGAAGCAGTGACTTCCCAGAAGGTGCTGGGATGTTCTCAGTTCTACAGCAGGAGGGGCTGTGCAGCTGAGGTCCCCTGTACATCCCACTGCAGCCAGCAGTGCCACAGCACCAAACAGCAAACCCCTAACCCCAGCACCTGTCTGCCACTTGGATCAGCCTCTGACCTGTGCAGGAATCAGAGCTGATTGTCCAGACAACCATGTGAAATCTCTATCAGGAGTGGCATCACTCTGCCATTAACATATGCAGAGTTTTGCCAGAAGGATGATCCAGGACACACTAAAACATTCAAATCAAAACCAGTTTTATCAGCGAAGATAAGGATGTGTAATTGTAAACCTCTCCCAAAAGTCCTACAACATGAATTTCTAATAGGTTCATTGTTTTGATGCTACAAAACATATTTTCAACATGATAAATCACTCCAGAAAAAAAAAACCACGTTGGTTAATAAATGCAGTTTGCTGTAGTCACATCCATATTCACATCTCATGCCCCAGTTCTCTTACAGTGTGTATCAGCTAAAAACAATTTATGAGTTTGACATCAATCCTACAGAGTTCAATTGAAAGACTCTGATTGATGAAGTTTCAGAGTTCCATACTTCAAAAATAAATACCTGAAATAAACACTAGGTCACTTCATACTGGCAAAGAAAAAATCCTACTGATCCTTGTAGCCTTGGTTACACTCTGAAAAGTAAGAGATGCTGCCTCAGGCTCACAAATGTGCAGTTGTGGGTGCCACCAGGACAGGTCAAATCACACAGAGTTCTGTGCAGTCCCATTAATGACAGGAGTGACAGGCAGATTATTTACATTTCAGCTTTAAGAAACATAACGTGTAAGCAAACAGACTGAAACGTGACATCATCCCACTCTTTGGCCAGCAAATGAGGGCTGTTTGCATCAGAGGGGATCAGTTAACTCAATAACATCGTTGTGAGTTTTCTCTCTCTGGAATCACACTGCAGTTTCCCCCCGTCTCACTCAGTGCAGTATTTTCTAATTTAATTTTCCTTCTCACAAGTTCATTTATAAGAGAAAGTGTCCAGAATTTACATTGAGTCTCTGTTTAGCCTACAAACACTTTTGCATAAGGAGAGGTGATGCTGCATTTGTTCTGTAAGAGCCCTCACACCTCCAGCAGTAGAGGTGTTAGTCAGCAGTTTGACTTCTCTTCATTAATAACCTCAGCAGGAAGCAAGAAGCACACATGAAAGCCTTTGGATACGTTCCTTTCACACAAAAGTCAAAGCTCAGAGTAAAACAAAGGACTTCTTAAAATAGAAAGTTGAAAATACATCACTTAGATTAAAAAACCAACACTCAGACTGCAAATGCTGAAAGCAGATCAATTTATAGAGGCACTTACATCCCAGATCTCTCTGTCAGAGCTAAACTGTCACATATTCTTCTAGGATGCATTAATGCTCTCTTCTCAAAATGTTTTTACTGCTGGTATTTTCACATCTAATTTCAGCAATCTTTCTATCCCAAATACCTCTGTTCTCATTACCCAGAACATTTAGGTGTGATTACAGCAAAAGATTGTTATCATGTTTTATTTGGTTAAAACCTCTAGAAATAAATACATGTGCTTTCAATTAACAGGCACCAAGCCAAATTTAGCTCTCCCATCCCATTTCCTGTCACTCCAAAGGCTGAGGACACTCATTTCAGAAAAATATGCAGGAGAACCATGAAGTAGAGTTTTTTTTAAAGCCTTATAAATCTTATAAATGAAAGCTGACATGTCATACAAGAAAAAATACCAAGATCAAACCTTTGAGCATAGAAGATGAGAAGAATTATGAAAGGAAATGTTATCACCTCATCCTTTATTCCTTCAGCTGTGCCTGTGAGCGAGAGGCTGAGGTAACTTCCCTAGAGCTTAAAACATGCATGAAACCCATGATTAATGCATAAACACATCCTGCAAAGCAGCTCCAGCTGCACATCACATTTCTGATGGCACTGTAGCATTATAGTGCAGCTGCTCTGACTGCAGCTCCACTGTGTCAGCAACCTGCAAACTCTCTGATCCATCCCACACATCTTTACCTACAGCCCCAGCTCTGGCAGAGGTAACGTCATCCTGTGGAATCCACTGCTTCCCTGTGGTCACCAAGTGCTGACAGGATCACAAATCCAGGTAAATGGGAGCTGCTGGAAGTTCCCATTTCTCCAGGAGTAGCCAGGCTGTCCACAAATATGCTTCCAATTAGGAACACCAGGTCCAGGTCAAGAGTGCAGCACTTTTGGAATGAGGTTTGACAGCATGCAGAGGAGTAACTTCTCTCCTCAGACATGATTCAGAGTCCAGTTCAGACCAAGGAAGATGGGACAAGCTTGTGCTGACTCCAGTAAATTCTGACTATCTAGTTAAAATATTTTATTTTACTCCATTAAATATCAAAACATGTTTGTCTCTGCCATTCATTGTTTAGGGTCCCCAACACTTCACTCTCACTGCTCACACAACAGTCCACAAGAACTACAGTAAGTTTAGAAGAGCCCTGCAAACTCATGACACAGATGTGCAAATATCTGCCAGCTTGAGCTACTCCAAATTTGAAAACCAACTGGATTCCACCAATGTGATATAATATACTTACTGCACGACTTTGGGACCACAATCAAAATATTGTCCTTTTGTATTGCTCATCAGAGTTTAGGGCCAGGTTTATTTCCTTACTCCCATTGTCACAATTTCAGCATTCCTTATGAGATCAGGATTTTTATCACCTACACTCAGCTGGCAGGGTCAGGTACACACAGAACATGCAAATAAAGATTTACACATGACTTTCACAACAACAACAAATTATAATGACCAGCACTTTTACCACTTCCATATTAACTGCTCCCCATAACTTTACAGTAGCTGACAAAATCAAAACACAAAACACCCAGATGTTTTCAGCCTTGCTGTTAAGACCAAGTATTTCCCTGAAGTTTAAAGCCTTCTCTTCACAGCAGAGCTGTCAAGAGTCTTACCAAGTTTGATCAAGGTCAGACAGATGTCAGAATTAAACCTCAAGCTTGCATCAAATTACATAAATATGAAAGAAGAGAGGTTTGACAACTTCGTGGTGAGAGAAGTTGTCAAACCAAAGAGGACTTCTCTGTAGAAGTGATTATATAAAGCACAGGGCAGGCAAAGCTCTGATTAAAGTCAATAAAGAGTCTCCCAAAGCACCAGCTGCCCTCTCCAGCACCTTGTGGCCTGAATCCAAACTTTTGACAGCTGAAATATGCTGCACAAAGGATACCAGTCAACTCAAGAGTAAAGTAACAACTGCTTTCACTGCACTGTTAGGAATATGGTTATTACCAAGACTACTTGGGGAAAAAAAACAAACAGAAAGCCTACAATGCTGGCATCAGAAAAACCATATATTCCTTCCCCTGTGAGTGAGTTTTAAAAAGACATACTTAAAAACTTAGGTCACCTTCCTACATAACATCTGATAGACTGATGAACATCATGGGTGCAAGAAACAAGTCAGTTTTAGGAAGTCTGGTTCCACACTCAGTGAAGGTCAACTGTAAAGAAAGAACTGAATGGAGAAAGAAATACAGCATTTAATGGAAGCTGTGTAAGACCAACTTTAAAAACTTCTATATTAGTCACACACTCACCTTTGTAAGAATTTTTAAATCTTTAAAAGGAGGAGTCTCTACACTTATCATATTGGGGTTGGTCAGCCCTGTCAAAAATACACATTTTACTGAAAACAGTGAGGATTTGCCCCTGCAGAGAGGGGTTAACTGAAGGCATTTAATCCCAACAGGTAACTGGACCAGTGTGACAAAGGCTGAGGACAGCACCCATCTCACAAGCAGATCCAAAAAGTGGTCACTTCCACTGATGCCAACACAGCTTCTTACAGCTGCTTATGAAGTGGAAACTCATGAACTCTATCCAAGACAATTTGCTAAGGTAAAATCATCACTTTCTGCAGGGCTTGACTTCAAATTTAAGTGTAAAAATCTGAGAAAAGGGTTTTCAACTAGGACATTAATTGCCTTCATGAAAACATCCCAAAGCACTTGGAAGAAATAAAAGGCAGCAGGCTATAGGAATTCTGCTAAGTCTAGAAGGAGTTCTTTCTACAGCAGAGTAGGATGTTTGAACTTTGTAGCTTTCAAAATAACAAAATGCTTACATTGTACCTCTCCTAAGAATAGTAATTTATTTCCTTCAGTGAGGATGCACAGCTCTTAAAAACTAGGCATGCTTATTGGAAACCTTTCTAAAAGGCAGCAATAACAACAGCAAAGAAACCCCTTCTTGATCTTCCTAAATTTTTAATTTGTTATGATTAAAAATATGCAAACTCAAGGCTTTGAAAAGCTTTAGGAGCTATCAGATTCATTTCTATTGAGCCTGCTCTTCATCTGGGGTCTTTTCCAAAATTTATGGAAAAGGATATAAGAAGCCTTCAATCAATAAACAAGAAATTTTGAAATCTTTAAAGCTACAGACAAGGCAGATTAGGAAGGTGGAAATGAGAATTGAGACATTCATCTCTACTCTCCTGACTCAGATATAGGCAGGACAAGAAACATAATGCAATTCCTCTCTTATGCAAACAGAAATCCACCTTGGGACAAACAGTTTACATCTACCAACCACAGAGCAGGGTCAGGGCCAAGAACTTCTCCTTGATACCTTACACCAACACTCAAAATGCACTTTCCCCCTACTTTCATATTTACCCCATACCTGCTGGATGGACAAATAGGGATACTCCAATTAAATCATCTGCTAAAGGAATAATGCTGACAACCAGACCCATTGCCTTTCATTTCACATCAAACACCATTCCTGCTGCAGAAATAGCTGGAATAGCACTGAAACTACCTTAGCAATTTTCAAAGTGAGCTTTCGCTCCAAGTATTGACCCACCATTCATTCCGTTGTACAAACTCCTGTGGTGAGGGGACAGCTCGTCTGTCACTTGTCTCCTGAGGGTACCTTCTCTGCTGCCTCCGCTGAGGTGTTTGAGGTGCTCTGGGCTCCCTCCATAGTGTTGTTTGAGATGCTCTGGGCTCGTACCCCTCACCTTGTGCAGGTGCTCTGTACTTCCACTTGGCGTGTGCTTTTGAAGGTGATCTGGGCTGCCACCGCTGTGCTTTTGATGCTCAGGGCTACCACCAGGCCTCTGCTTTTGAAAGTGTTCAGGGCTACTGCTCAAAACGTGCTTTGGGATAGTTTCTGGACTGCTGCTGCTGTGCTTTTGTTGTTCAGGTACTTTGACAATGGTTTTGTGATGCTCAGGGCTCGGCCCTTTCAGATGATGATCAGGACTGCCAGAACCCCTGGGCTTCTGCAGGTGCTCTGGGCTGATACTCCTGTGTTTCTGATGCTCAGGGCTTCCTTCCCCCCGAGGTTTTTGCAGGTGTTCTGGACTGGTGCTTGGGTGGTGTTTGTGATGGTCTGGGCTGTCTGTGCTGCCCGTGCTGGAAGTGCTGCTGCCATCCCCAACATCTCTGATGTACGCGCTGGTGGCAGTCAGCTGGCACAGGCTGATCTGGCTGTCGATAGAGCTCCGGCTGCCTGCCCCTCCGCTCTTCTCCTCATCCAGCAACACACACAACTCCTTCAGCTCCAGGTTCTCCTTAACCACTTCTTCCTGCCTCACTTCCAGCTCTTTCAGCTTCTGCAGGTATAGGGCCACCTCCTTGTGCATGACGCTGGCGCTGTACCTGCCCAGCCTCTGCCACTCACGGGACACCCTCTTGCCCTTCTGCCGGTCGTCATCCAGGAAGCAGCAAAGGTCCCTCAGCTCCTGGTTATCTTCCTGCAGCTTCTGGTTGATGTCCTTAAAAAGAAAGATCATCATGACAGAGGAGTGTCTAAAGGAATTGATGTTAAACTGTTACACAGGCCAGTGGACAGAACTGCTGCAAACTCATATTTAAGCACTCCAGTGAGGCATAAATAGTTCCATGTGTAGATCTGGCACGTTGTAATAGCACCATGCTTCCAGCAAACAAAGCTGCTGTCCAGCAAAAACTGCCCTTAGCTTGGAGCTAATTTCTAACTTGTGGTACAGCAGAAAAGTTTCAGGTGCTTAATTAATTTTCATGCTAAACATCAGAGTAATTTAGGTCCCAAATTGGGCAAAGATTGTAAGGGCTCTCATGATGATCTCGCTCCCCTGAGAAATATTCACCTGCGAGTTATTGCTGAATAAAACTGCAAGGTACAGCAGAAATTGTAATCTCTCTTAAATAATTTATTATTAACATTTATATTCCCTATTCCTAAAGCACAGTCACATGTAAAGATGACCATTTTAGAGATTTTTTTTTTTTAAATTGGAGTTTGCTGGATTTTGTTTCTGATCGGCATAAAAAGCCTTGTCAGTCATGACTTGACCAGGACTGCTTCAACCACTCTGAAATGAAATAATCTGCTTAAATAGATTTTTCACCCCTAACAAAATGAAGTACATGATTCTATGATCTTCCCTAAGAGAGGAACAGTCTGAAGTAAATGCTGTGAAGTAAAAACATTCAGGGCATTACTAGAGCAGAATAAAAACATTTTCAGTATTTTATCCTTCTAGTTTGGACTTGTGACCATATTTATCTTTCTCCTATCATCTGCATATTCATTCCTTATGTACAATTTTGCAACTAGAGATCAGCCACAGTTGTTAAAAAGCTAGTCTTATGGAAACATTATTTTAGCAGTTTCCTAAGAAAAGGAAGCTTTTGTAACTCCACTGGATTTAGGTGCATGAATGCTTGTTTTCATCTGATTTTTGTCCCAAAATAACTTGGAATTTGAACAATTTCAAACTGTATTTGACAATGGAAAAAAATCTCAATGAGGCTATAAGGTCCTTAAAAACCTCTCCTAGAGAGAGATATCTGAAATTATCCCACAGTGGATTAAAAAAGTTGTGGAAGTCCACAATTCCTCAGTCAGAAAGCAGAATGACCAGATGGATGGGTGCCTCCTTACTCATGGAACAGTTATTTCATACAGGACAAAGGAGGGAGATTTCCAGACACCAACAGAGGGCTCAAAAAATCTCCTTGTCCCAGATTCTTTTTGAAAGTTCCAGCTGTGGCATCTGAACAAAAGGTGGAAGTCAAACAAGACTTGAGGAGTTTGGAATTGAGAGAGGAATTTGTGACTCCTTCCTGCACATCTGAAGTGTGTTTGTTCAGTTGTCTGGAAGATGCATAAATCCAGATGATGTCACACTTTTGCACACGTAACTAGGAGAAAGATGCTATTGTTGTAACTGAACTTACATTTAAAATATAAGTTTCAGTTTTACTCAATACTGCCATGGACGGGTCATCTTTACCCTCAGACACCACCAAAGGGACACACATACTCATACTTTGCAGAACACAAAAACCTGGGAGGCAGGAACTGTCTTCCCCCACGAGCTATTTATTTTATGCCACACTATTATCAAAGACACTTTCTCAATAATTCTGTCATTTAAAGCCATTCTACAAGTGAAGAACTCTCTTCTAATGCACTTTCCTGTAATAATTCAAAAGCCCACACTGCATCTCTGTCTCTTCTCTCTTTCCCACCAACCTCATCTCACTGAAGGAATTTCCTGAAAATTCTCAAAGCAACAAGCCAGAAAATGTTCTGTAGTCCTGCCTACTTTAAGGTAACTTTCTAGGTCTATAATCCACAAGCAAAGTAATGCTCTGTAAATAGTCACACTTTCTTCCCAGCCCTCTGAACTGGGGAGGAAGCATTAGGGACTAAGCTTCTCATCCACCAAGAGAGTGATATTAAGAAGGGATAAGCCATTACAGACTTGGTCTGCCTCTGACTGCAGCCTGCACAAGCACACAGCTGAGAATGGTTTGATCAGAGATGTGTTAGCAGATGTCTTTTTGAGACAATAAATTAGGGATTGGTTCTGATCATCCCAAACCCGAGCCCAAGGGTTTGCCATCACCTGCCACACACTGCACTGCATCCTGGAAATGACTGACTCTCTCCAGCACCCTATCAGCCTGCCTGCCTGCCAAAGTCCTCTGAAAATAGCGACAGAAAACAGAGTGAGCTACAAAACCCTGATTTCTGGTGCACTTCAGGCAGGATCATTTAATCCCACTCAAAACCAACGAAGTCTAACACAAAGCTAGCAAGACTTCAGCTTTTTTATCAACCCAAAGAATACTGGGACAGATCATAAACCAGCTGTGCCCCACAGCCTGGCGAATAGCTGGTCATCTTTTAGCCGGACACTCGATTTTTGAGTGGGATCAGATGCTATTCACCCCAGTTCTCATCCACTTTTCATGCGGTTCTCGGGAGCGACTCCTCCCAGACCATCCATCCACCTGACGGGATTGCTCCCGGCGGGACGGGCGGGGGACGCGGAGACACCGCACAAACTTCAGAGGTCCCACCCTGCCCACCCCGCTACCTTCAAGCCGCGGATCTCGCCGAGGTGGAGCTGGAGGCGGCGGTTCACCTCGCGGATGAGGTTGCTGTGGTCCAGCATCGCGCTCATTTTCTCGGCCTCGGCGCGGCGGAGGCTGCGGATCAGCTCCTCCTTGCTCCACTTGAGCAGCTCCTCGTCCGACACCTTGGACAAGTCCTCGGCCGGCGCCGCCCCGCAACTTTCCGCCGCCACTTTGGCCATGGTGGCGGCCCGGCAGCCCGGGGCACTCGCGGCGCCTCCCCGCGCTCCCGGGGCCGCCCCGCTGCCGCCGCCGGGGAAAAGGGCGAGCCCGGAGCCCGCGGGGTGCCCCCAGCTCCAGCGCTGGGCCGGGGATAACGAGGGAGACCGCTTCTGGCCCCAGGCAGCGGATCCTGGAAAAAAGGAGGAAAAGGAGGAGGAAAGGGTGTGGAGGAAGCCGGGCCACAGGCTGGGGAGCAAACTTCCCCCGTCGAGAAGGAAAACAACAACAACAACNCCGCTGCCGCCGCCGGGGAAAAGGGCGAGCCCGGAGCCCGCGGGGTGCCCCCAGCTCCAGCGCTGGGCCGGGGATAACGAGGGAGACCGCTTCTGGCCCCAGGCAGCGGATCCTGGAAAAAAGGAGGAAAAGGAGGAGGAAAGGGGGAGGAGGAAGCCGGGCCACAGGCTGGGGAGCAAACTTCCCCCGTCGAGAAGGAAAACAACAACAACAACAATA
>VZTR01015106.1:1394996-1430724 GCA_013400775.1 Chaetops frenatus
AAAAAAAAAAAAAAAAAAGCCCTAGACAAAGATCCCAAAGACAAGCCCGGCTCTTGCAACAGGTCAGCGCCAGCTACGTGCGCCGGTTCCCCGCCGCAGCAGCGCCAGGGATGCGCGGTGGCTCTCACGGCACCCACGGCCCCCGGGCTGCGGGATGCAGGGGAGGATGCGAAGTGCCGATGCCGCGCACCATGGCGAAGGGCAGGGCGGGCCGTCCGGCAGAGCNTGAGGGATGGACACACCTGCGGGATGGACACACCCACGGGACGGACGCACCCACGGGATGGACATACCTACTATGGACACACTTGCGGGACGGACACACCTACGGGATGGACACACCTGCGGCCGGGACACGCCCGCGGCAGCATCCAGGCCCTCCCGGCTCCGCGTTCCGGCCGGTGGCCGCCGCGCCCCGCGGAACGGAGGCACAAGGGCAGCAGCCCGCGCATCAATGCGGTGCCTCCAGCGGGGCGGCCGGCGAGAGGTCACATTACATCACCGCCGGCGGCACCGCCTCGGCTCAGCGCAGCTCGCAGGCACGGACAGGCTCGCACCGAACCTGAGTGCAGCTACGCACTCGCGATGAAGGTCGCATGCCGTGAGCTAAGCCCCTCATAGGAATTAGGCTTGGGCTGCTTATCCACCTTCCCTGAGAATATTCAGCCGCAGTGTAGCGAGAGACTCACATTCCCCAATTTGCTTAGAGATACAAAGACTCTGCATAAATCTGCCTTGCAGATGATTTGAGAATGAAACTTGATAATCCATTCATGCTGCTTACAAAGAGAGATGAGATCACAGATCTCAGAGGCAGAAGTGGATGAACTGAAATTATTAGGTGAGTAATTGGTTGAATCCCTATTTTTCAATCACAAAGTTCCCCCTGTGCAATCCCCCTGGGGACAGAGGAGGCTGCCTCGCTTAATGGGCCCTTCCTACCTCCAGTTCTGCAATTTTAGAATTATATAGGATTAAAGAAGATTTCTGGTTCTTGAGGGGAAAATTAAAGTAGTAATGCCAGCACTGGAAGATCACAAGATTGAAGCCCCATGAGCAGGGCTGGCTATGCACAGGCTGCTGCAGAGCCTGTGCCCTGCCTGTCCCACGTCGTTGTCCCAGCCAGCTCCCTTGGCATTTTCCTGCCAATGCCAGAGGACCAGTCCAACCAAGGATTATTTTCTGCTCTTAGTCCTATTTAAAAGTTGCTACAAGAATGGTTAGATCAGTGTTCCTTTGTTCTTACTGCTTATCCTCTCCTGGAACTGCCAGCTGTACTTGATGACAGTAAAAGTTCTCCTGTTCCCATCCATCACAGGCCACACATGGACTTTTCACCACACAAGTCCTCCATGTTTTCCCTTCCCGACTGCCATACAGAGATGTTCTTTCAGCTGATCCATTTTCCATGCACCTCCAGCTTCCCAAGCACATACCAGACACTCTGGTTCCATCCAGGATGAGTCCTGGCATGGGAATCCCACCTGAGCTGCTCCCACAGGCCCAGCCTGCTGCTCAGGATACTCTGTCCTTATTCCAAGGAACACTTGTGCCACAGGAGGGTGGCACGTTGGCTCAGCTGCAGGAGGAACCCCAAAGCCCATCACTGTCAACAAGAGCTGCAACCAAGCACAGAGCTATGCCAGCATGAAATCCCATTTCCTGAGCAGTGCCAAGTATTGTGTGAAAATTTTATTTTTTCTGAAAATTCTATCACTCCCTTAAATCCTCTGATTTTTTTTTCCACTGCAAAGAACAAAGCTTGAGATAAAAGCATCTGACCAGCCACAGCAAAAATACAGTAAAAGGCCATGAAAAGAAGCTGTCATCTTTTATGCCCAAATATATTCCATTTTAATGCAACTGAAAAAGAACAGCTTAGCGAAAAGGTAGCAATAAATAAAGGCTTTTCTTCTTTTAATTCAGCAGTGTATGAGTTGAAAGGTCACATGATGTTGGATTTTTAAAAGTTCAAATTAATTTCCATCCATGAAATGAAATAAATAGTTATCTGAAAAATGTCCAAAAATTTTTTACTCCAAAAGCTTCAGGAAAGAGTGTCCACTTGCCTCAACGTTATCAGTGTTTCTCTGGAGCAGCATTTTCCAGCTTTTGATCACAAGATGCCATGGAAAGCACGGATTGGAGATGAACAGCTCCAGGGAACTCCGTGCTCCCCACAAATCTGAAACGCCTCCACAGTTGTATCTTCAGGAGGCACAGGCACCAGTGAGATAGGGGAGTTCATGGAGTATGGCCATTGGAAGTATTTAAACTTCAAAAGTCTGGGACAAATGTAGATCTAATAGTGGAAGCAAAAACCGTATCAAGTGAAACTAATCTGGAACATTTCTATAAGGAGAGGATCTAATTTCACATTCACTCATGCTTGTGTAACAAGATCAAAACCAGCGTGGGAAGTGCAACATAATTACTCCCATCTCCTGGCAAGTTTAAAACTTTCCTTTTACCCAGTCCACCTCACTGCTCAAATGCCAAGCACTTCTCTGCTCCTGGGCTTTACCATCAGTGGTGGGCAGCACAACTGTCCCAAAACAAACACTGCAATTTTCACATTAAAGCTGCATTTTTGCAACACTCCCATGAATAATTCTCATTCACAGCTTGAAGTGCAGAGTCTGGGCAAATGAGTTTGGAGACTGCAGTGCTGGGATTGCTGCAGCCTCTGTCCAGTGACAAGGGGGATGGAAGTCCCTGTCCATCCTTCCAGTTCTTTCACACCAGGTGCCAAATGCCAGCAGCAATGTAGATCCACAGCCAATTAAATCTCCATAGCTGACCACGCTTTGCCAGCTTGGTAACGTTTTCACTGCTGTGTCCTGCTCACCCCTGGACATGCAGATACATAGCAACTGTTGCTGGAAAATTCTCTGGCATATCCTCAAGGACTTGATTTTCATTACTGCCTGCAGACCTTCCAGTGCTTCAAGTCTCTGACTGCTGGGCGGAGTCTCTAAAGATTATTATAACCAATAATAATTATCTGGTGATTTTAAAAACACTCTTGGACATTTCCAATGAGGCCCTAAAGCTGTTTAATAGCTCTCTGCCAAAAATATGTCATAGCCGAGTACTTGCCTAGCAGTCATTTTACACAACGATGGCTAAACTGTTTTTGTTCAGACCTTCCAAAAATACTTTTGAGAGGAGTTCAGACTTGAAAAATGTCATTCCCAAATTGGAAGGAAGTGGAGAGAGCTTTAAAAATGAAAAGTTCAAGTAATTTTAGTTACAGTTGCTTCTGGATGTTCTTCCCATCAGTCATGTGTCTGTAGCTGACACCCAACACAGCATCCCAACATCAGCTGCTCTCAAGTGCAGCCCATTCCTTCCCTGCTGGCTCATCCCCTGTCCCTGGGCAGAGCTCCACACCTTCCCATCCCTAACAAGGAGACAGTTCCCCTTCCTCGTCTTCCCATGCTGTCCCTACAGAGCCTCTCTCCACCAGGGCAGCACCCCAGCCGTGCATCTCTTGCCCATCTGGTCCAGTATCCCCTCATTTGTGTCGCTGTCACCAGCTCTCTCTGTCCATCCCTAGGTTAAAGCTCTCCTCAGCAGCTTTGCCAGCACATTGGCAAAAATGCTTTTGCCTCATTTGGCCGAGTGGATCCCAACTCTTCCTAACAGTCCTTGACACTCAAAGAGGGTCCCACAAAAACCAGATCCCTACTGTCAATGCCAGCTGTGCCAGCATTTACTGGCACCAGGATCCATTCACTCCTCCTCCAGCTCTTTCACCATCATAGAATTCACTTTCCAGCCCCAACTGCTACCCCTGTAGTCACTGTATCAGGATAAATGAGATAATGCATTTTACAATACAGAATCGATCAACTTTTCCTAATGGAGTCTCCAGCAGTGTCCAGAGTGTTGGTGCATATGAAAGTTAATAGTCTGACACCAGGCCATCCACACAGTATTTCCTACTTCATTGCATGCTCACTTCCGTTGCACAAAGGATATTATGGATAATGCCATCTAGCTAAAGCTGACCAGAAACAAAATCCTTCAGTACAGACACCTTTGTATTCAAAGCATTTACAGATGGAATCCTTGTCTTTTGCTCCTGACTTGACCACAGGTAAAAGTAAACAGCCAGCTTTGAGCAAAACAAACCAGGCAACATGCACTTTTCTCATCTCAGAAATACTTTTGAGAGAGAAAAAAGTTCAAGTATTTCCAGCTAGGAGAAAATGTAAGAGAAATCTAGAGAAAAATGTTTTCAAATTAACAGTCTGAAGAGAGGAGGGAAGCTCAGCTTGATTTAGTCATTGAGCTTGTTACCTCAGAAAGTTGCAACTTAAACCCCTTTAATTAATTATTTGTAAATAGTCTCTATTTATTCTGTAAGAAAATTAACTACATAAAAAAGTTTTTTTCTTCTTGAAATTGTTGAAAAGTTTACCTCCATATTTCAAAATTCAGAAATTCTCACAAAGCAAAGTTTACTGTGAACTTCCTTCTGCTGCCACCTACACCTTCCTTATGGTCCAACAAGCATGGAAGTGTGTGGTGAGCTGGATCAGCTTTGTGAGTCAATGAAAAAATAATGTTAAAATCTACCACTTATTAAAAATGAGTGGTTTTCCTGTGGATGACTGCAGGAAAACATTCTGATCTGGCTCACAGAACCTGTATGTGATGCAAGGGAGGTGGAAGGAACACACAAGGCCAGGGATGGAGATGGAGCAAGCCCATCCCTGCTGACAGAAGCCTGCATTTGGAGCAGACTAAACACACCTTGACTTGGGACAGCCACCAAAGATGCCCCAGAGGAGAGGAGTGGCAAGCAATGAGCACGTCCTGCTCGAGCTTAGGCAGTGCCTTAGGCTCAGCCAGACTTGCAGCTTTAACTTGGAATCTGTAATGGAATGAAAACTCCTGGAAGGTCTCACGTAGGCACTTTGCCTTTTATTTCAATTGCAGACTCGTGTGTCCCTCCTCCAGGACAAACCCAGGGTCCCCACGTCATGGATTACTCACAGGAGGTAAGGAAAAGATCTCTGCCTGAGCCAGGAAAAGATACTGCCACTCAAACTAACAGGGAAATTGCTTCTGCAGGTGTTGGCCCATGCTGCTGAACCTGCCTGTTAATCTCAGCGAGGTTCATGTAAATGAACACGCTTTATAACTGCCCAAGGTTAAGCAAGTGGGCTGATGGCCCATCCTTAGAGACAACATCAAGTATGGAAACAGGCACCTTTCCAACTCAGCAGAAAACATTCCTGATAAAATAACTTAAAGGCATCCATAGATGTTAGAAGGAAATCGTTAATTATAACATTTTTATGGCGTTGATTTTATCGTGGAGGGCTTGGCAACTTTTCTGCAGAGCTGACAGTTTGTTCTGGCTGGGATCCAACACAGACACATAACCAGAGCATCTGTGGGGCTGTTTTAATTGTGCTCCTGTTCATCATTTGGGTAACACTGGACTTTGCTTCCTGTTCATACTTGATTAGTGAGTTAATAAGAGGCCAGATGCTTCTTTCCACTATTGTTGATGGAAATAAAGTACATGCCCATATGGTGGGGAGTCAGACAAGGTGCATGTCCTACAGCATCATCCTTTGCTTCCCCAGCCCCAGAAGAATGCCAAATACTGGCACAGTATCTACAGACATGGAGACCTTCTGCCATTCTCTAAGACATCAATAGAGCTTTAAGCATTTATAACATACTTAGCAAGCACAAGCATTGGAATGAGATCAAGGCATCATTGATACTTGTTAATAAAACCTTTTAACAAAAAGTGATTACTCACTGCATTTTTTATAAAGCTATGTGTGCTTAAGTAAAGCTAATCTACAACAGGACAGATCTCCAATGGTTTGTAGCACTGTTTTTCCACTTAGAATAATCTTAATTTAGCAAAAAACATTTAAATCAGTCACCCATCCACTCATTCTGGCTGACTCATGGTCTTTCATATCCAGCTCCTTCCTTGGTAGGGCAGGATTTTGTAAATTTCAACAGATCCCCCAAAATTTCAGGTTTTGCCTGCAGTAAGGTGGGCTCTGTTGTGAAATCATTGGTTATTTATTCACCACTTACTTTGTCACAGAGACACCAGTGGTCTGTTGCAGAAGCCAATTTTTCCCTGTCTCTTGCTGCTTCACTGACAACTTAGACAGTGCAGCTCAGTGGGAAACAATTCCATGGACTTCCAAATTACCCAAATTTCCCATCCTAAGGTTTTCACATCTTTACTAGGATTACCTATTTACAGAGAAGTAAAATTAGATTCTTTTGAAGATTTCCCTGGACTCACTTTAAATACTAGCCTGGTTTAAAAACACAAACTAAACCATTCATCCAGCCAAGCATTGGTCCTTGAGTACAAAATTGGAAACCAAGTAATGAAAGCAAAGCCTAAAACCAAGGAACACCCACAGGAGTCCACATCAGTCTCACGTCCTCACTGCAACCCTAAGCCCATCTCAGCACTTCCCAAGGCCAGTGGCCCTGACACAGCATCCGGAGTGCTGCTTTCCACAACTTCCCTCCTTGTCTGGGCTCCAGAGCCAGGACAGCAACTCAGGAACAGCTCATTCCCTGACAAGTTCACCTGCAATGCTGCCCTGCCAGCACTAACCCAGGCTTCGTCTGAGGAGTGCTTAGGTCTGCACAGCTCCTGCTGCAAGAAAGAATTACAAAACAAAAGCCCTTTAACTTTTAGATAATAAAAAGCAGCAGGAGTAACACAACCTCTCCAGCAGATGTGGCTGTGATAACATTCATTTCCTTTATACCAGTTGCAGCTCTGATAATTCCCATTTCCTTATCCCTATTCTTTAAAACTGGGCGCTTTTTTCCCCATTCCTTTTTAATTAAAAACCAACCAAACAAAAGGAAAAGAACAGAAGAAAAACCCAACGGCAACAACAACAAAACCCTCCAGTGTTTGGGCTCCTAAGAAGCGAAGCATTCAGAGCTTACCTAACGGAACACGGCACTTCCTATTGAGTGCATTCCCTTTGCTGCTCCAGCAGTTCAAAAACGGCTGCAATGTTTCTTAGGGTTTATATCCCACTTGTGAGCAAACCCTGGCTCTGCAGCTCACTGGCAATTCCTCACAGGGCTCTGGTGGAACATGGCAATAACAACGGGTGAAGGAGCTGGTGCTCAGAGCCCTTTGGGTTTATTCACTACGTCAGTGAGGGGGCCCAGTGAACACAGAGTCTGCCCAGGACAGCATACACCCTTTTAGCAAATTTTTTTTTTTAAATTGCTATCTACAGATTATTTTTGATGAGGAAAACAAGAAAGGTTGCCAGAAAAGCAGAGTTAATGGTAGGGCAGTAAAACTATCAAAGTGCCTGGTGGAGTTGTAAGTTTTAGCTGGAATTAAAGCCCAGCTGGATCTAAAGTCATTGCCTTCACATCAGTTGGGAACTACAGGACTGTAGAAGGAAGCTGCCTGCTAATAGATACACTGTTCACTTGCTCCAGCCCCGTGCAGATACCACTGGCTCAGAAAGTAATTAATTACCAGCTCTGACAATGCCATTCAGGACAGAATAAACACTGCAGAGAATTATGCACGCTGAGCCTCATTTATTTATTTGTACTGCAATGGCATCTGAGACCCCCAGCCATGGAGTGGGACCCCTTGGATCTGGGGTTATAGAACCACCAAAGGAGAGGACTGTCCTCAATATAGTCCATAAAAAGACAGTGCTCCTAGAATTTACAAGATACACCTTTAGACCTCTGGTTCCTGCAAAGGAAAGAGGCAGAATCTGTTAAATCTGAGTGTCCTATTTAATATGTGGGCACTTCTCACTGCAGAGTTGCACTCACATTAAACTAAGGAAGGAACAAACCACAACTTTATTGTCAGTTCAGCAAACAGTAATCAGCTGAACATTTACCATCACATCATGCAGTAAGACTTTGAAGTTCTTCACTGGTTTGGGGCCATTGAAATATGCATCTACATATCAGTGTATGCAGTGCCCCTCTCGGAAGGAAGGTACACAGTAATTGGAAAGGCAGCTCATGAGGTTATTGGATGAACAACAATCCCCACAGATCACCTTCCCCTGCAACTTTCATCTCCAGGAACACACTTGTTAGTTATTCTGCTGATTCCTCTCAGTGGGAAAAATCCATTAAATATTTAATTAGGCTGTGTTCAATATATTAGGAAAGTGAACTACTCTATCTAGTGCTAACTTAATGTTACATGCTGTATCATTACAATATTGTGCTGCAATGATACATGCATTACTGGAGATTTTGGTCTATCTGCTTATGAACAGGAACAGCAAAACAAAAAGGAACACCCAATCAGGATTTCTATTCTGAGCATCCTCCCTTGAGTTATTATTACCTAATCAATTCCAGAGGAGATGCATGAACTCAGGAAACTGGGCATTGGAATGAGGGGGTTTTGGGCTTGTTTGGGTTTTTAAGTGGAGCAGGAATTCACAGGTAGAGAAAATTCCTGTGTATGGCTTGCACAGCCACAGACCAAAGCAGACCTTCTAAACAGAATGAAACAGAGATAAAACAGAGAGGAGGCAACTTAACAATTCCAAGGAATAAGATTTAGTCTAAGTAAAGCACAAACCATTCCTTGAGAATGGCCAGCAAAATCCTGCTGACCTCAGTCACTTCCCAGCAATTTGGGATGACACAGACCATAATGTTTGGAATACACAGGGAGCGGAAAGAGAATCTCATTGCTGTACATCTTGTCACAGCTGAGGTATGAAAAATGCCAAGGGCAAGTGGTTCTGAAAATAAACTGATAGGCTGCAGTTGAAACAATTGTTTCCAACAAGGAAATATTAGATGCCAAAAACCCCAGTCCCCAGTCTTCAGGGGATGAGCATTTTCTCTGTTTGTAACATTAGATAAACAGTGTGCACAAAGATCTTTGCATAGCAAACTTTTGCAGCATCAGCACCACGTGAAACAAAGGAGAACCTAACTCAGAAATGAGATTCCCTCAGCAGATGTTCTTCAAGCTAAAGAACAGATTGTAACGTTCTAATAGCTGTGGAAAGGGACAACTGGGTTCAGTCCTGAAGCACTGGGGATATGATGCCTCTACCTAAGACCCCGGAACTGACTAACAGAAAGTTATGATTAAAAAAGGAAACCAACTTCACTAATTTTTAATAGGAATTCAGTGCTATGGAGCCAGAGACCAGTTAGATATTTTAGGATTTGTCCCAAAAGTCACTGGCTCCAATATATGGCTTCCCATTATTTGCAAGGAGTGCTGGACTCATACCCTGCTCAAGTACTTCTTACCAGTGTTGGCCCTCATCTCTTTTTAAAAGCAGAACGACATTTGCACAGAGAAAATGACAGAAACAAAATTAGAAGAGGGAAATAGCGAACAAAAAAATAATGAGGGGAAAAAAAATCACATTGCCTACTTTTTTCTCTTGTCGACTAAAATCCTCACACAGTTGCAGTAATCCAAGTGGTACTTCCTTACATTGCCAAAAATGCAAAGATGTTAAAGAGAATTTTGCAAGTCAGCCATATGTCAGAAAATCCCAGCTGATTGAACTTTGATAAATGTCTTTTTAAAAAGAGCAAATGTGTTTGTATTCTTTTTTCCACTATAATACCTTTTTAAAATTATGGTGGGAGATTTTTTGACAATGGTTTTTATAAGCATTAAATTCAAAACCTGTGGAAAAAATGCAGAACCCAGAGCCCTGTTGCAAACAGCCATGGGAAGATGTGCAGCTGATAAATTACTTTTGGAAACAAAGCAGGTTCTGGAACTAGCTCATCTTCAACTTCACATAAACTCAGAATATCTCTGATCTATCACAGGGGTGGGGGGAAGCAGTTTGGATCAAATTGAAAGGAAAACCTCCCAGAGGTTTTCTTCCAAGAGGATCAGATGTTGATGCTTCCCTCAAAAGCAGCCATTTATAAATAAAAAAATAAATAAGGCTGAATAGAAACAGTTCTTTTCCATACAGCCTTCCAAAGCACAGACAAGAATGAAGGACAAAGTCAGAGGGTTTCACCATGATTACAGACAGAAAAAAAAAAGAGAACAAACTACAACCAGATCCTCTTAGAGATACTATTGCTTTAAAGACAACTCCCCTTCTTCAAAGAGTGACAGAAATGTGCTGGCCCCACTGGGAAATTGAGAATCTTCTCATCTTTGTGCTATAATCTTCTTGTTTCTTGACTTTCAGGGACATAAATCACTGCTCAGCACCGTGACACATCCTTCTGTAGCAATACCATCATCAGGCTGGGCTGAACGTGTGCCAGCCTGGCCCTACACAAGGAGCATTTTAGGGGAGAGGGAAGCCACCAGATGCAATGCTCATGTAGGACAAACCTAAGAAGATTTGTGTATCAATCTGCATAAACAAGGCAGGCTCCTGATTTGGATGGATGGGCACTGCAGCTGCTCACTTCACCAGGATTCTGAGGACAGCCTCTGGTACGAAATCATCTTTGCCAAGTTTACATCTCAATAATTCAATTAAAACGTACAAGAACTAATGAAACTCAGTGGATAATGACAGTAACAATAGTCTATAGTAATTTCTAGCATTTTCTATCTTCCATGTGCTTTACAGGCATTAACTAATTAATGGATAATGTGAATTAAAAAATCAATGCATGAGCATAGCATATGATTAGAATTAACATTTCAATTACTCTCCTTCTCTGACCACGACATTTACAAAACACGTCTCATTTCTTTGCACGTGTGTGTAATAATTAGAAAGGATCCCGTACAACTTATTACAAAGTAATTACAGAGTTGCAGAGCTGTCCTGTACACTCAGTGAGAACTCACATCTGCTCTCCTATTGTCCCTGAAATTCTGCCTTTTTTAGCTATTTCCACAGATCCCTGTTACAGTAATCAGTTTTTCCTTAAGCTTTGCTCATGTAGAGGGGGTTCTGTGAAGTTCCTTCAGCTCCTGGAGTGCTCACACCCAGACGGAAAAGCTGCATTAGGGAAGTTCCAGGGACCAAATGCCATTTCTTTTTCCCACATGGCAAATACCCCCACCAGATACCTGGTGAGTGCAGCCCTCACTGATGCACCTCAAAAATCACCTCTAGTGCTAAAAGCACAGCAGTGCTAAAAGCACAGCAGTGCAGAGCTCTCCATGGGCCAACTGCTCTGGATCTGCTTCACAGGACATTTCTTTTAGCCAGAGCCTTCCCATTGCGCCTCAGCAGATTAAATGAAATGCAAGTGTATCTGTGCAGGGGCCAAACATGGAAGCCTCCCACTAGGAGGAATCGAGGCTTTCAGAAACACAAAATAAAAACACGTTTTGGCAACTTGTCTTCCCCTGCTGCCAATTTAAACCTTACAATTTAAAATTACTTCCTTTCAACATCTGTTGTTTTTGTGGCAAAGGGATTGACCTCTATGAGAAGGGAAAAGTTCCTTCTGGGTTTCTTTGCAGGCCACTGGTCTGCAGGGATGTCAGAGTCTGGATAACTCACAGTTGTTAAACTTTCCAATAGTTTTTGAGGGTTTTCAGGTACTAAAGCCAACCAAACTACCAATCCCCAAAGCCATGAGGACCCACACATACTAGCTACCACACACAGCCTGCAATGAAAAGAAACCTCCCGCAGCTGACAGGGTGAATGCATTTGCCTTTTCTCCAGAACACCAATTTGCAGCATTTTCCCTGCTGGCGCCTTCCTCCCACTGCCCTTTCCATCTGCAGAGACTTGCAGTTTGTCCTCCTGCTGTTCCACGCACCTTTTTAATGAAAATTAATTCATGTTGCAGCATTTTCCCTGCTAGTTGTGTAGGCTGAGCCTGCCTTTGCTCTGCTGTTCTCTGCCTTTCTCTATAGACCAATGCAAATTGCCCAGCCAGAGTTTCCTGTAGGAATCTCTTTTTCCCACACATCCTCATATAGCTGCTGAGTGTTACATGGGAACCTGTAAGTGTGTCAGGCTGGAGAAAGCATTTCTCCAGCCTGACACAGTTACCTCTTTCAAGTGACTTCTCTGCACCTGTCTAACTCTTTAGGTGGCTGTAGCAGTCTCTGAGCAGCTGGTTGCTGTTCCAATTCCTTTTTTCCTGGTGCTGGTTACATGTTTCCAATCAATGCAATCAATAGCACACCTCTCATGTTTGCCCCATTACATAAATAAATATAGATCCAGTGCTCCCAGTGCACAGGTTGAGGTGACAAAAGGAAGCACAGCAGTGAAAGCCAACAGCAATCACTCAAACCCTGCTGAATAAAGTTCTTACGAATAATTTAATTATCAGCTTCCTTTTTCCATTTAAATTCATTAAATGCCCATAAACTTCTAACAGGAAAGGCCAGCACTGATTTTAATCTTGCTCATTACCTCTCTTGCTTCTGACTAATAGGGCTGCAAATATTCATTCTTGTGTTAATTATTTTTTATAATGTTATTATTCTTTAAAATGGAGTTCTTTCTCTAATTTAGACAGAAGCTGGCTGGTGAGGTCTATAGAGTAAATTTTGAACTCATTGGATTTTACCTTCAGCCATGAAAAAATCTGTGCAGCTATGAAGAGAAGTTTCAATCTGATCACTTCATAAAAGCATTTCTGGACACACTGTAAATAAAAGAACTGTGCTAATAAAGTTTTCTGGACCCTGAATGGAAATTCTCCTTGGAATTCTTATGAACAGGACAGTCCTAAACCCTTACTAGTAACTGTGGGGAATATTTCACAATTTTACAAGAGCAACAGTGAGCCAAACAGGTTGAAACTGAAAAAAACCTCCAGGGCCATTACTGCCACATGAGCCAGAGTTGTGAAGCTGAAACATTTGGTGGCCACAATGTAGGAATCAGATTTAATGACAGAATTTTCTGAGCAAACAGAAGATGGAAGGATTCCAGGTACTCTGACATGGAGCCCATCCCAGGAATCCCCCTGAATCCACCCCTGGGTGCAGCCACCTCTGCTGCTACTATCACTCTGTGACCTCCAATGAGGATAATGAGGGAAAACCTCACAATTTCTAAAACACAGGAAAATGTTTTTGGAAGAACAGCAACGAGCCCCATCTTGGGAGGCTTGGGAGAGCTGGAGAGGGATATTACTCTGAACCTAGGAGATGATTTTAGACAAGATTCAGGCACTGGCCCAGAGCACAAGGAAATTTCCACTGCTGTTGGTACTGTACGTCATTGGGATAAATAAAGGCTTTCCTAAGCTATCCCCTCTCCATTGCCTTTCAAAAAGTACTGCAGTCACAAAAACCGGCAAAAACTTCAAGACTGCAGGAAATGCAAAGTATTTCTCTTCTATAAAAATGTTCTAAAGCAAAGAGGTATCATATGGAGCAATATTTCATATGAAATTACAGCCTCATAGCTCTGCTTTTTGCTTTTCCATTTAGCACTCCTACCCACCTGCTCTCCCACCCACACATCCCCAGCATTATTAATGCTTATGAAAGGGCATAAAGTTTTCATAATAAAGAAGGTTTTTGTCCATTCTCTAGAGAATAATGTGGTTCATTCAATATGCTCCCTTGGCGAAAAATAACGTTGTGGTCTGCTCTAACTAGATGCTCTTTCTTGGGACAACACCACCTGATTTTCTTTTGAATTTATAAGAGTGCCAAACAGTTCTGCCTGGAGACAGTGCTTTTCATTGAGGGGGTGTCAGGTGTGCTGCTTGTTACACATCATCATCCCATACTATGTGTTATGTGTAGAACAAGATTTATCTTTGATACTAAAAGCTGATTCTGTGTTTTTTATCTCATTACTGAAAACGAGGTTTCTAATGCTCAGGGTTTTGTACATAAAACCTACTTCAAGAATATGCTTTACTGTCATTTATTGTTTGCTTCTGGAAAGTTCCTGATTAGCCAGAAATTTGGTGATGTCATTAAAACATACACTTGCAAAACAACCTAAATAAGCATTTGCTTGTGCTAAGGTTAAGGCCAGACTACAAATTTGAAAGTCAGTGGTGGAGCCAGAGATTTCAGCTGACAGTGCTTTAATATCTACAAGCTTAATGTTATGGCAAAAAACCAGCAGGAGCAGCCCAGGCAGGAATGTTTTGGCAGAAGGGAGAAGCAGCTCAGTGCCCTCTAAATGCAAACCAAATGTCTGGATGTGTCCGTGGCAGCGAGGTGACACCTGCACAGAACAGGGAAGCACTGGTACAGATGTCACACTGTGAAACTGGTGGTCACCTTCAGCATCACCTAAAGCCTCCAAGCAGTTGTCAAGGGTAACCAGCCCTCTGTATTTCCACTTTATAGTGATCTAGGCTAGAAGAAGCCAGGCAGGAGTAACTACTTGTGTCAAGGCTTGTCAGAGCCCTCAGCAAGTATCTAGCAGGGAGGGGACAATCTCCTAAATATCACTCCCCCAAGTGAAATAACCAATTCCATAGCAGCCTCATCTGTCCATCGGAAGTACTGCATGGGAAGTAGGGAAACAGCAGTGGAATGACTTCAGTCAGCTCAGTGAACTGTGTGGATTTATTATTTAGTGAACATCGCTTGGGGATAAACAGATAAACCAACCAACCCCTGGACCTATTCCCTGAAATTTTCAAAGATAATTAATATGAGCAGTAAAATTGCAGAAATTAGACATAAAGCATCAAATAAAACACGCTTGTATTGAGGAGCCAAGAGCTACATTCCTCTCTGGCTTTTATATAGGTAAGTCAAATACAGCTTAAATAAACTTGCTCTGTACCTGTCTTTGATAAGAAATGCTAACCCAGACTTGTCTTCCTCAGCTTTTGCCGGTCACTCCAAGTGCTCCATGGGGCGAGTGTGGATCTGAGAGGGTGGCTCAGCTCTCCAGGACTCTGTGGATGCATCCCCAGCACACAGACCCCTGGGTTGAGGGCTACCTGCTCCAGGCCAGCTGTGCCCACAGGGTACATAGGGCAAATCCAGGCCTTTCTGGCCGTGTGCTCCCATCAGAGCGGGCTGGAACAGTGAGGAACTTCCAGCACCACAAACCAGAGACCAAGGCTGTGAGCACTGGGAGGGCACCCCTGTGTGGGAGTAACTGCGAATGGAAAACAGGGTCCCTTAAACGAAATCCCTGCCGGCATTACCTCAGTCAGAGACAATGAAAGATGACCGGGCATCTCCACAGAGGGGGATTCTCCACAGAGCACAGAGGATGTTTCCTCTGAGGCTGAGAGCTTGGCTCTCCCTTGGAGAAACTTAAAAATAAGGTGGAATACATGTAGGTGATACGTAACACGGCATGGGGACATCACCCACAGTTCAAAATACCTGTAGCCCGCCCGGGCGGTTCCCTCCTCAACCAAATCGCCTCACGACTCATCCCTGGGTCCCACAAAACGCCGCGGGAAAAAAGGCGGGAAGGGCGTTGCGGCCGGCAGGTGGCGCCCGCACACAGGCAGTGCCTGAGGGCGCCGGTCCGTATGGACATGGGCACGTATAAAATACGTACAAATGATACACTTACATGAATATGTACATCAGCACTTCCCCCGTCCGCCCGAGACCCCCTCCTGTTTGATTTCCATAGAAAAAGGGGGTTTCACCTCAGGCCGTGGTCCTTAACAGCCCTTTGGAGCATCCCACGCCTCCAGGCTTGCGCTTGCCCCCAGCCTCCTGTCCTGGCACAGGCACCACAGAAAGCCACTCCAGAGGAATTGCCTTGTGCCTCTCCCGAGAAAGGCCCAAAGCGCTCTGTGACTCACACGAAGACTCACTTCCACCGGTATCAGGGTGATTCCCAAGAATCTCCCCCCATTTTACAGGGTTTCCCCTCACAAGACCCTGTTCTTGCGTACAGACGTCACACACATTTTGTACCGCTGGCCACTTTGGGGTTACCCACTGAAGGGATTCCTTAATGTACAAATCCAGGATTACTGTATCGTTTGATGGAGGAAGGAAGCTCAAGCACAGCTTACAGGCAGATGTAAATCAGACCAGAACAGGGTTCCTGGTACGAGTGTTTGCTTCAGCTCATTCCCTCAGCACCAGCACGAGTCAGTGCTATCACACTGTGTCAGACAGAAATCCCTGCAAACATGAGCTCGGAAAGAGGAGGTGAATTGTCTCAGTGACAGTGAGCCATGGCTGAGGCAGGCAAAGGACAGAAATCCTGATCCTCGACTGCTGCTCTAACCACTGGGACCGTCCCTGTGAAAACTGCCACCTGATCTTCCTGCCTCACTCTTTGCTTTTGCACACAAGTCAGGAAAGTCTGTTCAAATCAAATCAAAACAAAACCCAAACCTGAGCAGTTCACTTTTACTGCGGTGTAGTGCATGTGAAGGTGACTGTGCAGTAACTCATGGTTACAGCTTTCAAACTGTGATGAAATAAAACCTAAGGACATTTCCCAAAAGGACCACAGTCCATCCAGCTGGAGCTCATAAGCTTGAGAGCAGCTGATAAAATAAGCACTAAGAAAGCCAGAATTTGAGTGATGTAGCCACCTCAGCATCCCCAAAAGTATTTGTTCCTAGAAATGCATTTGGGAAACATCTTTCTCCCCCAGTGCATCGCCTTCCTCACAGAAAGGTAGAAAGAAAACATGCCCCACCTTAGAGTACTGTATTTTACTAAGAACAGTAGCTGGATTGGACAATTCTCTCTTGAGTGATGCCATCTCACACTGTCTGCTCAGTGGTCTGTACCAAAGTCCACTGGCCATGAGACCTGCCAGGCGTGTTCCTGCTTGTGGGGCTGAGTAAGTTCATTAGGCTTACAAGGGAGAACAAGCTCAAATAAAGAGCACACATCACTGTGCCTTGCCTTAATTAAAATGTATGATCACCAAACAGCTGACACCTAAAACACTGCCCACACAAAGGGGGCACACATGGCCCTCAGCTAACAACGCTTTATTTTCTGTCAAAACTTCCATGCAAAGTATTTCGTTGGTGGGTTTGGGGTTTATTTTTAGAGAGGGGCATAAGAAGCTGCACTGTGTCTCATGAGTTTCTGGATATGTTTCAGAAAGTACTTGAAATATCAAGGTTCTCCAGGTAACAACTGGAAAAGATGGATATCTTTCAGTAAGTTCATATTTTTGCAATCAGGATTTTGCAAAATACCATGCAAGCACTGACCATCTTTTCTGCTATTTCCCATTTTTGAAGTTGATGGCAACATTTATACAAATCTAAAAGATTTACATCTCAGAAAGAAATATAAGCATCTAATTATACAGGTTTCTCTCCAGAAAGGGAAAAAATGTCAGTCCTGTGCTGCACTTTTAATTTTGCCAGACTTCACATAATGAACCTTTGCCACAGGTGTTTCAACACTGCTCTGCCCACTAAGTGTTCCAGAATGTATGATCCAGGCTTTCTTCTGACAGTTAACTAATTGATTCTCAGAGAGAATCAGCTTTCCAAAGGTGAGGAAAAATGATTTATTCAATCATTTTTTGTCACAGCAAGCACAGCTTTAAAGGAAATAAAAATTTTACTTGGAATATGATAAGAAAAAGCATTTCAGCAAGCAGGAGCGAGCTGGCTCATGTCACTTCTGAGAAGAAAAATGTATGTGGTTTTTTTTTTTTTTACTTTGTTCTATTAGTTGTGATATAGAGGGTTTAGATTTAAGGTTATCTTTTTTCTGTCCACTTTTACCACCAACCTTTCCAATGATCTTGTTCGCTCTGGCTGCAGAAACTGGGGCACATAATGTTATGCCATTTGCAACCCATTATGGAATGCTGTTCCAATGACTTGCAATCAAGTGCAATATAAAGCTGTTTATAAGGCAGTTACTTGAGTACAGAGTTTAACATAACTAAAAGATATTGAAAAGAAAGGCTCCCAGAGCCATCGTATTTTTATTTGCTCACAAAACTATTTTGGAACTTTAATATTCAGGCGTAAATTTAAGCCAAATTAAAGCGCTGAAATGTTTACTGAGAGTCATATTTTAGGAACAAGCAACTTCAAAAGTATTAAGAAAACAAAAACTGGGATCTGAAGGCATACCCCTGCACAGGACAGCAAAACTCAAACAGGATGGTTTAGCTGGAAAACAGTGTGTTCACTCAGAGTGAGAAGTAATGAATAACCCTCTTATAAAGGTGCTTCACATGCACAAATCCCATCAAACATAAGAGGCTGAGAGACACATCCAAGTCCCCTTTGAACATCAGGAAAAACTCTAAATCAAATGAACATTTCCTTAAAAGGCACGGGTCTTTGGGAGGTAAAAATAGTTAAGCTTTGCTAATTTAAGTTCAGGACTTCAAAGTGTTTTGCAAATGGTCTGGGCTCATCACTGCTCCTGGGAAGTGAAGGTGTTATTGTGTTCTTTTTATAGACTGTGTGGAAAGCAGTTTTTCTGTCATATTTTGAAACATCAACCACGAGGTAGAAACAATTTGGAAGCACATCTGTCCTTAATGGGGTTTTAGGTCAGCTGTTGCTGCTGGAATGCTGAACCATTAGCTTGATTCAGCACAGGAATTTCTGTGCTCCCAAAACTAAGGGGAGAGAGGCTAAAGGCCATCACAAAGGCTGGGGAGCAAATCCTGCTCCGTCACACTGTGACACCTTGATCCAAAGGGAAAATCCTCTTGTCATGGACCCGTGTATGAGCAACCAGGAGCAGATGTTGAAGGGCCAGCACAGCGCACGGAGCTGTGGAACCCGATCCCCCAGGCAGAGGCTGCCCGGGGCCAGGAGAACCATTGCCCTACTGGAGCAGCCCTTTGGGGCAGGATCAGAGGCTGAGCTGGCTGGGAGGGAACAGCAATTCCTCCGAGGAGCTCCGTGGTGGCATTTGGCAGTTTCATCGCTTTCCACAACTTCTGCTGGTTTGCATTACTGCAGAAAGGCAGCATAAAGCGGAAAAAGCACTGACAGTTCATACAGTGTGCCATGCAAGACGGCCCAACTATTTTCCTCTTCTGAAAAAGAGATTCCCCTGAGCAAGCCTTAATTCCCAATTCCAAACTGACTGACAATTAGGAGTAGATGAGCACTCCACACTCCATCACAATACAGTTACAACTATTTAAAACCCAATTAATTCTCTTTCTAACTTTCCCATCAAGCTGTAAAGTTCCAGTTGGCAAGGATTTTTACTTTGATTTTGAATTCCTGCTTGGAAGATTAAGTGAAAATGGATTTGGCTCGAACAGCTGCACCGAACATATTTTGTTTCATTTTGTTGCCATCTCAAATAACAATACTTAGCACTCTTCATCTTCAAAGCATTATACAAACATTGACTCAGATCCCCTCACAACAATCTCGTGACATCACCTTCTGTGAATAAAATCATTCTCATTGCAAAGAGGAGAAGCAGCAAGAGACCCACAATTTGTGCGGGGTCACAGGAAGAGCCCTCAGCTGAGGCAGATGGGGCTCACAGGCCCCTTCTGGTCCTCACTTCATTAATCTCCACTTCTGCAGAGCTGGGGGTTGCTTTGGGGTGGGGTTTTCTTCCCTTTTGTATTTTTTTAGCTCTGCTCATCCCAGGATAACAGCCATGGTAGCCAGCTGTGCACATAGTAGCTTGCAGGGACTTGTGCCACTACCTGCCCTGTCACCTGCAATCGAGCATGCAAGGCTGGCTCTCCAGTAGGGAGCTCCCTTTTCCCTCACTGAATAAATGGTATTTTGGGCACGGTCCTATGCATGAACCATTGAGGCCCATGGGTCTGGCTACATCCAGCAGGGAAGGAAGATGATCCTTCTCTTCAGCTACACTCAAGAGTGACCAAGTGGTGATCCCTGAAGAGTTCACTGCTTGTGGGGGAAAGCAGCGGCAGGGCCAGCCCTTTATCCCTGGGTGCTGTTCACTCAAGGTTCACGCTGAACACGTGGCTTAAGGGCCTAAATTAGAAAGCTCAGGTCGCTCTGAACTCACTGGAGAAAGGTGCCTCCTTTCAGGGGGTAACTCAAGAGACCTTCATTTAGGCTCTGCTGACTACAGAGCGTGTCTGTGCTTCTAAATTAGACATCTAAATCAGTAGCCTGTGCCTGTGAGAAGCAAAGTCGTGTGAATACATCCCTATAAATACATATTCTCTGCAGTGCCAATTCCCATAAAGTGAGTGAACGTCAAACATGCAGAGCACAGAGTTGTCAGGGCTTCTCTTCCTGAAGAAAACTGACAAAACTCCCCACGTTATTTGTGGTCCTTTGCATGTCTTGGTTTGTTTCCCTCCTTGCTTGGTTTCTTTCTAAATATTAAAGAGATTTTTCAGACTAAAAGATTTGGATTATTCCCTACAAAACTACATTACCTTTCCAAAGCATTCCAAGGCACAAGTGAGAGAACTGCTCCTCCTGAGGCATGGCAGGTATGTGGTGACAAAATCTAGATTTTGCTGAATTTATGCCTCTGTGAGGTCAAACACCCTTGTTTGTAGACTGGGAGGCACTGGGAAGAACTGGCATTATGAGGCTGCATCATTCCCAGGCTTGCTACGAGGTACCCTCCATCTCAGCAATGCCAGGTGCTTGCTCTATTAAGACCTAGTGCCAGTTTTTGAGCACAAACTGCTCACAGAATTCCCCAAAAGAGCTGAATCGTTGCTGACTCGAGTGCAGGAAATTCCAGACAGGAAGAGGGTCTTTCAACTAAGAAAGCTGGAGTGAACCTGAACACAGGATGATTAATGAAATTGTCTAAAATCTCAGCTAGAGGTGAGGGCACCCTTGCCACTCCTCTCAGCATAGATAATCTTTCTCTGGTATCTCAAACTAAAAGAAAAAAAAAACAAAAACAAAACCACAAATAAACCCACTACTGATATGCAGCTTTTCAAGTAGCAAGTCTAACTCCAGAGGTGAACACTGTGGCAGCACTGCCCCAGCTCGTGTTTTCTGCAGCACGTTCTGGCATTTTAAGTTCCCCACAGAGAGCCATTTACAGCTTTTCTGTTTCTGGGGTAGTAGGAACATATAAAAAAACAAAGAGCACATAAAAAATGCACAAGGATAGAAAGAGGATGCAGCTGAAAGAATTCTTGAGAACTTTCTCTCCATAACAACCCCTAATTGATGGCTTTTGTTTTATTCTGGATCCCCTTTGTTCCTTCTGAGACTACACACCTGGGGACTGAAATGAACCCATTGTGCTCACTCCACAGTGTACCAGGTGTATAAAATACTCATTTCTCCATATTTATCATCCATCTCTACACATTCTGGTTGCAAAATACTGCACAATAACTTGTGTGATGGAAGCAGCAAGAACAGAATCTTGTGCTGTTCCTCCTGAACATGCTTGTGTGCAGTGAATTAAATGGCACAGAGGGATGAGTTTAAAATTGATATTTCTCCTTGTGCCACAATGCCACTAAAGTTGACAGGGTAACAACACTGGCAGCTGAATCAGGTTCCCTCTGGGATTTCAACAAGTGACATGTCAAACCTTACATGAACCAGTACTGAAGTTTCAGGCAGTGTTTCATACCAGAACAGAGTTTTATACAAGCTTCCCTTCATAGCAGCATCACTTTTTTTCAGGTGTAATGAAGTGATGAGCTGTGGAACAAAAAGGAAGAAAGGTAACCAGATACCAAAGGCCTGTATGTATTTATTACTTCAAAGTAAAAACACATTGCAGACTGGAAGGGGGAAAGGTTCAGTAAAAGCAGTTTCAGCAGAGGAATTTAAAATTATTCACATATTCCTTGGAAAGAATCCACAGTACTTTCATCTGGTAAGAGTGGTGCTGTGTTAGAAGTTGTGTCATCTGCAAGAGCAAGAAAATAATAATCCAGCTAACACTTGATTCTGAACCAGTTGACTTGTCCAAGAGCAAACAAAGCAGCATGGGAAGAAGAGAATCAAAAATACACCCTGATCAGTCCAGGGTCAATAGGAAGTTTTGTGGACTGTAACAGCACAAATTCCCTTTCCTAAGAAACAGCTACTATTCCAAATGGCTCCTGAAAAGCACTTTTATGAAAATTCCACTGCTAAAAAAATAAACAAGGAGGCAAAATGACCACCATAAATATAAAAATAAAGAGTAAAAATGCACACGTGTATGTAATATATATATATAAATATAAATATAGATGGAGAATGAAATGTTCTCAGTTAAGTCTGAGACACCATACAAAGCAAATGTGATGTTCTTGCCAACTATGGACAGAAAAAACCCAGCAATTGTGGCAATTAAAGATTCATAGGAGATTCCTGTAAAAAGCAAGAGGCAAAAACCCAGAAATCACCAAAGCCATTTCATTAGACAGGTCAACTTAATTAATTTGTTCAATTTGCTTCCCTTCCATGCAAGGGTGTAAATGCAGGATGGGAAGCAGGAGGCTAGAGGTGATGGGAACGAAGCTCATTAGGAAGCAATAAAGAAGGAAGAGACACCAGAAAATGAATGTTAGTTCATTGGGAGAATTTTAAAAAATGTCATTTGTCTTCATGACACGAGGACAGAGAGCTCAGCGGGTCTGTGCACGGGGTGGGTTTGCAGGGACCTCTGGCTCCTGCTGGCCTCTGACCTCAGTGCTCAATCAAGGCAACACTGAGCTGTGCACGGAGCCACCTCCGAGTGTCTGGTGAGTCGAGTCCTTAAAGATTACAAGCCAAACCCAGAATCAAAAGAGACACCTCATACACCTGACACAGGACTTCAGCAGGCTGCAGATTACCAGGGCCAGTGCTGAAAATTGAAAATGCAAACTCATATACACCTTGGCCCCTGCCCAGCCACATCATACACAGAGCTCCTTCCTTCTCCATGCCTGTGTGACATGGGTGGATGTTACTCTCTGAAGCATTCCATATTTCCATGCTATACTGGAGTTAAGTGCTCTTTAACTGGGACCATTTAGCCAAGCAAAAATGTTACTTCTTCATAGAAACTCATTTCCCATGGGCAGGAATCCTCCCTTAGGAAGGGGGATCCAGACACTGAGCCAGCAGTCTTCTTGAGGAATCTCCACAAGCCACATCCCATAAATAAGTCAGGCTCAATTACTTTATATCAAAACAGTATCTTAGCTTTAATGAGTGCAACAGCCAATACAGAGAGCCCTGCGTTATGAATCGCTATTTTCTCCTTCCCAGCACTTTCTAATTTCCTGCTAAGGAGGCAGTGGAATGGGGTCATTAATCTGAATTAGGAATACCCTGACCTGCTCTGCACTTTATCTGCTAACATTTCCTGCACAGCAGTATCGGATGGGATTCTGTATGTGAGACAACAGTGGGATGTGAGAAATGTAGGTTCTGATTTGAAATAACCTCAGAAGAGGTGTATTTTTACTAGCAAACTCTTGAATGTAAAAGCAGCACAGGGTTCTCTGTCTTGAAGCATCACTGGGAATGTGTTGAGCAGAAAACAGATAACATGTTCTTTAAATGAACTAGCACGGGGATTTTTCTACTTTACCTTCAAATTAAATGTTGGAATAGTATTGAAACTACACCGATGAATGAGACCACAAAACAACTATAAATAGTGGTAATAATAAGGTATTAAAATAGGAAAAGAGTACAATTAATGACAATGCTCAGAAAATTTATCAAAACACTGCTCCATTTATAATGCAACTTCCCTCACACCTGGGAGCCCAAAGGCCCTGACAAAAGACAGGTCATGCTGGGTCTGTGCTTTTCAAGCAGAATTGCACAAAGACACAAACGTGAAATAGCCCAAGGGGTCCAATATCTGAAAACACCTATGCACTCAAGCCTTGCTTTCTTTTTTTATTATTATTTTTTTTAATGGGATTAAAATAGAAAGTGCAAGCTGTAGTCACAGAGTGCATTCCCATTGCACGTGGCACTGGACAGACTCGGACCAACAAAAATACCTGGCCAGACTGAGACCTCAGCACTGCCCAGCCCTGCTGCCAGCTGTTTTACAAAGGAATGCACCTCCCTCAAAATAACTTTCCACAAATGGATAATCCCTGCAAAGTCAGTGGGAGTTTTCCACAGGATTTGAACTGCTCAAGGAAAGGAGAATTTCCAGGAGCCAGCCCAAGACCCTGATGAGTTCATATGCAAGGTCTCCTGAGTTTCCAGGGCTCCTCTAGCAGGTATGGGCCTAATGCAGACAACAGATTCACAAAGGCCTGGAATGGTGAATATCCATCACCTGGGACTCAGCATCCTCATCTGCAGCAGCACCATGGGAAGCTTTGGCTGGAGACACGGAAGAAATGCTGCACACACATCTAACCCAGCAGAACACGGCCAGCTCTCACTACGAATTACTCAGTAATTATTCTCCAGCCCCTCTATGTATTTGAGAAGCCAAGAAGATTAAAAGTCAGTAGCAAAACTTCCTCCACCATATTTCCTTGGTAAAATCTCAATTTTCTCCTGCCTATTGTTGTTTTACTAAGCCAAAATCCCTTCAGCTTTTTAGGTCCACTTAGAACTAAGTGATCTTTCCTCTGCCCCAAATCTCTGGCTCCCAGGGTGGCATATCCATTATCAGGGTTGGATGACATGATAACCAGCTGTATCTCATAGTGCCAACATTTTTCAGCTCTGTGAACCTCAGTGCTAAACATGTACTTAGACAGACTAGAGCTTAGAGCCAAGGAAGTTAATTAAGGCAGAAGACAAAACTTTTCAGTTGTTCAGATTTCTGTGCTTGTTATTTGTTGGCTGTGACTTGATTTTTCTCAAGATGAAAACAATCAGCTCATTTCAGCCCCTTCTCAGCCTGCTGACATGACAGAAAAGAGGGAGAAAAGATAATGCTGTGCTCCTGAAGCTGACAGGTATCAAAAAGTAGATTTGAAATTTTGGGGCTAAGATCCCTTCAATTTTTGTACAACAGCTTCTTCTCCAAATGAGTGGTGTTGTGGAGTTCCCCTCCCTCATCCTTGCACAGCAAGAGAACGTGAGATGAAATGTTCATGCTGGAAGCCACATGAGCATTGACAGGTGAGCTGATTTCCTCCTTTACTTGATGTAAAGAAGTTTTACAGGAACATCAGAGTTTTCTCTTCCATGCAAACAGATTACAAAAAAAAGTAACATACAGGCTACAGAACCAATATTTTTTTTACCTCTGCTAACATATGACACTCACAACAAGCAGGATGGAGCTGAAGAAAAAGAAAATTGCCTATAGAGCTTCCTACCATTCCCAGTCCCGCTACCATTGTCCCATCTCCCTTTCTTGTTACCAGGACACAGGAATTCCCATATATGAGATAACTCTCTGACTTAAAAAGACATTTTATACTGGAAAAAAAGGTTAGAGAGGGCAAAGGGCTGGCAGCTCCTGTCTTGATTGATCTCATTTATCTTTTAAATAAATATATGCTGGTATAAGAGCTAAAAAGAGCAAGGTAGCCTTTAAAAGTGTGGGTGTACCCAGAAGGAACCTCTCTGCTGCTTATTCAGCTCTGACTTCCTTTTTTTCCAGAGAAAGAACTGCAAACTGTGGAGCTGATGACCTGTGGTTTGACAACTGCTTTAGGACCAGGAAATCACTTGCTCTACACTGGACAGGCACTGGTTTGCTTTATTTTTTTTTTCCCATTTTCAGCCTTTGACAATAAAAAAAATTTATTACATTTTGGCAAACAGTGAAGAGTGCAGGAACCGCTGGTCAGCAGTCCTGCTGCCTCAGCATCCTGCCTTTGCCAGTAGCTTTCAGGAAACCCATCTCTTTTTTGGGCAAACTTTACTGGTTCCTGTTGTCCCCAGGGCCCACACAGACACTCCCTCGTGGCTGTGCCCCCATGGTTGAGCACATCAAACAGCCCTTCCTTAACTCTGAACGTGCTCCATCAGCCTCCTTTACTGCACACTTCCAACCTTTGAGGAATGGCATTGTTTCTCAAGGAAAACCTCATGATTTTCCACTGACATTCCACCTCTGAGCAGTCCCTCTGTCTTACAGGTGGGTCACAACACATTAAAAATAACAAATCCTATGCCCAAATTAATTCCTTGTCCCGTTTGAGCTGTGACACCAGTAAGTAAATCCTAAGCTCTATTTCCAATTCCCAGTAAAGCCGTAACACATTCTAACACTTTTTTTTCTCTCTCCTTCCACTGCCATCCGGTTTTTCCAAAGGAAACAGAGCAGCTCTTTTCATGAGCTTTTTGAGAATTTTGGAGGCTGACACTCAGCCATGCAGCAATTCCTAGAAAAAGGAAAGCAGAACAACTGAACATTTGAACTCCCACAAATAACCTTCACGAAGATTTTCCACATGACCCAGAAGAATTATTTTTAGAACCAGAAAAGTAGCTTTATTCTCTATTTCCATTTAGTGCTTGCAATGTTGGAAAGGACATTCAGTAAGGATGAGCATTATTATTTCTCCATGATGTGGATTCCCTTGGAAAAGCAGTAATTCCTAGAAGTACCAGCCATGATGAAGACAGGCTGTTCTAAGCACAGTGTAATCCATGGTGAGAGCTTCTCCCTCTCAAGGATTTTCAACCAAAGCAGGCAAAACAGAGCAAACAAAGGATGAGGAGTTTGTTTGGGAGGCCAGGGATCTTCCCTAGCTCCTGTTTTGCTGCAGTTTTGTGTGAGATGGGACAATCCAAAAACAGCTCTAGGCTTTAGACTCTATTTCCAGGCAGAAATGCCTCCACTACCTTGCCATGGACTGAGAGGTTTTGGCAAAAGCTCTCAACTGCCCTTTTCCACCTCAGACCCCACAGGCAACTTCCCTCCATCCCTGACTTCTGTTCTCCACTCTGCAGGGCCTGGGGGCACCAGATGCCACTGGTTGGTCACAGAAGAGGCTCAGTGGTGCAAACCAGACCATCCTATTTCCAGTTTTGATAACCCCACAGCTTCACAGCCCACAAAAAGTCCTGTTATTTCCACAGCATGCCTGCTCTCTTCATTTCTCAGTGAATACACTTTGCTCAAAAGCCCAGCAAATGAAAAATGCTCATGTCCACTTGACAGGACCCCACAAGATCCTGGCTCCCATCGACCCCTCAGTGAGTGCAGTGCTGAGGGGAGGTACAGAATGGGCTGCCTTGCACCGTGGAGTGACATTTCCCACACAAATCTACCTGTCTGATTTGCCAACCTCTTACTTATTCCTACAGCCTGAGGATGAGCAGCAGCCAATGATAAATGCTGTGTAAGCAGGTTTTTCTGTACGAATTACACAGAACTTTCATTTGCACGGCACAGGAAATGAAGCCATAAATTCTATTTGCTGTAACAGCCCATTACATACATCATTTTACAGACTAGCACAAACTCTGATGAACTCAACTAAAATGCATCTCAGCAAATGGTTGTGGAGGAGCTGAGCTCTGCTTGGAATCCATGAAAATTAAGGAGATGCATCAGTTGGTTAAAACAGATTTGGGATTCCTGCTTGGGTTCCCAGTATGGGTGAGAACCAGGACCTGTTTATGTCTGGTTTCTCCCTTAATATTAAAAGTCCATCAAAACCTCCCATAGTATTTATATCCCTATTTCTTAAATTAAACTGGTCTACACAGACCTTTTTGTGCTGTGCAATGCTGCAGATGAAAAACCTTGCCTTAGGAAATGCTTCTCTTCAAAGCTTTCCCATCTGCATTGTCTCTCTCCTGCAATATCCAGTTGAGACATCAATAGCAACATGGATACAGGTTCTGGCTGAACATTGGGGTGGTTTTTAAGGCAAAAAAAATATTCCATGAGAATAACACCTTTTAAGGAACCACTGAAAAGCTCCTGTGAGAACCATATAAATTATAGTGAATCAAAAGAAGAAATTCCAATTACAGAATTAATAATTTTTTATTTTTTATTTTGTGGTCTCATGGAAAGGCTTGAAATTTTGCATGTGTCATCTGTTGGTTATTTATCAACGCTTGACATACTATGCTACTTATTTTAAGGAAGTTGTATTAATTTGCATGTTGTAAGAGGCTATCCTGGTTTTATCCCCATTTTATGGGTAGGAAGTGTTAATGACAGACTGTAGGAATGTCACAGGAGGTATCTGTGCCTCCCTCACTATGTGCAGGGCACAGCCCAAGCTCCAAGCTGACGCAGAAATTTGTTTACTGTGAAAACACACCCAGGAATATTCCCAGGACACATGAGGCAAAACTGCCTTATTGACTGGTGGGATCCACATCCATCAGACCCTTGCTCTGGGCACAAAGTTCTTATGTTTTTGGGGTGACAGGCCATGAATCTCCTCCTTCCAATGAGAACCATCTAAAGATGAATTTGTATTTAGCTGCTCTGTCAGTCTGCAAATCTAACAAAACAATTCAATCTGCTTTTTTTGTTTTAATAGCAAAGATCATCATCATCATCAAGAAGTCAGAATTAAGAGAGACCTCTTTTTTTCTTCCCCCCAGGTTTTGTTCCTTTTTTTCCCCACAATGAATGAAAACTCTGATGCTGCAGAGGCCAGGAGAAATTTAGCCATAATTTAGGCACTCACACCCACATCTCCACAAGTGTGCAGGGTCAGTGTGCCAGGTTTTGTTTGCTTAGGTGGCTCCCATCATTATCTGATTTCTTTCCCTCCGTGGGTCATGGCTGTGCTGAGAAGCACGTTCCATTTATACAAATAGCATCTCAGTTCTTTAATTAAAATGCAGCATAATCAGAAACAATTGAACAGCCATCACTGAGGCACAAGGCACAACAGCTTGTTACACACAAGCCACAGAATTAAGGCTGGAGACAATTTTCATTTGTTTCCTTATTAAGGAACATAAATGAAGCCTTATATTATTTGAAGATGCTTAGAGAATATAGGTATGAGCACTTGGTGGGTTAATCACTTCCAGACTGAAGACTGTTGGTAATTTCTTTAATTACAGTACAACTAATCAAACACAGAAAACTCAAAAGAATTGGCTGGTTCCTATGGATTAGACTGCAGGGGTCCCATCTAATTTCAGCGACTTAACCCACAATTTCCAGTAATGTATTTCAACTCCATGTCCAGAACAAAAACCAAAGCTGCATAGCAGATGGTGAGGTTACCATACCAGTTTCTGTATTTTTATTTAATACAGCCACAGCTGAGGCTTGGTGGGAAGAGAACATTAACAATCAAACTGATCGAATGCAGCTCTTGCTATGGAGTCAGGATAATCAGGTTAAACTTGCTGCAAGAAGCTAAGTTCATAAACCCAAAAAAGTCACCTAATTGCAACCTTTGTTCAAAAGAGCAAATACAACAGTCAAAGCAAATGCAAGTGTGTAAACTGATGCCTTTGTCTGCTTTAGTGTGTAAGACTGGAATTTTTCTTTATATTGAAATGTAATTACATTTATTTAGGGGTTTCAATATATTAAATAATATACTGTCATTACGTTAATATTCTCCTGAACTACTTAATTTTCTATTTATTTTTAACATGCATTTTTCATATTTTTAAAAGCCTTTTATAA
This sequence comes from Chaetops frenatus, assembly GCA_013400775.1. NCBI lineage: Eukaryota > Metazoa > Chordata > Aves > Passeriformes > Picathartidae > Chaetops > Chaetops frenatus. Next base: position 1,424,296 of record VZTR01015106.1, read on the forward strand.
AGTTAAGATGTTTATACTTGGCTGATTCTGACATAAAAATAGAATTAACCCAGTAAGTCAGAAATCAGCTCTTGCTAAAGAAGACCTAAAGAATCTTAAATGTATTCACAGTGACACATGGAATAATAATTATTTTTACATGGGCTGTGATGGAGAAGGTAATAGAGTATATTACAATTCATGACAATAATAACCTGTCTTTAATCCAACATACAGTTTTCATGAAAGATGAATTTAAACTGCAGACCAACCAGAGGGGGGGAAAAAAAAAGGAATGAACATGGGGACAGACAATCTACTATCTTAATATTAATAGCGAAGGAAAAATATCTTGCTGGCAGGGTCTAGTCACACAAGAATGAAAAGATAAATTTCAGGGAAATTCCCTTCATCACATACAGCAGCTGGAAAGAATGTAAGTACAATCCTCTGCTTCCCCATTTTAAAACAGAAGGGGATGGCCCAAAGAGTTTGAGACACCTCTGGATTTTCACAGCTGATCTGTAATATGCACTTGTGCATCTTGATTCTCCAGAGAACTTGGTAACCTCCTGCTAAATCTCATTTACAGTCCAGCCAATTCTCACCTTGAATTTTCTAGGAGCCTCCTGACCTCAGGTACACACAGTTAATTCTTCCTCATAATTTATCGTATCCTTCTTTCCAGCTAATTCAATTACTGCTTGATTAGTGACACAAGACAAAGGAGAAAATAAACCTGGGATATCATTAACAAACAGAGCCAGGGAATTCACCTGCAGGTTTCCATGAGAGGCCTCTTGTTCAGGCACAGTGACACGAGCAATGACCAGGGGATCCCTGTGCCATCCCCCTGAGTGGCCCTGAAGCCACAGGATGGGTCACAAATCACTGTGATCACTTGAGCTGCTCCTGTTCAGCACTGAGCCAGTGCTGTGGGGTCCAGGCTCCTTCCTCTTGCAACTTGTGCAGCTTCCCTGAATCCCAGCTCCCAAATTAAATAATAGGAAGAATGACACTTGGTTATCTCGATAGGAAAATAAAGACACCAGTGCCTTAGGGAAGGGTTTTACTGGTGTAAGTCACAGAGCTGAAGACAGAGCTGACAGCTAACTGGGAAATTTGCTTATCCCAGAAATGCTGGGTTTGAGTTATCCAGGGAAAGATGCAGCACTGCATCCCAAAGCAGGCTGCTCTCTGGGCAGCAAAGCCCAGCAGAAATGAATGATTTGCTGCACGTGCCTTCACGGGAGCTTTGCTGACTACAGGAAGGTTTTATCAAATACTCAGAGGGTTCCCCAAATGCTTGAGCAGATACTCCAGCAAACCATTCCTCTTCCTACCTGCTCACTTAGCAGCATTTGCTCCCTGTGCTTGAAAACACCTCCCTTTGCTTTGGCTCCAGCCAGAGAGGATATGAGAGGGAAGTGGAAGGCAAATTCTGCTGGTCCCAGAGCTCCAGGGGAGTCCTCCTGCTGGAGTTTGTTCAATGACACCGTTAACAGCCCTGCTTTAATACTCCTGCTTGCCTGCCACTCCAGAGCTGCTCTCAAGTCTGTGCAGATGGGAAAGTATTTTCCTCCTTCCCCTCTCCTCCAGCTGGAAGAGGATTGCTCCCCAGTAAATCCCACCGAGTGACAGCCGTGCTCTGCTGCAGCACGAGAGATGTGACACTGCACCTTGGGAGGGAAAGCTGCATGTGCTGGGCAAGGTTAACTGGGGAGGCTCTACTGAGACCAATGGACTTTTGCCACACAAACCAGAGAGTATGAAGATTATTTTAAAAGGCATCATTTTCCACCATGTCAAAGTGCTGCCCAAAAGCAGAGTTTTTAGCATTCATCTAACTGGACTTCCAACAGCATAAATAGAAGATTGTTATCTCCAGAGTAACACTCCAAAAGGTGATTTCAGATAAGGAGTAGCAGGGAAAGATGATGAACCCAACAAAAATAAACATTCTGAGAAGAGGAAGATGTTTCTGCCAGCACAGATGGGTTACAGCAAAAACCACTTACAGCCAGAAAAGTGATTCATCAAAATTATTTCACATGGTTTGCCACATGGTACCACAGCAGCCTCTGACATTTCAGGGATCTAAAAGGTGTCACCTGGTGTCATGCCCAGACACACATAAATACTCTACTGGAGATAAACTCAAGAACCAGATAAATCTTATCCTTTGGAGAAACTTGAGCTCCAGAGCATGTTTCAAATGTAAAATTTTACACCCTGCCTCAAGAAACTGTATTTTTCTCAACCAGCAATTCAGGATATTCCGAGTTCTCCAGTATTTGGAGAACTGCAGCTCCACTGTTTTATTCTCCAGTGTTAACATATGCTTGGCTTGAAAACAGGGACTGCTTTAATCAAGGCTTATTTGGCCATTGTACTTTTGGAATTATGAGATCACCAAAGGACCCAGCTTAGGATAATGATAGCAAATAGAACGACTTTGGCTTAACAGGGAAGTATAAATTATGTCTAATGAGGATACATCCACCTTGTGCCAACTGGTTAAGCAGTGCTCCCACAGATGTTTCATACGCACAAACTTCTCAAATCCCATGTTTTCATTAAAAAATGACCATAAAAATAAAGATGTTTCACCCAGTGCTACAGACATTTTTTTCTTATTTCATGTAAGGTTTTGAAGCACGATTTGGTCAGTACACTGGAGTTGATCCTGCAGGATTTACTCTGTGAGAGTTGGATGGAGCAAACCAGAGTTAAGGCACCGGGTGTTGGGCTGCCACTGCCACGTCCTTGGTGGGTGCAGGGGCAGAACCCCCCTGCTGCTGGAGGCAAAACGACAACCAAACAAAAATCTCCATGCAAAGCAAGGAAAGATTATTTATTTTCCCTTGATCCACAGGAAGAGAAAACTTTTCCAGGGAGCCCATAGCCAGCAACAGACTATTCACTGCCTGTGCCTGCTCGCTGCTGGCCAGCACCAAGGGACAGCGAGGGAACTGCAGGATTTTGGGACAGCCCTGACACCCCCACTGCTGCTGGGATCTCCCACCCAACACACTCCATGTCCTATCCCTGCCCTCCAGGATGCTCTGCATGCCCTGCAGCCCCTCTGCAGGCAGATGGCACATCCAGGAGGCAGGAATTCAGTGGCCACTGTGAGGAAATTTGTTGAAGGTGCAGCATTTCCGAGCAAACGCACATTCACGGCTCTCCCTGGAACAAGGCTTCCAGTATAGCTGTGGTCAGAATCTGCTCCAAAGGAAGTTAGGCTTATTTATATTCTGGAGTCAGATTTGAGCCCTTAGTATCTTGTTTTCCATATTCACTTTAACAAAGCATGCCTTTTCCAAGGCTTGCTAATGAGCCTAGCATACTTAGGGAAAAAATGTAAAATATACAAACAAACTCACTGTCAAATGGGTTTTTCCAAGACCTGGACTGAAACTCAGAGAAATAAGTAATAAATGCTATGTCCCTCCAAATATCTTACAAACTCTGACGAAGAAAAAAACCCCAACCTTGATTTTTTGGCCAAATCTCCCAGCTGCTTTTGCAATTCATAACAGGTCTGGCTGAAGAGTTGGTTCATTTTTATAAATCCAGTTCCTTTTCACAAAAAATGTTATTTTAATAACATCCAAATCCTGATTATTTCGTGGTTAAAACCAAACTTTGTTAAAAGACAGTGCCTTTTCCTGCACTGCACTTTCACCCAACGTACATGAAAGCACTTCAGAGTTTCTTTTGGAAAGAGTGTGCCCCTTCCAGAACCAATGCTGTAACTCAGGGATTAGGATGGGTGAATTTGAGAAGAAAAATCATAAATCAAGACAAAAAGATAGCACCTAAAATCCTGGAGATCAGTAAACCATCAAAACATGCACGACACTAACTCTTTAAAAACCACATATGTTCACATATGCAACTAACTGGTGAACAATCAGTGCAAGTTCCAAACTGATAACATCACTCCAAACACCAGGATACCCAAATGTCAGGTTTTGAAGGATATATTTCACTGGATTTCCTTTATTTTGTCAATGCTGATCAGCACTGGACTCTCAAGGATTCTTCTCCCTTCTTGCAGGTGTAACATTTTCAAGGATCCCCTTGCTAACTCACTGTTCTGATTTCCTCATAAACTCAGGAGTGGTGTGTATTTTGTGCCTGAACTGTTGTAGGCAGACACCAGAAAACATTTTTGCCATATTTGCACACATTGCTCATGGAATTGTGTGCAAATACATCCACTGCAAGTCCACCTGTGAGCTGTCATCTGCCTCATCTGAGCAAGCTTTCCTCCACAGGAATTCTGTCCTGACAAACGACACAAAAATAACCCTCTAGGCACCAAATATGGTTCTCAGAAATGCATCTGCCAGCCTTGCCACAAAGCCTTTTTCCACCTCCAAGCTCCATTACCCGAAATAGCTCTGAAGTATTTCCAAAAGGCCATCAAGACACAAAGCAACTTTTACATGTGGCTTGAAGCCTCTTGTTTCTCACCTACTACGTGACAGTGGAGGGGTCTGGGGAGGTTTGGAGCCTGTGCTCCACACATGCACCGGAAGTCTCTATGGAGCTGCATCCCATAGTGTGCTTGGCACCAGACTTACATAAGTAAATATTGTAATTTCTGACATCTGATGAGCTTTTCCTGAAGGACAACACAACAGATCTTGGCCAGGGGCTCTCCAGTGCCACAGCACACAGGAAACACTGTTAGCCCTCAAATAAATAATTAATAGAATTTTGCTTAATGAAAAGTTAGGAAACAAAATAATCACACCAGCATTAGCAGGCTGTCCTTCAAAGAAGGTGCTTGCCAAGGACAAAAGCAGTCACCTGAAGTGGAATCCACCATCCAGAGATTCAGATGGAAATCCAGCTCTCTCAGGTCAAGTTCTCCAGCTGGTCTTGGTATGGAGGGAAGCACTTCTTGCTGTGCTTCCCAAGCACATCCTCACTCTGCTGATGAGTACCAGCCACAGGCACTTTGCTCTCCCCTCATGTCCCATCAGACACCAAATCTCAGTAACCAAATCTACAGAAACTCAAGGGAAACCAAAGGCAGCACAGGCTCTGCCAGAAAACAGACCTGACAAATGCCACACCAGGGGATGATTTGGACCCAGTGCCACCAGGCACTCACAGGCACCCAAGGAGTGACACAGCAGCAACCTGGAGCTCAAGGCTCCTTTCCTCAAAATTCAGTCCTGTAGGGCTTCAGGGAGCAGGGCTCCAAACCCTAATAGGGATTTGGAGAATTCCAGAGTTTGCTGCTCCAAAAACACACAGTTTGACCAGCCTGCTGTCAAAGCCCATTCCTACTAAAACAAACATTTAACATGTGCAAATACTAAAAGATGAATTTCCTGTTTGAACAGTCAGCACTACAGAACATTGCCAAAGGAATCATTGCAACATCTGTCAACGTAACCAACCAACTTCCAGCCAGAAAATAGGACAACCATGATCTGCCATTGAGAGTCAAAACCAACGCCCCAGCACAGCCTCTCTATACCAAATTCCAGGTGGAGACAAATGATGAGCAGAATGGGGTGCAAGGAAGAGTTGCTGTGATCTCTTACCCTTCCCTTCCTGCCCAAATAGGCCAAGAAGCAGCTTAGGAGTGAAAGGCCCTTTGGTACTTATCAAAGGAACAACCCTTCAGGCAGTGACAAGTTTGAGACAGTTCTGTACTTCCCAAAAAATCAGATGCTTATGACCATGGAGCTGCTTCCCTCAGATATCTCATTAGCAGAGTTGCAAGCCTGGCCAAACCTCCACAGCAGACATGTAAAGGCATTGCAGTGATGGCAACAACAAGTCATTAATATTGACAAAAACTTTGCTTCCATTTTTTTTTAACAAATATTTCCAAGGGCTTCTCTCATTTTCTAAGCAAGCACACATTCCTCATCACTCACAGGAAATCATTGATAACAAAAAGGTTTCATTTCAGTTCTAAGAGAAAAAGTGTTGCTGCTGACAGCCCATAGCACAGATGTGTGCTGGTCCCTGACTGTGTCCCAGTTCTCAGCATTTCCTTCCTGCACAGACTCACTGAAAGCTGGGACAGTCCCATCCATGAGAAATGTCACTTTATCAGTGGTCATGATGCTGATGTGGCTATGGGGGTTTTAACCTTTTTTAGCAACCAGAAAGTCCTCTACAGCCTGAGTGCCAGAAAAGTTATTACACCTGTGTGCAGAAAAGGTAAAGTTTATCAGTTTTGCTTTAAAAATTATGTAGAAAAAGCAGAGGGAGCCAAATAAATGCAGTCTAATTTTTCCAGGTGGTTAAAGAATCCTCCAGTGCCAAAGAAGTGGTTTCTGGCCACAGATGGCCAGGGGAAAATTTCCTTTGTGAACATGCTGCCAGTGGAAAGCTGGTGGAGATATTTCTGAGCCACTTCTTACTATTGTGGCAAATGGAATATGCCAGGAAAGGGGAGGAAAGGGAGGAAAGGAA
>VZTR01015106.1:1431324-1485844 GCA_013400775.1 Chaetops frenatus
AGGAAAGGAAAGGAAAGGAAAGGAAAGGAAAGGAAAGGAAAGGAAAGGAAAGGAAAGGAAAGGAAAGGAAAGGGTGCAGCAGAGCAGTTTGTATTATCTCAACTAGAAGATGCTACAGAAAAGCTGCAGGAGCAAGACCCAGCTGATTTCCCAGTATTCCCTCCCTGGATACCTGCATGGAGCCTGCAGGGAGGAAGGAGCTGCTGCCATCCCAGCCAGCTCGCATGCCTGGGATTTGTAAATGTGAACGGGGCCCTTAACTCCCAAAGCCCTTCTTCCTGTTTCTATTTTAAACTAAAAGGAGCCACTCAGAACTTACAGAGGAAGGCACGGCCCTAAAGCTCTCCAGGCTCGGGGCATCTGAAGCAGCCGAGGAAAATGTTGTGTTGCAAGTTGTTGTTGCTGCTGCTGCTCTTTGTAACTTCGTTAAGAAAATATGTAATTGTGTTTTAAAATACAGAAAATAGAAATGGAACAGGGGGGAAAAGGCACAATTGGCACAGCTCAAGTCAAACACCCGAGTCAATATATCAAATATTTCCAGTGCCATACTCTGTTTCCAGCTCACTTCCATACATTGTGGATGGGAGTTTCCCTCATTTCCTTTGGGATACCACCTCCAGACATAATCCAGCTCATTAGAAAGAAGCTCCTCTCAATATCCAAGCTCAGTATTCTTTTTTCATCATTTTTATCTTACCACTCTTTTTTGTGCTTTTCCCCTCATTCTAAACCACTCCTTTATTACTCAGCTATATTAATGCTCACCCTTTCAGTGATAATCAATGGAGCAGTTGCATTCAGAAAAACCCAAAATGAACACAATTAATTAATAAGAAAAATCTGTAAATCACTGCCACACTCTACTCAGCCACTTCCCACTCCTGCACAACACCAAACTCTGTCTTGAGAATTTGGACTCAATTATTTGACACAAAGTTTGGAAGATGAAGACCCAAATGCATCTTTAAACACACAGAGCAGTTTCCTGAAGTGAGGCCATGCAGTTTGAAGCAGTTAAATCCAGCTGGCTGCATGATCCATACAGCTGTGGCTTCCCTCAGCTCTTAAATAAAATATTAGGGTGTGTTTCTATTGTTTGTTGGCTGTCATCAGCCCATCTTTCAGCTGACGGGGGTTAAAGGCTATGTAGATTCCTGGGACAGCTGTTTGGTAATTGTCACAGGCAGTTACTTGGTAACCCTGGAACAGCAATCTCAGGAGGTGGATTCTTGGTTGCTAAGCGATAAATTCAGGTAAAATAACCTTTTCCTGGATTTTATTGCAACTACAGGCTCCAACTGTATAGTCCTGTGCTTTTTCTTTTTTTTTTTTCTTTTCCTTTCTTCCCAGGGATGGGATTTAAAATTATTGCTGAATAACTTTTCTGGGATCTCATGCAGCATTCAGCACGGGTTAAATGAAGTGGCACCATATTCCAGAGCTATTTAAAAGGATAAATCCACAACAGGCTTCTACAGCACTTTGCAGTTGATTTGCTGGGTGCAAGAGAGTGATTTACACAACAACAAGCTGAGCAAAACAGAGAAAGGGGCAGGTGCTGCTCCAAAAAAAGACTTGCTGTTCCTATTTGCCTTCCTGGCATTAGGAATTTTTAAAAAATTTATTTCTAAGAAACTGCAACATGCAGGTTTGAGCTGAGCCAGGTGCTTTTGTGCCTAAGGCTCGCTGAGCAAAGCACTGCAGCCCCCACTGCCCTTGGCAGCACCCTAGGGGTCAAACTCCCACATGGACACAAAGTCCCTCAGCAGTTCCCTCCCGAGTGTCACAAGCAGGAGCTCAAAGAGAACCTCAGCTTCTGTGGAAGCCCTCAGTGCTCAGTAATTTCTTCAACTATGAAACAGATCCTGGCAACATTTCTTTTTCTGTATGGCAACCTTAATTACAAAAGCCTTAGAGGGTGCAATTCTTAATCTTCATTTTCAACAAAGGTATTTTTATTGGTTGATTCCTTATCATTATTGGGTAATTCTCACGTCCATTTTCAAGGAAATGAATAAATCAACACATGCCTTCCTCCAGAAGAGATGTGCAAACAGAATTTGGCTGAGTTGGCTGCACTAACCCCATGCTGCTGTTACAGAGCAGGGCAGACAAGGACTGTGGTCAGAGTTGGGATGCTGGATGCACAAGGCAGGTTCAGCACTGGCTCCAGGCAGGGAGCCAGGTGGAGCTTCCCAAAGGCTCTGTGCAGCCACCCCTGTGTGTCTCAGCCAGCAGCAGCACCCACCAGGGCAGGTACCAGCCCAGCTCCCTTTTAAGGGGCCTCTGACCAGCACAAAGAAAATTCCATCCTAATTCCTAAAACGTCCCACCTTCCTCTTGCTGAGGATCAGAAGGAGGATGTTGATCCCTGCCCTGGGATTGTGCTGTCTATGCCATTTCATTTCCCAAACACACCAGAAGGGCTTTGCAGAACTCTCTTATGTTCCTTTCAAGAAGGAGAAATCAAAGGTGTTCCTATGCCCAGACCCTTGGACAGTAACCTGTGATCTGGGAACAATTAAGCTCTCAGGAGCTGTCGAGCTGACATCAGGAACTTTCAGGGAGGATTTCTGCAGCCAGTTCTACAAAATCCCAGTGAGCAAGACCAATCCTTGCCTCACTGACAGGAGCTTTACCATGTTCAGACTCACCTTCTTCCCTTGACCAGGGAGAAGTGAACTCCTCAAGCCATACTAAAAACCTAAGGATATCTCAGCTAGCAAAGGAACCTCCCATTTTACTAATAAAAGTTAAAGGAATGAACTGAAAGCAGAGAATTGGTTTGAATGAGAAAGACACTGACATGTAACAAACCCTTTTGTCACAAAGATCACAGAACTGCTCCCCTTTCAATTACTACAGAAATTACTGTTAAGGAGAAAGAAGATCTGGGCTGTGCATACACAAAACTAGGAGAAAAATTATGGTGTCCAGTGAGACAAAAGACACATTTTTCAGAGATACTGCACTTCTGGTGAAGGAAGAAGCCCATTTGCTGATGTTTGCCCTCACACCTGGGGAAGGTGGCTCACCCCAGGATGACCCAAGGGTTTGATCCTTGCAGGCTGTTCAGGGGAAGGCTGATGGAGTGGTCCAGCCATGGTTCCCAACTGAAGGGCCAGTGCAAGTTGTGCTTTCCACTCCTTTATGTGCCATATGGCCAGTGAAGGAGGCTGGCTGGGATCTCTTATTGATGGTTTTAGCTTGATGCTCAATTTCTACAGCCCCAGGAACACAAAAGCTCTAAAGCTGCATTGTTGTTCAAGGTATTGGGTTTGCATGAAAGCAGACAGAAAATACCACTTGCTCTGGAAAAAGTCAGGTAAAATGACACACAGAGTCAATATTCAGTGAAAGACTGGGGTCTAAAGACAGTGGAGGTCAAAGGGAGAATGGGCAGTGGCTTTCAAACACACAAAAAAGCACAGAAACAAAATCCAGCTGTTTGGAAAGGCACGGGGTAGGAATGGGTCACATTTCACACCACATTTTAAAGGACATACGTAATACATCTCATTTAAAAGTGTGAAAATCAGATCAGATTAAACATAATATTCTATACCCACCTATAAACAACTCATCCTAACCCATTTCACTGCTTCTTCAAAAGAGGGCAAAGCAACTGTGTCCAAATCAAGAGGCAAGTATCTGTTTCTGTGTGATCTGAGGCTGATCCAGCACCTTCGGAGTCAATGAAAACATTCCTGTTGACTCCAGTGTGGTTTGGATCAGGCTCCTCCTAAGAGAGAGCCTTATACCAGGGAATTTTCTATTGCAGGAGAACATCTCAGATTCTGTCCCACAACTGTCTTTCTGTTCCTCAAAAATACTTTTTCAAGGAAACAAGGTGCCATCTTTTGTGAGACGTTTCCAGGCGGCTTTGAACGCTGAGCAAAATTACTTTGCTACAGAAATCTCATTAATAAATGGTTATTGAACATGTTTTGAAATGCTGCAAAGATCTGTCTCAAGAATTAAGCACAAGATTCTACCTCTAAGTTATGCAGAAAGGAAACAATTGTCGATTTTTCTACAGCATATATATCATCCTGTGCCTAGGAGTCATTTCTTCCCTTAAAATGGCATTATTTTCATTATATTCTTTACCCTTTTTTTTTAATGTTTCAGATGATAATTAAACTTTTAATAATTAAGCAATGCTTTCCTGAGAATGGCCAGGCCCTATTTCTGTTTCCTTATCCCCCTGGTACTCAGGCAGTATCCCTACGAAAAGCAGCAGGGATTAAACAAGCCACGACTTTTTGGGACCCAGACAAATGGAGAGTAGAACAGAGAAGGCAAAAATTTTTAACTCACACAAACCTTAAAATAGCACCCTCCTTGCTTGTCATTTTTATCCCTTGAGAAGATCTCCAGGAAAAAAAAAAAAATAAATTTTTTTTTTTGCATTTTCAGTCTCACAAAAACCATGGGTTCTCCAGCAATGAGGCAACGGAAAAAATCAATACTTGCCATGTACCATGTAACCAATAGAATAAGGGCAATGATTTATGTATGGATGGATGCAGACTGAATCAGCTGGGGCCTCAAACACAGGCACAGAGAGAAGGAGAGAGAGAGAAAGAGAGGTGTGGGGGTGAGCTGAGCTGGACTGCAGTGATTATTCCTCAACTATGGCCAGATTTTTTTTTTCTGCAGCAATGATCCCCCTCCCTGGCACTGCAGGACGTGGAGGAAGGAACTAGCAAGGTGTGGAATATATGCTGGACCAGCTTTTCTCTTTTTGCCTCAGAATAACGATGCTATGTTGAATATTGAGGTACAGTAAAAAAAGGAAGAATGATACATGGGCTGCAGTCCTTCAGGCTTCCAGCTACCTCCACCCTAATAAAGAGCAGCCCAGTGGGGCAACAAGAAATAGTTTAAAGAGAGTCAAATTATCAACAGGATAAAAATGTACCATCACTGCTTCATGACAAGAAAAAGCAGGAAGGGTTCACTGAAGAGAACTACTTATACCCCAGGAGTTTCTGCTGAGAATAGAGTTTTGTAAATTGGATTACCAGGGACACAGCACCATAAGGTATTTAATGACTGTGGTAACTTTTAGGATATCTAATACTGCTGTTGCTTTAGAAACAAAAGCATCATGCTAAAGATTTACTTGTCTGTTTGTGTGATGTAGGCTACCAATAAACACTTATCCAAACTATATTCAATGCTTTATTGCTGTACTGTTAATAAATAGCTCGTGGATGACTTTAAAGTGAGAGTAATTTGCTGCAGAAATGCCATACTATTTTATTAAAAATACCTCCTGTGTAGTTTGTGCCAAGTGCTAAAATAATCTGTAAACATTCCTGCAATTCCTCAGAATTCAGGCTGTATTTACATTTTGCAGAATCAGACGTTCGTTCAGGACTTTTCAATATCGTAGTTTGCCATGAAGTAACCTTGCTATAATTAATATTTCTGCCACAATTACCACTGATGACTGAATCAATTATCTTTTATTTCTGTAACATTTAGACAACATTTAAACCTTGGTATTTTCAGTCTCTCTCTTGAAAGGCAAAATATTTCAGGTAATGCTATAGAACAATAGGAGGCCACCAGTTACATACACCAGTTAGGCAATGTTAGATCAATTAAAGCTTTAAGAATTGGAGGATGTTTGAAAGCCTTAAATTTTATAGATATCTGGGAATTTATCCAGTCAGAATAGAACAGAAATAATTTCCATTCTGCCTCTCCACACCACATTATGACAATCTGCTCGCGACATTAATCACCAGCTACCAAACAATTGTGTGCTATGGTGAAAATATCAGTGAACATATGGACAAAACTTAGTTTAAGTATAAATAGGTTTTTGTTTTCTAAATAATGTGGTTGCATGTCACCGGACTGTGCACTTGAATTATGAAAATTTGGAGTACTTTGCTTTGATATTACCCACCTATACTGTGCTTAGCATAACAGAGCAGACACCTGTGTGGGCATGGCAAAAAAAGCAGGGAAATAATACCCTGAAAACAGAGTTTGTATTTGATTTCCCAGTCAGCCGACAATGGCAGAAAACAACAAATTCAGAGAATGAAAGTATGGAACACATTCTAAAGCAGAATAAGTATAAACAGTTTGTTCCTAATTCAGTTGGAAAATCCTTCTGGTGGCAAATACTCAACAGCAGTAACAACTATCTGTTCCTAGATCCCTCATCCCTCTGTTTTTATTCATCCCACAGATTAGAATCTTGATAAATTCAAGAATTTTTAAGGCCTCTGAATTATGTTAGGCTACCATGGACAAAGCTGCAGCCCATGAGCCAAACAAAGCACTACAGAACACGATCTGCAAGAGAAGACACCTTAGCAGCAACTTCTGATGTGGAAATGAAATTATGTGCACAATTCAAGGGGATTTTTCCAACTGTCCAAAGTCCTGGAACAGAACAGGGTATGGAGATTCTTACCTTGGAGCAATAATTGTAATTCTCCTCCTGCTTTCTCTCTTTCTTCAATAAACAGAACAGAAACTCCACAGATGATGATGATGGACTTCCTTGACTTTAGTTCTGAGCTTCAGCCAGAGGGCCAAGGAGCTCCATCCTTTGGAAGTGGAGAGGGAATAACATGGAAAGCTTGGCAGCACCCTGAGGGAAGGAGTGAAGAGCCAACAGAACAGGTACCAGCTCTGCACAGCCCCAGGCCCAGGTGAGTTACACGAGCAAACAATGCTTTGGAGGCAGGGACGTGGGAATTCCTGTTGGAAATGAATAAAAGCATTTTCCTTTCTCCTGGCCCTGCACTGCTTTGATAACTCAAAGTTGTGCAGTTAAAAAACCTGAGCAGAGCCTCTTTTGGTGTTTGAATACAGCAGCAGAGTTCACTTGAAAGCAGCAACACACAGGTCCATGTTTCATAAACAAAAGGAGAGGTGCACTGTCACTCCTGCCCTGCTGTCTCTGCTCTTAGGCTCTGAATGGCAAAGGAACTTCAGAAATTGAGCAGCAGTGTTATAATTAGGAAAAGATTACAGAAATTATTGAATTTGCAATACAGAAAATTATCTTAATGTTTCACATGTACCAATAAATGTCTGTTTCTATCCAGCACATGATGTTCTCTTTGCAAATCACCATTTGAAAATGCACTGAATTTGAAGAGAACACAGTGAAATCCACAGCTGGATTTTAAAAAGCTGTCCTAAAAAATACTAGAGAAGAAAAAAATCTTATTTATCATTTTAAAAGGAAAATATTTAAATCTTATTTTTACTGCAGTTCATTTCTTAGCATGATTTCAGCTTTTACTAGGAGCAATACAGAGTCAGGCTTGCTCCCATTTATACTAATGGTGAGATTATCAATAAAACTAAATTATCCTTGTTTTTAATATTTGTGCTTTGGAAACCACTGAAAAAAGGAAGCTGGTGTATGACTTTAACAAATGTGTAATTTTTAATTCATTTTCTATACCAGGAAATGGTATATATATGTATATATATGTATATAATGGTATATATATGTATATAATGGTATATATATGTATATATATGTATATATATGTATACAACTGGGTGTTAATTTGTCTTCAAATGATGGTACTAAAATCCTTCATTTCTCTGAAAGCAGCAGGGTAATTTAAAATTATTTAGGGATACACCTACAGAAACACATTTACAACTTTTTCTGACATTGTAGTATTGTAGTTTGTCACATGAATAATGAAATGTCACAGAATGACACAGATTGAAATGCCTTATCATGCTCTAAAAACTGGGATACTGTGGAGCAGCAACATCTGGATTTTTGATGTCTTCATAATTTTTTTTCTTGATGTGGTCAAAGGACCATTGATATTTGGTGGAAACTGCTGAACTACTTCTGCAAAGTGCAGCACTGTCAGGTCCAACTAAAACCAGCTCCTGGAGCAATGAACAGCCTGAGATCCTGCCTAACACAAAGCAGAGGGAATTCAACAGAAATGTAATGTCTGCAAGGTGTCAAATTTAAAACACAGTAAAAGGGGAAGAAAAAAACCAACCCAAAAGCATTGTAGGCCCTGGTTTTGGAAGTGCCCAGATGACAGAAGCAGCACTCACTCTGCAGACAACCTAGTGCTCTCCAGGCACGGCCTCAGTGCTGGGAAAAAAATCCAAAGGGGAAACGGAGCCCTGATATTTGCCATATAACAAGCCCCAAATATTGGTGTATCCATGCCCCCTGAGCAGTTGGAGAGCTGGCAGTGATCAGTTGCAATTACTGTAATTGCATTCATTCTTTGCTATCATTTCCCGTACTTACAGTGCAAAACATCTGATTCTTTTATCTCATGCAAACCACCCCAGCTCTGTCAACAGCTCCTGAATTTTTAAACAGGTATCTCTCCCTCCCCTCTTTTATTCTGCCTGAAATTTTCTGACCCCAGATCCTCAGATAGAGCAACTTCCATGGATTAAACAGTTCTATAGCAGTCACCTAATAAAACACTATTAATTGTAATAGATTTTTGTTTCTTCTTCCAATGATATTTCCATGGCAACATTTTCAGGTTCTATTGTTGAGGGTGTTCTTCATTCCCAGAGCAGGTTAACCACAGGGCAGGAAGGGCAGGCTGTTGGTCAGCCTTTATTTTCTCTGGTCCTTCAGCAAAGGTTAGTTGAGGTCACCAGAAGCCAAAGGGTAATTACTTTTCCTCAACAGGGTTAAAGTCACACAGATTGCTATTGAGACAACTGTATGGATGACCTTCAGGATTTTATGTTCAATCTTCCTTTCTTTCAGCAGAGCAAATGTTAATAAGGAAGCAGAGAGGGTGAGAGCCTGGTGAGCTGCACACTCTGCAGCTCCACGCTCTGCAGTTCTGCTCCTTGTTGTGCAGTTTTGAACAAAAATGCCTTTAGGTGAGCCCAGATTATAAAAGGTTGCACAGTGATGAAGTGTGAAAGCTATCAACAGCAAAAAGAACCTGCTCTGGGATTTCTCTAGTCAATTAACAATATTCCAACGGAAATAAGACCTTTTTTTAGGGGAGCCAGCACCCCCGTATTCTGTTTCAGAGGCCTCCATTTCATCACTAATGTCACTTCCTTCACTCAAAAGAATGAGCTGGGATTGCAGGTTTTAACTAGGCAAGACTTCAGTGCTCAGTGTCTCAGGCCTGGCTCCTTGTTTCAGCTTCCCATGGAATAGCCAGCAAGTCAGGACACTGGTAGGGATGGAGGAGAGCCAGCAGTTCTCACCTGAGCTGCAGAGAAAGCCAGGGAGATGCTTTGGGTAAATGAAGGATTCCCATGGATTTGGGGGAAGGAAAACGGGTTGGTAACACACCAGCATCTCCAGCATAATGTGCTGCATAAACTGGAAATGCACTCCCACTGTGAACCTGCCAATGACAGAGATCCAGTCCACACAAAACCCCAGTGTCCAAGTGTAAATCCAGCTGGATCTCAGGCTGGTGGCCTGGTGACAGGTACAGGTGGCACTAGGAGCACTGGGTGCCAGCGTGTCCCTGCTCACAGCCCCTGCACCAGCACTCCCAGCCAGGCACTGCTCTGCTCCTCTCCCCTCCATAAACTGAACTTCCCCTGTGGTTCCCCGGGCACCACGGCTCTCATTACTAAAATTAACAGCACTGGGTTACTTTGTGTGGTACACTTTAAAGTAAACATTGCAGCAGTGAAAGTCAATAATGCAAAGCAAGGGGAAAAAGAAGGGATAGGGTGTCGTCTTTCTCAACCTTACTTTCAGTTTTCTGTTGTCTGGGATCTCTTCTCAAGCTCAATGTTGACAAAATAAAATAAATAAATAATTCAAGGATCAGGTCCTGATCATTAAAATATCCATTATGAGTCAGGGAAGTGCAACTCAGCTTCTTGATTGATGCATTACAGCATAAACTCAGCACAAGTTATAAATAATCCCAATGCTGATAGATGACAAATGGAAGATTTGGTAATCAATCAATTCAAATGGGGCTAAATGGAAGAATAATGCATCATTTATACTTGGCTGTGTTGTACAGTATGTAAATTATTGAGCACTTGCTGTAGCACTGTCACATCAAAGAGCTGGTGGACAAACAGACGCTCATGAAACACAACGATCAGAGTCTGTTTAAGCACCTGTGGGACACAGCCAAAGGGCCACAGAAACTTTCTTCTCTCCAGCCTGAACAAGGGTAGATCTGTCTGCTCAGAAGTTTCTCTTTTCTCAGAGACAGAGACTCTGCTGCCTGCAGAGTTCAAATACCAATTCCCAAATAGAAATCAGCTTAACCAGCACTGCAGACAAGATCAAATTTAGGATAAATGCATTGTGGGGACCATCCCCCTAAGAAAGAGCTCCAAACACAGGAATCAAAGAGCTACAGTTCCAGATACAACTTCCATCTGCAACATGTAAGAGAATCAAACACACTGTGCTAGGAAAAGCTGTGTTTTAAAGGCTCTCAAGATAATTTCCATTATGGAATGACCCTATACAGCAACCACACAGTTACACGTTGTTCTGAACTTGCAGTCTTACACGTCATTAAATTAACTAAGATGCTACATTTGTAGGAAAGGGAACTTTCAGTTGGAGTGTGTCAGCCCAGGCAGCAAAAAGCACAGATAACCAATGTCCAGGGGCCACTGACACCACATTGCTTCTACCTAAACCACAAAATTCCAGAAGAGTTTGGGCTGGAAGGGACCTTAAATAGGCCCACTGCCATGGGTGGAACCAGTGTAGCAGTAGAAGTCCTTCTGTCCCATCTGTTTGGGGAAAATTGGGCTTTCAGGAGAACTTACAAACATCCAAGGTGAGACTGGATGATCTAAGGAAGTCCCAAGGAAATTCAGACCTCTGTCCTGGATTAACCTGCTTCCTTAGGACTTGTAAACAATAACAAGAGCCACAAAGTGCTGGTGTTGGCAGGTCAGAGGGCCAAGGGAGATTGATCCACTTTTTTTGGTCATATTTAGCATATATTCCATCCAATTTCATTCCCATAACATTCTTAGAGCCAAATGCAGGCTTTCTGATTGCTATTGAATCATTAAAAGCCACAGTGCCATGATACACCTAAGAAGCACTTTTAAAGATTTAAAAGCCAGAAATGACAAATCTTCAAGACAAATTTCAGCTTCTTTTTACTTTAGTAAATCTATGGTAGGGTACTCCCAATTAGTAATGATTTGTAAATGTTCATTTGGAACATACTTTGCATCTACAATCCCTGACTGAAAATGGCACAGACTTGGAGAAGTCCCACTGCACAGGCATTTGTTGGCTTTGGAATCTTTCTCTTGGGTTCCTTTTGTGGTTTTGTAATGAACAGACTGAAAAACAGACTCTGAAAACCACCAAGGCTTCAAAATCTCATTTCCAAAGTACAGCCTGCCTTGGTCACTCTGAGTTTGTGCCCATAGAGCTCCAAAATTATATGGAGTTTAGGTGAAGAGAACAATTGGAAACCCAAAAATATTGAAGCTGTTTCCTGATGGTTTATACATTTCCTTCAGTTTTCTTCTAATTCCTGGTCTCAGGATTAGTCATACAAAGATAAGCATTTTCCAGCTGTCGTGTAGAACTGATGCTTTCAACCTGGGCTTTTAAAAGTGCAATTAATGGTGCTTGAAGCAGAGGAGACATTTTATATATTACAGTTGTTAACCAGAAATACACAGCTCCACCTGCACACACCTTTGCAGGTGATCACTGATAGCACAGTGGAAAAAACCCCTAGGAAATCCATCTTGGAGCTGGCAGCAAACCCGTGGCAGCCCAAGTATCACAAAGAAAGGTTGAAGAGGTTTCCCAACAGGCAAAACTGGAAAACGTGCAAATACAACAAGCTGGCAAGTTCACTTTCTCTTAGAACTGCACAATCTCTCCTAATTTCCCATTTCACGGTAAGACTAGTGAGAGGATAATCTGCTCCTCCATCCATCCCACCTCATTCCTTCAGGCCTATCCCATAAGGCAGGTGAGAGCTGTAATGCCCAGACTGGGTAATTCTCTCCTACAACAGGCAAGGGAGAAAGAAAGGAGTGTTACTCTAAATCACATTTTCCCCTTTGCCCCCTGTGCCACAAGGGCATGTGGCAAGAGGGCTGTGGGATCTGTGTTTCTTTGGATGTTACATGTGAGAAAAGCACATCCCTGGCACAGTATTTATCTGTTCACCCGTGACAAGTCCTCCCTTCCACGCTGTGACCGTCTGCATCTTGATTTTCTGTCAGCTTTTAAACCCCAGCTAATTAGAAGATTCACTACTCCTTATGATTCCTGACTTTCACAGTTTCTAATTAGTCTCTGTAGCAGTCTGTTACCTAAATGAATTGTGATATTCCACTTGGTGTGTTAAATGAGAACCACCAACAAACATTACATTTTCTCTTTAGCATTATTTACCTCAGAGTAAAGTAATTTAGTTCTGGGGACCGCAGGTTTTAATGAAGAAAGGTGGAAGGAAAAAAAAAAAAAAAAGCAGGTTGAATATTAACTTCAATTCTCTTTTCCAAAACGATCCCTCAGATTAGGAGTCCTAATTGGGAAGCTCTGTTACCTAGAGATAGGGCTGAAGGTCTGCACACGAGATAGGCAGAGCCCAGGGCAGGGTTCTGGGGACAGCTCCGTCCCCAGCCCGCGTGCAGAGCTCGGCTGCAGCTGCAGAGTCACCAGGCAGAACACTCTGAGAGGTAAGAGATGAATGAAGGTTATCCCGAAATTCAGGGGGAGTTCTCTCCAGAGGGAGGCTGTAGGATGCTGAGGGCTGCTTTCCATGGCAGGGGTCTGAGTGCTGGGGACTCACCAGGTCCAGAGCTGTTCAATAGCCCAGGGGTTGTCCAGCAGAAGCTCTGATGGCTAAGTGACCTCTGGAGCTGGTCAGTCAGCAGTGCTGGCCACTGACAGCAGCTCTGAAGAGCATCTGCTTTGGAAAAACAAAATCTGCTCTGTCTGTTCTTTGAGCTCAGCCTGGAGACCAGAGATGGTCATACCACTGATCCCTCTGGGAAACAGAGCACCAACAGCTTGGACAAGGTGATGGTCTTTAGCAACAAAAATTTGAGCAGCAAATCATAAATATCATTTAGCTCCATCTGCACCCAGTGCAGCAGAAAACTGAGCTTAGTTTTCAATTTCTTATTTTAAGATCAACGAATGAAGTTTTATCCTCTTCATGCCATTTGTTGCATTACAAAAACAACTTTCAATCTCATGCAGGTTGCATTACCCGATGCAGCCCAGACCCAGCACAACTCCTATCAGTGGTAATTAGCAGACTGTGCACTCTCACAGCTCCTAATTTTGGGGCATATTAATAAAAAAGCCTTCACAGGCTGCTGCACACCTGTAAAAAGATGTTTTTAAAAATACCAAATTCTCTGTATAACCATATATTCACCAGTCCATAATGAAGATCCAGAAGACTCTAAAACAAGTATTATATTAGAGTTTCTTGCTGCTGTTGTTATTAGAATATTCAGCTGAAATCAGTAATTTTAGGCAAGAGCTAACAACCAAATTCATATCAGAGTAACTGAAGTGTCTCACTGAATTTGCTTAGGGCACTTTACACTGCCCATGCTCAGGACTGAATCCACCTCAGCTCTTTGTCACTGGTTTATGTATTTTTGCCTACAAAAGGTACTTCTGCAAAACCAGCAGGTTTATCTGAACATTTCAGCATCACACACCCAAAAAATGCCCGTTCAAGGGACAGCTGTGCATTCAAAAGCTCCTTAAACTTCACTACAGCTTTAATGGTGTTTTGTGGAAATCTCTTGTTAGGTATATTTGTAAATGGGGCAGATTTGTCCTAATATCCAACCATTTGTCAAATCATCATTTTAGGAAAGCAAATTAGCAAGATGCAAAAGCACAACATTTTTTCAACTGAAATAAATTTCAGAAAAGCTTAAAAAGACTTCTATACTTTTTGCCTTCACTTCTTATTCTTTACTAATTAGGCATTACTCTGCTATAGTTGCTGCCCTTGGCCACAAAAACAGAGGTATCTGAAAGTTAGTTATGACCTGCATCCTGTGGATCCCTAAGTGTTCTTATCCCTGCAGGAAAAGTAATTTGCAGATTCACAGAGCTGGAAAGAACCTTGCCTATTTTAGCATCTATCAGATTTCTATCAGCACTGAACATTTTACAGGAAAGATTTCCAGAACAACATTTTCTATGTGCAGGACTAAGTGATTGTTTTTAATAATTGCTTTAACAAAAGCTTCCCCTGCTCCATTCATTTTGTTGCCAGCCTGTGCCCCAGCAGCAGACAAAGTGTTAATGTCAAAATACATCTTCTGATACCTCGATTGCCTTTCCCCATCCATTGTTTTCAAACTTCTTTTGAATGGCCAGAAATTTTCTGCCTGAATAAACTCTCAACAGAAAAGAGAACTGGAGCAAACAGAAAAATGAGTAAAATAAAACCAAACTCTCTGGGCAATACAGAAAGGAGACCTGGTTGTAAAATCACCAATTTCTAGAACCAGCATTTATTGTGAAAGTAAGGTAATTTTAAAATGTAAATTTTGCTCCCTGAAGCAAAATTATATAAAGGTGACAACATTCTGAACAATATCATAAACGTGATAAATTTATCTTTGAATGGTTTGATGCTCAGAATAGAAATTAACTCAACCCTTTGGGAAGCATTTGCAAAAATTATTTTCAAAATAACAAATCCCTGCTTTTATGTTGCTATTCATGTCCCAGCTTTCCTTTAGACTGAAATTTAGGCAAATACTGCTGGAAGTTACTTGTCACTAATACACAGGAGCTTCTAATTCCACACTGTTTTGCTCACTCTTAGCATTCACATTTTACTGTCAGGAGCAAAAACTCTATTCTTATAAAAATCAGGAGCTGCATTTCAGTTATGGTTATCTATTGATTCAGTTACACTTGAATTGATCTCAAATTGTTTCAAGCAACTGTTCTGCACCCAAAACACCACATGAACCACAGAAACCAGATCAATAGATTTCAAGTGAAATAATTGTTTTCCTTTGTAAGACCCCATTACTCCTTGAATGCAGAACTGTTTGATTGACCTCCAGGAAAGCAGCAGATGTGAATAAGCCAAGCACCTCGGGCCTTATCAGTTAAAGAGAGGCCTTGGAAATTACATGGAATTGCAGGGAATGTGCTCGGGAGCTGTGGGAAAGGCACAGCTGGAAAAGCAGCAAACCTGCATTTGACTCTGATAACGGGAGAGCAGTGGGACACACAGGGAAAGAACAGACTTTGGGAGTTACTCACTCATGAACAGACAGCAAAATATTTCACTAGTCAAGAAAATAATGCAAGGACTCTCCAGTGACTGGTTTGATTTAAACAGTATTGGTATTAGTGAGG
The DNA here is from genome assembly GCA_013400775.1 of Chaetops frenatus. Taxonomy (NCBI): domain Eukaryota; kingdom Metazoa; phylum Chordata; class Aves; order Passeriformes; family Picathartidae; genus Chaetops; species Chaetops frenatus. Next base: position 1,446,653 of record VZTR01015106.1, read on the forward strand.
TTTTGGTCCTGTTTTGTGAAATTTCACACCACTGTGCCACTGAAGTCATTTTTCCCAGGTCATCACTAAATAATTGTAAGGCTTTGTGAGGGCAGTCATTTCCAGATTCCCAATTTCCAGTGCAGCAGCCGAGGAAATCAGGGGCAGCACATGAATTCCACTGGCAGGATAAGATTTATACCAGATTAGCAATTCAGTGGCGTGCCTGAAGTGAGATTTTATTTCTTTTCATAATAACAATACTGGAAGCAAACTAAATGCTCACATTATAGCTCAGAATGCTTTTGTAAGGAATCTTGGTTGGCTCTCTGCACGAATTAAACCCGGCCTGAGCTTTCCTCTTTTACGAGAGCAATTAACTGCAAACATCTCGTCATAAACATTGCAAAAGGTCAAAGAGATTGCAACAATTTTGCTAAAGAGATAAATGGTCAAATAAAACATTGAATTGTTAATTCCCAGGTGACAAAAAGCTGCATGAGTCAGATCAATAGGAAGACATACAGAACGAATTCTGGGATAAAGGGCGGGTCAACCTTGAAGTGTCATTAACTCGCTCCTGTTGTTTTGCTCGGGCACATCCTGTGTTCCGCCAGGTAACGAACGGCTCTGAACAGCAAATGAATGCTCACAGAACTAAAACCGGGCAGCAGAGATTTTTAAAACAAAAAGTTCTGGAAGGAATCAGCTCTATTAACTTCGCTTTTATTGAATATTGTCAGACACATGCAGCCTCTCATTCCATCTTATTCCTAAATTCCAATAAGGAGAGTGTGTCAGGTTTGTCACTTGAAACTGTGTTTTGAATGACTGCAGTCCCTGATTTACCAGTGAGGTAGAAGGGGTTCCTATTTTCGGATTATTTTTAAAAAAATGTTAGGGAGAATTTCAGGCTGTTGGGGGGGCACCACCTGAAGAAGTCTCCTCTTAAAACTATTGGATTTTTTAGACCCCTCCAGAGCAGATCACAAGATTGAAAATTATATGCAAATAAAATCATCTCAGCATTATTTAATTAGGGACATCTACAAGTAAAAGAGAGGTTTTTCCTAAAGAAGACTACGCTACTCATGGAAGAGAAAGCATGGAAAATTGTAAAATGCTATGACAAATTAGCAACCCTCATATGCAGTGGAAAATATCTACCAGTATCCATAGGAAGGAACTGAGGAACTCAAACTATTCCAAAGCATTAAGCAGTGGTATAAAACACAGACAGCAATGCCTATAATGATCCCATTGGACACTTGAAAATGAACATTTCAAAGGTCAGAAATTTTACTTCTGCCAAATTGGATGTCAGTAATTTCCATAAGACTGAAAGTCAAATATCAGTGTAAATTCCCCCAGTCATATGCAAATGTAATCACCCCATGCCTCTAACAGCAGTTTTATGTCAGCCAGCATGAAAAATGTACAGAAATCCCAGCAAGCACGTTGGGCTCAGGGATATAAGTAACACAAGACGCTACATGACAAACATCTGTGCGGTACAAATGCCATGAAAACATATTTTACTCTGGCAGCAAATTTTAAGGTTCTGTTAACTACCCATTCAATGATTTTTATAAATTAAAAGAAACTCCTTTTGGAGTGCACTTTAGAAATGTTTATATTTACACAAAATTCGTAGCAAATTTGAGGTGTAATTTTAGCTTCAAAAAGAATAAGGCAGATTCGTGGTTTTTTCCTGAAAATACATTTTCACTCTGCATTTTCTAAAAACATCACTTGATATCTATAGCACAAAGCCTCAGGGCTCACTAAATTAATGGCAGTTATGCCACTAAAATTAATGGCTCTGGGATCAGGACTGACTTAGGTTTTCCTACAGCATTTAAAATTTAAAGAGAAGCCTAAGAATCTTCCACAATTCTAATATAATAGTAATAAATAATACCCACTGTGTCAAACCAGTCAATTAAGCCAATAAGTTTATGAAGCAAAAGGGTGTAGAAAGTTTTTTCATGTAACAAACGAGAGAATAAGCTGGTGTAAAATCACATCTCATTGCTTATTTTTAGTTAGTTCAGACATAATGTTAGACATGATGGTATTTGTAACACCTGAGATACAACATGGAAAAAAATATTCTGTGTTCTGTGCATCAGCCTTTTTACCAACACAAGGCATTGCTTTAAATAACTATTTTAAATTAAAGAGGGGAAAATGAGCAGCACTTCATAGACACCTTCATCACCAGCAGTAATGCTGATGGAACATAAATGCTATTTAATTGAAGTACATGGCACTTCCTAAATATCCATAAAATACCAGATATCCCAGAGTCACTGCTGCACTGTTTAAATGCTTCAAAGAGCTCTCACAATTTGTTACAAATTGAATAATGTGACATCCACCAAGTCCAGCAGTTTAACTACAAAAGCCTTCCAGATTCACACATGGAGCCTGGCAAGATGAAGTGCAACTAATTCTCGTGCAGTTTTATTAATTACATCAAAAGAATGTAATTTGACCTCAGAACTGTGGTCTTTTCAAGAAGAGAGAGCCAACTGCTGTGAAAGTGCCCATCTGATGCACTCGCAGCTTTCCTTGTTCCATTAAAAAGCTCAGTCCCCTCGTGGGACTCCAGGGGCACAGACACAAACACAGAGCCCAGCAGGACGTGCACAGAACAGGTGCTCCGGCTTTTTGTGGAGCATGTGGAGCAGGGGCAGCCCGGACTGTGCTCCCCCTGGGCAGCAGGGATGTACCTGGGAGCTGTCCTGCCCTTCCTCATAGCTGGGACAGGACCCTGGTACACACTGACTTCCCTCACACCTAAACACCAGGAGGGCTCTTGCTGCAACAGCCACAGCCTGTAGGGTGAGACTCATAATCCAAAATATAACATGAAATCCAAGACATTCATCCCCAAAAGGAACACATGGATTTAAATGTTGCTCAGCAGGAGATTGAACAGAATAAGAGGCCACAGAACCACCACCCTGTGTGGCAGCATCGCTGCACCAATGCAGCATGGTGAGAAACACACCCTTTACACTGCCTGTAAAAAATACAGATTTTTGATGAGACAGCACTTAAAAACATCAGCTTTGACTGGACAGTTCTGATTCTCTCTCCTTCCATCTTTTCTGCCTCCCTTCACAGTCTGGAGCCCCTCAGGAAGGGGGCTTCCCACCCAGCAGTGCTCCCCAGCACCACAGACAAAGAGCTCAGCTCTGGTTTGTCCCTGCCCATTGCCACAGCAAACACAGGCAAGGAGGAGGAAAATGGAATCTGCACGAATATGTACTGTACATACAATTGCCTCCTAATATAAGGATAGCCACAACATCACCTTTTGTTCAAATCCTAGGTTCAAATCCAAAGACAACAACCACCACAGGTACAACTGCCCACACGGAAGCCCTGAAAGCCATTTCTCCATGCAAACTGCTTCTGCCACACACCACAAGTTTTGTAACCACCTGCTTGTGCCCAAATTGTGCATTTTAACACTTCTGCTCACAAGAAGAGACAAAGCAAACACCAAGTTCTGAACCTCACCGATCCCCTCCCCACCTGTGTCACCAGCACATGTATTAAGCAAAATTACATCAGTATAAAATGGCAAGAAGACCAGAATAATTCATTAAAATCACACTGCTGACCTTTTATAATGGCAATGTAGAACTGCTGTGACTAAAGAAACGATAAAACTGCATTGGAACTTTTTCAGTCTGTGCTCACAGTTAGCCACAGATCTCTTCTGCTAAATTAACACAAATTGAAATGATGTGATGCAAGTCAGCAGAGGCAGAAAACAATACAGGAAAAGGAGACTTAAGTGTGTTGGCAAAGATAATTAAGAGGCCTAAAATTCAGACCTCAAACAACTATATCCTGAATTTCTGTGGTTGGTTACAATCATTTCAAGTAAAAACTGAGCACTGCTGACACAAACGTCCAGGTGGAGTCACAAACCAAGTCCTGAAGGCTAAACATTTCCTCAGTTTATAAAGCTGAGGGAGAAAAGACAAGAAAGGCACTAAATGTCCCCCCAGGAGTGGCTGTGACACACAGGGCTGTGTTACCGGTGTGGAGCTAACACTGCTGACACTGCAGTGTCTAACACGAAACAACTTCAGTCCCACACTACCCTAGAAAACACAGGCTGCTGCACAACAAAAATCCATGACTTCAAAGACTTTTCCACTTCTTTCTTTCAAGAATTAGCAACTGCTGTGGTTCTTGGGGATTTGCTTCCCAAATAGCCACTCGTGTAAGCAGGAGAAGGAAAAACCTGGCTGCACCTTGCAGAGCCAGACAGGTGATTGCAGATACATCATCTCACACAGCCCTCAGCCCTGGAAAATCAGAATACTGCTTTTGTTATATTCTCATTTTCACCTGTGTTGCAATAGCCCCCAACCCTTCTGTTAACAACATGTTAAAGAGAAATACTCATTTGTGTCTCCAAAGTCCCAGCAAACTTTAACAGAGTTCAGAACAGGTGCTAATTTAGGGCTGAATATAAACTAATGGGACATTAAAATGTCCTTTTGGTAATTCTTTTCCAATGCAGCAGGGGGGCATTTCTTCTCTGCCAGTTCCTCTTATTAAAAGTCCATCAATGGGAAATTTGGAATATCCTTTCAGGGTGTTCCTTTAGGAAAAGAGCTGAAACCTCTGAATTTTGCATAACTTCAAAACTCCTGTTAATTCCACAGTTCACATAAATCCCTTTTTCAAAATAATCTGCTCAGTTTGGGGGTTCAGATTTTCTCCCCACTTCCCAAGGCATATACTATATATATTATATACTTGCTTTTAAAATCTTTAGCAACACAGAATAATCGGCTCTGCCCAGTGCCTCCCGAGTTTTTTGCAAACAGCAGGATTTCTTTAATGCTTCTGATTGAATTTCCCTACTTCCTCATTTAAGGGTTAGGAAAGCAACTTCTATTCTGCACCCCTTTTAGCAGATTGTGGCAAAAGAGGAGAGGGGGGGGAAAAAAAACCTCACTAAAGCTCTGACAGATGGTACCCAGCGTTTGACTCATGCTGGGCTCAGCAGGACCTATAGTTTAGAAGGTTAGGACTGTCAAAAAGACTCTGCTTATCAAGTGAATAACAAAGTGTGGACTGCCAGGCTGTTTCCTACAGAAAACTTGTATTTTCCTTGTAATTCTCTGCTATCTCTGTGGTGCTTCTGAAACTTTTGGAGGAGCAGATGCTTTTCTGTTGGAGCAGCAGGTTGGGAGCTGCCATGCCGGGAGCAGCCGGAGGCACAGTCGGGCCTGCCTGAGGAAGCTGTGCCCTCGTGCCGGTGTCAGCGCCGCCGTTTGGGGACCTCAGAGGGGGTTTGAGAGCAGGGAGAGAACTCTTCCTCCTCTCCACTCGCCTCCTTTTGCACTCAGTGACAAATTAAGCTGCTCTTAGATTACTGCCCCAGCCCGAGGAATCGCTTTAGCAAAGTAATTATGGCAAACTGGGAGCAAAGGCAGAAAGGTCTGGGCGTAAGGCAGCGCTCACCAGGCTTTTCTTTTTAAGTGATTTCAAGCTCACATCAGGCAGCATCTACCCCAGCACAGGGTGTCTGAAGGGACTGCAAGTGTTAGTGAGCGGGCTGGAAGCAGCACTGGAGTCTGCAGAAATACAGCTGAAAGGTGACCAGCTTTTAGCCATGTTTTCTGGTAAGTCTGGGCTCTTAAATTCGGGGTGGGGGGAGCTGGTAAATAACTCCTGGTATTAATCGTTGCTATAGCTCTGTAAATGTTCCTCATGCTTTCTTCCTGAAAATAATGTCAATTCATTTGTTGAACAAGACCATTGGTTTAGTCATAAAGTAAATTGGTACCAACAGTCAGCAGCTGCTCTTCAACAGTTAGAATTAATGAGATAGTAATTATACAGCAAAATACAATCTTATTATTGCCAACACTCAAGCCTCTGTCATTGCCTCGTTTGCTTTTTGTTCAGAACTATGAAAAATGAAATGACTTGACTGAGTTCTGAAGTTCACAGAATATAATTAATTCAATGTGGGTTCATTGCTGTGTCTGGAATCCAAGTTGCTTTGTAACAGACTTAAAACTAGTTTGGTACTCAGGAGGGCAGGGGGAGGAATCAGTGCTGGTTTGCAGCAGAGCAGAGTGTGGTGACTGCACACATGATTATTTAGGGTTACTCTGCTGCCAGAAAACCTACAGCAGAACAAGCATGTGGGTAAAACTTTACAAGAATTACTTATTATTTAATATCACATCCATCTCAAGGAAAAGCCATAACCAGTGTGATGCTCCTGAAGAACGTTGTGTCAGAAAGTTTTTACCTAGTTTGTGTATTAAAAACTTGCTTTGAGTAAGGCAATGAACAAAGAGGATAATTCTTTCATTCTTCTTTCATATTCTGGCCTGAAATATGGCTAATTCATTTAAAGTGCTAATTTATTTAAGGCTGTTCTACTTCAAAAAAGGGAGGGGGAATAGGCTGAGTGTACAACCTGTTGCTTTTCTCCCTCCTTTTCTTGCCTCAGCTCATTTTCCCTTCCCCAATCCAAGTATCTTCTATAACAGATCATGTAGAGATCACAACAGGAAACAGACCTGTCCAAAAATGGAGTTTGATTTAGTTTGCAAGCAGTCAGCCACGAGCCCAAGTGAAGGAAGCCATCAAGCAATACAGTTCTGAAACATATGTGAGAAATGAGCGGTGTTCTCAGCCAGCACTTCGGGGCACACATGATGTATCCCTGCAGAAGGTGGCATTCCCACACCCTTGTTCAGCACAAACCCAAGGAGCCACACAGCGATCTCAGGGAGCAGACAATTGTCCTTGTCACCTGGGCTCAGTACAGCCAGGAACTGAGCTCCCCACAGCTCCCAGCAAAGCCTTCTCCTCCAGGTGCTGCCTAAAATCCCCTTGGGCTGTGCCAAATTGCTTTGTGCTCTGGCCCAGGAGCTGTTCTGCTGCTCTTTCTGCTGTTCCAAGGCAGGTTCCTGGGAGGGACAGGGGCAGGGACAAGTTGTCCACTCCTGTGGTCACTTACCAGCCTGACCTTTGGGTTTAACCCCTGGATGCATCCATGGGTGAGTGATGAGTGATCCTGGCTGCCATGGGAAGGCTGCCAAAAGGATTGAGCAGCCCGTAAAAACCAGGAACTGTAGCAGTGATGGGACATGGAACAGAGGGAAGATGAGCAAAGCATTTTCATGGATAGAAACAAGAGGGAACCTGCACGGAGTTTCCATATAAAACAAGCTTGCAACCAAGTCACACTGCTCACTGATCTATTCAGGAATGGCCAGATTTCTCAGAAAAAAAACTTTACAATCTGTAAAATCAGTCTTAGAAGATGAACAGACACATTCACAGGTGCATTTCAGCCATGATATGACTTATTTGCTTTCTTCTGATGACACAAATCAGTCACCAGTAGCCTTTAATTCTTCACTGCTTGGATTTGTTGCAAATCTTTGGGAAAAGCTCAGCTGTGAGCAGCAGAAACTTTGTCCTCACTCTCTCCACATCTGCCTGGGATGCAGCTCAGCCCAGGAGTATCTAAGCTACAAAAGAGGTATGTGCTCTGGAACAAAGGCAGCAGATGGGCTGGCCCAGCAACACCTACCACAGCTGTACCTTTGAGAGAACTCTGTCTCAAGAACGTGCCATTAAACAAATTCCCTGAGGTTGGCCCTGAATACTTGCATTGTTCTCCAGATAACAAAAATTTTTAAATTAATTATTAACCACAATCCTGAGGGCTTGAACCTGCCACTGGGCTGAGAGTTCATTTCAGGAAAATTGGGACAGTTTCTCATCCAAGCTTGGGGAGCTTTGTTTTGTGCCTAGTTCAGAGTACACTATAAAATCAGGATACACAGTACCTTTTTCAAAACAAGGCTTCACACTACCAATGCAACAGAAGAGATTCAGAATGTCTCAAAAAAAAAAAAAAAGGATAGATCAGATTTAAACACCTGCTCATTCTTTCCAGGGAGATGAAGCCTTTCATTACACGTTTCCCAGCATGTCACTGAAACGTTATCTTTATTTATACCTCAAAGTAAACATACAAATAGCCACTATAAATTTTATCAAACAGACAGGAGAGGGAGCTCTCTCTTCATCCCACTCGATTAGGAATGGATTTTGCTGAATTTATTAAAATCTAACCACATTTTTACTCTGTGTCACATGTAACTTGTCCCTCTTTTGTCCTGGGACTGCCTCCTCCTAGAGAACCACCCTACCTCAAACGTTCCTGTGTACCACAGAAAAATGGGGTTTTTATAAATTCAATACATACATTTATAAGGCTCATTTAATTCTGGTAGAGGAAAAAATGAAGACGTAATTCCTACTGACAAAATTCTGCTTCCCTACTTCCTGATACACATACAAATGCATGTGTCTGCATTGTGAGTATGCTTCCATATTTTTCAACTTAAAATACCAAGCAAGTTATTTTTTCATGGTTACCATCTTTTCCATATTCACAGAAAATGTTGTATTAACCCTGAGATCTATCAACCTAAAAATTCTGGTAGATCCAAGTGCATTTTTAAGATAATTCCCTGAAATATCAAATTCACCAAAATACATGAAGGCAAAGAAACCACAGCAGACAAAAACCCAGGACAAAAGAAAGCCACAGTTATCTTAATGTCTGCATGTTCTCGTTGGGTTTATTTGAAATCTTATTGGAATAGGGTCTTGATTCCCATTCCCAAAACACAATTTTGACAGCAGAAATGCTTGTATCAGCATCTGGATATAATGCTAAAAATCAAACTGCGAGTTACGTCTGTCTCGCAAAGACTGGATAATAAGATTTACTTAATCCATTTGAAAGAAAAAAAAATGTTTTTGTCCCCTAATTTGTTGCGACATCTGAAAGTTCACGAGGTTATGACCCCTCTTTAAGAAAGCATCTTCTACCACCTGCAAATACCCCAGGAAAGCAGTTGGAAACAATAAAACACGTGCTAGTTAACCGTTTCCAGGGAAACAGTTATGCTTCAGCAATGGGAGGTTTCAGCCCCACAGTGGCTTTGTCTAAAGAAGACACGGCCCAGCTGTTACTGAATAACCATTGTTGTAGATCATTGGGAAATAACAGTCAGGGCACCAGAGAAGCCCTGTGGAAGTTTTATTTGCCTCGCTGCCAGAGGTACACTGGTGTGAAATGACAGAAAACAGCATAAATCAAAATATAGGAACGGGAAAGATATTGAAACCGGCTGCTGGTTAAATACACACAAATGTGTTGCCTCGCGCACTGCAAGGATGGTGATTTTTCTAATGCAACATCCCCTCAAGTCACCAGTGGCAAATATTAACACGAGTAATTAACTATAAAAAAGTTACTTAGAAACTCAGAAAGTTTCAGAGCCTGAGGATGGAGTTACTCTTTGTGCTTAGAAGTGAATCAACACACACGGCCCATTTTTTGTTCCTTACATCAAAGGGATGCAGCAACAGATTGGTCTCCTGCTCATTATAGGGTTTTCCAGAGCCACACAATAGTTAATTTCATTGTCTGGAAACACAGCATCAGAGTTTGCAGTGCAAATTTTCATTCCCTTGAACACGGAATTTGGCTGACTACACTCATTAATTTGCAGAACAGAGTGCATCATTTAACAAGGGTGTTCTGCAGGTTTTGCCTGATTGTTTGAAGCAGGGAGAGTCAAACCCTCGATCCCAGGCAGCCAGGGCAGAGCTCTCAGTAACAGCAGCAACGTTTCCTCCTGTATTTAGGAGAGTTTTTCCCTCTTGTGTTTATCCATTTGCTCACCCTGCAGGATTATTACTGGCGGTGGTAAAGGCTGCTGTGCTGAAAGGGACCGTGCAGAAGGTGCAACACAGCTCCATTAATGGTGCAGTTCCTTCCCAGCATGGGCAGGACGAGGTGACTGATGGGCTGAGCATAACAAAACACACAAAAGTCGCACTGAAACGGAGATGTTCCATACCCTAAATTTCTTTCTCCTAAATACAAGCTGATTCCTCTGGTGCTGCAGGGTGTGGTGAGGGGAAAATGTGGCTCTGGGTGTTCATTTCCCCTTCCCTAGTGCTCCATGAGCATTACAAAAAATGACGAGGAGGAGTTGTTCTCTAGAAAGAACCTTTTCAAGCTCTCCTGATAATCTGCTTAGCAAGGACACAAGCTGTTTCTCATTTGTTTATACTGTACAAGCAGTCACTGTGAGTCACATCTCAGGGAGACTTTTTTTGCATGGATTTTTCAAGAACTTGCTACAAAACATCCTTTCACGTCCAAAAGACAAAGGGAAACAAATAGTGGTCTTTAGTCTCCTTCTAAAGCACACTAAAGATTTTTTACAGCAAAAATCACTAAAGATCTGTTCCTCATCCTTCAAATTCTTTGGATCACTTAGAGTTGGCAAAAACAAATCTCTTACAATGAAAGCTCCGCACCAGAACTGAGTAAATTAATCTGAGGCTTTTATAGCCTCCTTTGCTGCTCACAAAAAGAGTATTAAAGTAGGTTAAAGTAGGGTATTTTTCCCTTTTTTTATTTCCTGTGCTTACTGTTTGGAATTAGCAGAGGGTTAGAAACTCTACAGTCCTTTCATTCATTTGTATTTTTTTCCCATTTTAAAGCCCTGCACAGTACAAGTCTATTCATAATCTGTGCCTCAAAGAATGCCCAATTTAAATGTAAAAATGCACAACAAGACATAACAAGTGGGAGAGTCATAAACGAGGTGAGAATTACACAGACTGAGGGAGAGAGGTTTGTACCAGAGAAACTCCTGGTGGCTGCAGCCAAAGGGATGGTGATGGCCACTGGAGAACACTTGAATTTTCTCTCCTTTCTTTCCCAACACTAATAATTAGACAAAAAAACGGATAGAGAGAAGAGGTTATAGAAAATAAATCATTGCTACTTGATTACAAATACAATGTGTGTTGAGAAGGGGAAAATTACAGTTGTTTCAGCAGAGACCAAACAAAAGTGATGGAGTTGGGCAAGAAATCCCCAACTACTGAAATTTAGAGGAAAGGTGCTTTAGGGAGTTTAAATTAAATTCCTCTAGAATTTAGAGGTTCTCAGGCCCAGCTGATAGTAAAGCATCCAAAAATGCAACCTTTGGAGGCCAGGGTTCCACTGGGAATGCAGAGTGTCACATCCAAACAATACTGAAATTATCAATATTATTAGCTAGTTTTCCTGAGTTACATCTGGTCTTTCAACAATGGCATCTTCTTCAACATCTTACTCAAAATTCAATTTAAGGTATTTCACAGAACAGCAGAAAGGAAACATTTCTCTCTCTTCTTCAACCTGGATAGAAGTCACAGACTGGGAAATCTCTGCAGGCAAGTGTGATGTCTTTATAGAAATCTCACAAATACCTGTAGAGATTCTACAATCTGGCATCTTCATGCACAGTAATTATAAACTTTTCACTTCTTCAGCCTCTGCATCTCTGCTGACTTGAGCTGAATTCCGTCCAAATTGCCTAAGTAGCATGGAGCTGACTGCAAGCTTTTTACTTAATCATTTTCCTGAGTCAAAAATTGAAAACAAAAGCAGAAACCCCACATAAATTAACCAACTGGATACTGGAAAAATCCTAAAGGATTAAGTTATTATAGGCTATTTTTAAACTATGAGGGCTTAATATTCCATTACTAGGCTACACCTACTGTTAACTGAGCTGAATCACAATTGGGTTTTCAGGGGTGATCAGTTCATGCAGCACTGGCTGAGTTCAGGATTTTTAAAGTAATGATGCTTTGAAAAGCTGTTTGGCTGCTGAATATTCTCATACCAAGCTCTGGACATGGTGGAAGCAAGAAGAAGCCACTTTGAAAGAAGAGAATACCCAGCAATACAGGCCTTCCTGAAAAGAATAAAGTAACTTTTCTTTTTCTTATTAAAAATGTTTCTAGAACTGATATTCATGAAGTTTTAGCTCATGCTACTTCAATGACATTGAACAAATGAATTGGACAAATATTTATCAGGGCTCAGAAAGATGTTTGTTCCTGAGACACCCAGGCATTGATCCTGCTCAGAAATGCATTCCCAGGTCAGCTCCCAGTCACTGCAGCAGAACCTGTGCCTACACACTCCAGGAAACTCTCTCCACCTGAACAACACCTATATAAATTTTGGCTGGAAGGACAATTTGGCATGAAAGGACATCAGTGGTGATGCTGAGCTTTTCAAGAAGACAGGGGAAGCAAGGTTATGATTTTACCAAGCTGCAAGTGAAAGACCTCGATCTTCTCAGCCAATGCTCTGCTGGAGGACCCTCAGACAACACTTGTCCCTTTGAAGAGCCCTCACATCCACTTGCTTCCTGCTGAGAATCAAACATCTCCCTGGGACAAAAAGCAACCACTCAGGCTGTGCCTCAGCTCCTGTGGGCACAGGGAAGTCAAGCTGCCTCTCCCTCAGGGCTGCAGGGGAAGGGAGCAGAGGAGAAGATGTGGGTGTTTTCCATGCAAGAGCATTATTCCAGGGGGAGGCACAGAAATCTCATTCTACTTGGGCACAACAGTGCTCTGGGAAGGGTTTGGGCTCTCATTACAAAACTCCACAAAATCCAGCAGCTGTGTTCCACCCCTTACAGTAAAGGATCAGTGATTTCCACACTTTTTAATACTTCCTCATTTTACATCTCCTCTGTTCTCCCTGTTTACAGGAAATATATCCTTAGTCTGCACATCCTCACTATGTTCCCAGTTTTCTAATATTTGCCAGTAAACCACTGTTCTTCCAGAAGAGTGAACACCTTTATTCTGGATTGGAATATACATAAAGACTGAAATGAGGCTGTGAATTTAATCTGTTCTTCTCAAACAAGTGTTAATTGACAAATGATGAGGGCAAGCATTTGCAATACCATGATTACAGCTGATAATTGTGCATGTGGGTACAATTGACTTGTCAGCATCTGCAAATAAAACCTGTGGTGACATCCCAGAATAACTCCAAACAATGGCAAAGCCCCACTCATTTCAAGACCAAGTTTGTTTCAACATAAGCTTTATGTATTAGTTCTGGACTGGAGGCAAAATCGCAGTTGGAACAAATGCATTGTCCCCAATCAGACCCTTACAATTTATCCTTGTTCTTATTGAGCCAACTTCTTCTTGTCTACTGAGTCTTCACTGCTTTAGTAAGTCATAAATGCTGTGCAATAAAATCATCAACTACCTTGGATGATTTTTAAAAATTTACTTGACTATTCCACTCAAATATTTTAAATCCCTCTTCAATTATACAGCCAGCCCAAGCTCTGCAGAGACATAACAGAGTGCCACACACTAGCCAAAAAGCTGTTGATGAATGAGATGGAACCTGTCCTTCCATTTTGATTGATAAAAAATGCCCCAAAAAGAAGCTCTGCTGGCAAATCCAGCCCTGAGAAAGAAAGCAAAGCTTCATTCCAAGCACTGACTCCAATCAGTGCTAGAATCACTCCAGGCTAATCTCAAATTTTAATCCCTTGATTATTTTATATGATTTTCTTCTTAGGACTGTTCTGGTTAAGAGGCTCTTTTGGTTCATCTTGCATGCTTTAAGTTTCTGGCATCATTTTAAATACTTCTTCTCTTGTCATCCTGCCAGAATTACCTTTCACACCTCCACCTTCAGAATGCTGCCATTGCATTAACCAAAATAAGAGAAAATAAGAGAAAAACAAATTTTTGGGCAAGTTTCAAGAGTTCATAAAAAAATTGTAGTAACTACACCAACGACAATGATGTGCATTTATTATTTTCAGGATAAAATCCTGCCTCAGTGAAATCAAGACAAGTTTTTTGCATTCTCTTCCATGGGATTATTCCAGAAGCCTTTCATCCTTCCTCTAATGACTTCTTTCCATCTCCCTATTTACAAGCAAATCTTTTAAACCAGGAAATATAAATTAGCTCTAAAGCTAGGAAACTAGTTGGGACCCATCATGCTGCAATAGTGGAAAATTAAATAGCACAGACTCAAAAAACCCCCTTTTTGCAGAACAGAAAGAAAATTCTTAAACATTTTCCACCAGTAAGGAGAGTGTGCAAACTGGTAACACAAATCTGCAGCTGTACCAACTCACCAGTGAATAGAGATCTCTTTTCCTGGTGAGCTGCCCAGGTTTCAAACATTGACTATCTCTTAATTCATAATTACTAAAAAAAAAAATTCAGAATCTTTACTTTTAGCAACATGTAGGGCTGGAGCACCGTCTTCTATTTATTCAACTCCAAATGTAAGCAAACCTTCATTGTGTCTGAACTTTCCCTTAAACTTTTGCACTGCAAATGACAATACAAAACAAATATTGAAGAGTCATAGTTTGATCTTCGAGCTGAAAGTTCTAAATTCTCTTTGAATCAGTCTTGTACTCACTGCATAATCTTATTACAGCCATGTAAAATGAAAACTTAAAAAAAAAAAAAATAAAAAAAGCTGTGCCACGAGATCATCAAGGATGAAGAGCAGAAGAGTCAAGCAATAAAAATTAAAATGCCAGGGCTGAAGCTGCCTGGGTGCAATTTCTAGGTGCCTCTGCAGTGTGAGACAGAGTTTAAATTACAGGATTACATGTGTTAGAGCAAGATTAACATTCTTTTACCATAAGGCTTTTATGCACCACAGATAAGGGAAAGGATAGTCCAACCTTTCAGGAACTTGGAGCACCTTCTCACTCATAGGGAAGAATGAGGCAGAAAATGGATATTTATCCCTGGAAGAACACCTAACCTGTGCAGGGACCTTTTGTACTATGAATCTCTAGCTATTTACCATGTTGTTGTAGGGCTCATCTAAATTCCTGTCTAGAAATGGAAGCCTTTGGAGCCTTTGCTTCCACAGAAGTTCCACAATCATACATTTGGAGGCCTAAATTTGAAAAAAAATCCCTATCTAAGAGCCATTGTTCACCCACAGCACACTGACTCTGCTTTCAGTGCTGTGTCAAAATGGTATTTTCCTGATAGCCAGCACTGCATGCAGGGCTGGCAGCAAGGAAAGAGCACTGGCTAAAACCACCAAACAAGAGCAGCTACAGGAACTGACCCACACAGCTGAAACTCTTTTGTCACCCATGGAAAACAATTGGAGCACTACAAAAGAAACACAGAGAAATCAGAATTCTCCCCAGTGCACTGTTTAGTAGCCTACCACACAAGAACCAACAGAAAGCATGTGTCTCCTGCTCCTTGTGCCTTGTCCTTTCCCTCCACCTTCCCAGATCTGCAACAGATGAGGAAGTCTGGTCATGGCTGTGTTCATCTGGAGCTTTGTTTGGGACTTTCTGTACCACCTGATGCTGCCTTTTGTCTGGCAAATTCTTTGGAACTGGCTGAGCAAACATAATCAGACCACCTGCCAGGCCTACCTCTGGTTTGTTCCAGTGGAAACTTGGTGTTTCTGAGGACTTTCCAAGCACACTCCAAGGCTGCTGGGAATTTATCCCAGAGAAATCCAACAGCTCCCCATCAGTGGTGGCCCAGGCTGTGCTCTGTGGCCTCATGGCTTTAGTGGGCAAGGTAAGGAAAGCAGAACCTTGCACAAACCCCTGATCCCAGCACAGGCCCTGTTGTTTGCTGGAAGGCTCGGCAGGGCAAGGATTTCCCTGGAATTGCCTGTGGGCCCACAGTTGCCCCTCCAGCAGCCAGAGGCTTCCTGCAGAGAATGAAAAGTTGGTTCTCCTGGCTTCCGTGTGCTGCTCTTGCGGCAAACCATGATGAAACACGCAGGGAAGGACCTTGTTATTGTGTCCTGCAGGTAAACAGCTCTAGGAAACAACTTGATGTTTTACTTCACTCTCCACAAAACTTTTGTATGGCTTTTTTCCACAAGAATCTCTCAATACCTGCTTTTCTTCTAATTTTATGAGATGTCTCCAGTACGCCCAACGTTTTTGATTCTTTTCTTGTTTGCAGTTCTGGCACTTTATCCCTAAACATCTGAGATTTAGTGCCCAACAGGAAAGCAGGGTTTGGTTGAGCTCCCTACCCAGGTGTGCTGCCCTGGCTTGAGGGCACTGCTCAGCAGAGTTCCAGGAGCAGTAAAGGAGGTAAGTGAAGGAGCTGAAGAAACAGGCACATCATTTCTAGATGTTTTACATAAATGCTTTTTGTTCAGAAGTCAGAGAGCTCCCTTGAATGTGTATTTTATTGTAGTCCTTCTTATACAAGAGGAGCCAAATAAGCTGAACCAGAAAGAACAAGTCTGCTTTATCAGTTTACACCCAGACTGGAGCATGCCAAAAATCACCAAATAAACCAGGTTTATTCAGCAAGTTGCTTAATAATAGTTCTCTCAAAGAAGATGCAGAGAGAACCTAAATGTTTTAATGACAGATATCCACAGCACCAGGTGTTGTCTGTGGAATTATGCCATTTTTCCCTTGTGTAGGACATTCAGGGAAGAAATTTAGCTGACATGAACCCACTTGCAGGCCTAACCTGGATGGCTGTGAGTTGGCTTAATCTCAGCTGGCAACTGTGAGCAGTTAATAACTCTCTCACAGTTGTAGCTGGGATTATGCTAAACACAGCAATTTCTTTGCTCTAATGGATTAGCAGACCTGCCTGGCACCCCAATGACAGACCCAAGAGACACTTCTGCAGTGCACAAAACCCAAACATGCCATGCACACAGGATGAACCTCATGGCTTATCAAGACCATGCACCAACCTCCAGGCTTTGCCTTGCCACCTCCTGCCTTTCCCAGCTTCCCTGGTACAGCATCCTGCAGCAACAGAACAATCTCTTCATTGACTGTGTTCACAACTCTTTCTGAAGTCACATCTCATTTCAACCACCCTGAAACAGTTACTTGTCAAAATCTCTCCTGAAACCACTGATTTAGCCCTGAACAGTAGGGCTGACAATGACTTTTCTGCATTTCATCCTTTGCATCTGCAATTTTTTTTAATATACACACAGCTCTGTGTCCAGACTTTTCCTAAATTCCAAGACTGTTGTTCCACCAGAACCACCCTCTACACTGAATTTTCCATTACCCAAAACAATTGCAATCCATTTTTCCCATGTTTATGGCCTTGGTAATGTCCCAATTGAAACCAGTCAGGATTCTTGTAACTTGTCTACAGTTGAAGTTCCCCTGCTCAGGAGGAACAATCCAAAGATGCAGAAATCAATACAAGATTCCCATTAAGATTAGATGGCTTTAGTCAGCCTATGGATACATAGCAGAAAGAAATATTATATATAGCCAGAGCACATAAAATATATTTATTACACCCCAATTTTGTGGCTGAAAGCTCCAGATGGCCAATCCTTAGAGAGACAATCCCTAACTTTTATTTATGTGTGAGATTCCAGGGAACATCTGTAGCATGCCAGAAAATATTCCTGTTTTACACTAGGGATCAAAGGAACCTGACAAAAGATGGCTCCCTCTCATATACAGAAGTTGGTGCTCAACAAGACCAGGTATGACCTGAGTGCTTTTTAGTCCTGCAGAATTTTACAAGAAAATTGTTCTGAGATAAAATTACCTGTCTGAAACAGCCCTGGTGAAGGAACACCATTGCTGCCTCAGGAACTGCTAACAGAAGTACCCCTGAAGTAAAAGTGTATCTTGTGCAGGACATTTATATGGATTTAGTTCTCATTCTCATTAATCACCATACGTTACCTGACACTCCCCTGTCCATTGCAAGCATCTGTCTTCCACACCCAAAGTTGAAGTTAATGAAAATATCTGTGGGACAGAGATTGTAGAGCATTTTAGGACCATGTGTGCCATGAAAGCAGTAACAAGTTACCAGTTATTTACAACCAGGGCACCCCCGTGGGAAGGGTACCTTCATTACATCAGTCAGTCAGACACATTTCAGAATATTTCTTTTTAGGCCTGAGCCAAAAATACAAACCCCAACTGTCTTCAAAATCCCTGATTTTCAAACAGAAGTGGGTGAAAGCAGAAATCCTGATGTCTGAGTGTCTGAGGGCTGTGATGACCATATGCTGCTGAAGCGGGGTGTGCAATTTGCTCTCAGTACAGCCAGACCTACAGCAAATGGACAAACATGCCTGGCACACACCCATCCAGAGGACACAGCAGGACTGTCAAGGCTCAGGTCTGGCACCAGATTATTCCTTTCCAATGCAATATTTTCTCTAGATCCAGCACTACAGAGGTGTGAGAAATGGGGCAGGAACATTAGGTCTGTAGTTCTCACTGCCAAAGTGCTGCATACAGAAAGCCCACCCACGCTGGCACAGGGTTGGAGTTTCTCCTGAGTTTCACAACTCACACACAGTGAATTTGCAGACTCGCCCTGCTGCAGGCCTACATCATTTCCTGCCCTTTTGAGAAGCAGAACACACTTGCTGACTAATTTGTGTTCAGCTATTCAACCAGCAAACAACAGGTTTGAATAACTAAAAACTTGCACAAGATGTATAAAGCTCCCCTGCAGTGCTACCTAGAGTTATTCTTGGTAATACTTATTCTTAGCATTTCTTAGATAAGAGGTATAAATTTCCTTTAAAAACTGAGTGGTGCAATTAAGGTTTTGTTGGTTTTTTTCTTCCTAGTATACACTGACCTTGTTAAGCCTCAACATCTGAAGTTTCTAACTAAAAAAATGGTAACCAAAACCACTGCAGAGTTTTTGATGTCGCAGATACTGCATCAGGAACTGATTGGATAATAATCACTCACCATCAGTTCCTAATGCATTGCCTTCAGCATCTAAACAAGCATCCAGGAGTTCCTAATGGGAACAGCTGCAATGCTGGGATGGTGAAACAGGAGCTAAATGTCATCCTAACAAAACCTTGACAGCTCTCCTACAAAAACACACCCTTACCTCGAGGGGCAAATCTAAAGGTACTGGTGCTGTTGAGTGGGACACCTCACTCCCTCCCAGATTAGGGTGCTGCAATTACAACCAGATTGGGAGAAAAAAAATACAAGGAAAAGAGCTGTGTCCTTGCCTCAGGTGGTTACTTCCACAATGTATTCTCTTCACACAAGACTTACGAGACATACCTAAAATATAGTCATGATGGCAAGAGTCACTTCTGTCCAAAGGATTTCCAAAGTATTGGAAATTATTTCTAAATTATTTACAATCTGCTTTCTATTATTATAATATATGCACAAAAATACACCTATGGATTTCTATGTATGTTTCCATGAGACAAATGGAAAAGCAGAGAGGAAGCCTCTATTTGCTGATGGAGCAGAAGCCACATGGAACTGGAGCACAGCAAAGGGCACCGTGTAACATTAACACCCAACAATTCCCTCAGGGACTGAACAAAGCTATCCCATTTTAATGGGCAAGTGCAAGAGATTAATTTGACAGCTCCTTATGGCTCTGGGTTCTTGTGTCTCCAAAAGAAATCCAAGCCTCACCTGCAGAGCACAGCCCTCACCAAGGCAGTTTTTATTCATATCAAAATTTTCCAGCTAAGCATTGGCCCAGAGCAAAGCACTGGACCCACCAGGACATCCATGGATATGTTAGAGGTCTCATTTCTCCATTCTGAGCATCCCAGCCCACATGAATTCATGATCTTGAAGCTGAAGCAGCAAGATATACAGCCAGGTATCAACTCTATCCAGAACCTGCTGGTATCAGCTGCTCCAAAAGACAGCCTGGCAAATCTTACCTGCAGTCTGACAGGCAGAACATCATCTCCACAGCTCTCTGAGGGGCACGGGAATGTCTCAGAACATAATTATGACATAGCAGAGTCAAATGACATTGTTTTATTCATCATTCCTATTCAGACCTAAAGCTTAAAAACTGAATGCAACCTCCTGGCTGCTTACATGTGAGTTTTACCCATTTCTTCTACACAGGATGAGTCTGGCCACAAGCTTTGAATAAGAATGAGGATCTGGAACTCATCTCCATCCCACAAATTGTCAGCATTTTTTTAACCAAAGGCATATTTCATTATGCTCCATTGGTTCAATCCATATTCAGATCCTCAATCCATGTATTTGGAGATGAGAAGTGCTGGCACAGGTCCCACAGGTGAAATTCTCAGAGTGAAACATTCCCCAGAGAGAGGAATTTGCATATTCCAAAGCTGTCTGGAGGTGCTGCCGAACGTGCAGAGACATGGAGCACCTTCCAGAGGCAGGAAACATGGCTGGGAGCAAGAGGAATTCCAGGAGGGAGACAAGGAGCCTGAGTAAGCAGATGTTGTCTGCAAGGTTGGAAAGGTAAGTGCCAGTTTCACAGCACTGCAGCTCATGCAGTGACACTGAACTCATTCCAGCCCCTCTGGAGAATCCACACCTTGGTTTGTCCGGGAGCACATGGAACTGGGACCTAGAGCCTCCATGGAGAACCTGGACTCCTGCACGTGGAAATCCACATTTTCTCCAGCTGGCACTAAGGTTCTGAAGGAAACCAAAGTGGTTTCTTAGTCCCTTTTTTCTCCTTCCTTGGAAAATAATTCAAGGCTACCAAGACTTAGAAACACTGGTCTGTCACTAATTTTTTTTCCCCCTGCTATTGTCTATCATTTTTAAACAGCTGTATTAAAGGGAAAATACACCAAACATTTTTATTTATTGCTTTACTTATTTTGACCTTTTCTACTGACAAAAATGTATCCAGCACACCATTCATGAGTGAATGGCATAGCTCCACAGACCAAGCACACACAGTGTGAGGAATAACTGCTGCAGAAAGGAGGTAGAAGGGAAAAGATGAAAAAATCCTATTACTCCTTGTAGGTTTTATTTTAATTTACAAGACTTGGAGGTGACTACATCACTTGACAGTAGTTCTGAAGTGCTCTGAATTTTGGCCTGTTAGATGCATGCAGTTACCTGTGCAGTTCAACATTCAGCTCTCCATTCTCCTGACTTCTCAGTCATGGGGACTGGGATTGGCAGCTCCGGCCCTTTGGACCACAAAGGAATTAGCTTCTTATTATGGATATCTTCAGATCCTGATCAGCCTAAGCAGGAATGCCATGAGAAAGCCAATGGGTGGGAAGACTGAAGGGAGCTGATGTCATGGAGTTCATCCTGTAATCTAATTCTAGATTGTTTAGGCCTCCCATCTCTCAGGCTCTTCTTCTCTTCCTGTTTCTAGGAAAGTAAAGAGCCTCCACCCTGCTAATGATCCCCCAGGGGAGGCAGTGTCAGGAGGCAGCACTTGCTGCAGCAGAGAAGAGCCACGGCTGCTGCAGCACACGGCATCAGGCTGAGAGCAAACACAGCCCAAAGAGATCATCCCAGAGAAGGGGGGAGGAAGGAAGCCTTCCCCCTGGGAATGCAGCTGGTTCAGGGAGGGAGGGGAACAGCTTCGCAGGGAAAACAAACCACCCAGCTTCTCAGAACCCCAATAACGTCCATTGGTTCTCCAGGGAGGATTTGCAGAAAGACAGGAAGAAACATAAACAGAAAGATGCGTGGTTGGAAACACCACTTGAAAATGACATTTCACAGCAAAATGTCAGGGCAGAGTGTTTCAGAAGGTGATGGGGTCCTCACACTTGGTTTTTCCATAACTTCTTTGCCTCCCTCCTCCCTGCTGAATGCTCATGGCCAGCTTCCGAGCTCTCTTACTGAAGCCTCACCAGAGAGAGGATAAAAAGGCAAAAAAGGGACCATTTAGTCCTCCATACTTTTTCTTCCCCTTTCACACTTCTACCCCAGTTCAGCTACTGTCTAATCAGTGCAGTGACAGCCACAAGAAAATGGCATTAACTTATTTCTCCTCACTTCCCTTATGCTCACTGCCAAGACAGTATCCACTAGTTCTTGCCCTGGGACTCCTTTGCCATCCCAGAGGGAAAGCAAGGTACCTTTCCATTACTTGTTCCCATTCCCCAGTTCAGCCTCTGCCAGAGAACAGTGTGCAAATGAGATGTTGCACTTCAACCACAATTACTTGCAACAGGATGAGCTGGGAGAAAAATGAGAGAATAAGGAGGAAGCATTTGATAAGGCATTAATTAAATACTAATTTGTTTAATCTCCCCCTCTGCTCCCGCTGCTTTTAAAGGCAATAGAAACCAGACTGGTATTTCCTAAGAATCTCTGTACAAATTATCTGAGGTAGTCATTCTCTACAACAAAACTTATCTTAATGGTAACAGACCAAAGATCCAACTAATTCACCTGGCAGTAACTAAAACAAGGTGCAAGTACAAGGTAAACTCAGTGGTATTTTCCCAAATGCCCTCCAACAATTTGTGGCTCATGAACTCACTAGGACATTTGTTACCATGCATTTAGCATGCCCAACAAATTGGTTTTTCACAAACATGTGCAATATTCCCCCAAATCCACCTAGGCTGCAGCATCCATAATGCCTGAGGCGAGGAGTCCTACAGTTTCACCACATGTAGTAATGGAGATTCACTTCTTTTTGTACCTCTGCTCAGTAGGGATTCCCTCAAGCTTTACCTTAGTTGAAAATCTATTCACTGAGTGTACCTATGAAAAACAGCAATTCTTCCCACAAATTGTGTAAATTTTACCACACTATTCCACAACTCCTGCTGGAAATGGGAGAAATAACAAAAAAACAACAAAACATTGTTGCGGGGGAGGAAGCCTTGGCAGTGAGGAAAGAAAATAAGGTGACTGTGGTGAAACAGGTTATGGTATCAAAAGAGAGAATCTGCAATTCCTCCTTTAAGGATGCAAAGAAGACTTCCAGATAACTTTACACATCCTCTGAATTTCGGCCCAAGTACCTCAGCAAGTAAAGGATGTTTAAAATGACAGCCCCCGTGACTGCATGCTTGGAAATGTTTAGATGCCATGTTTATTCCATCAGGCTCATGCAATCAGTTACACCCAAAGTTGTGCTCCAGAGATGCCCATTGCAGGCAGCACTGTCTGAGTAACGAGCACGGAGGTCCTCGGGCTCCCAGTTTTGGTTAATCCACCTCCCACTTGGCCCATTCCTCAGCACAGGCAGGGAAGAGCACAAAGCTGTCCACCCTTTTGGATGACTCCACAGTCCTGATGGAGCAACAGCTTGGGGCACACGCTGCAGTTTAGCCACCCACACACGTAGGTTAATGCACTTTTTGATGATTCACAAACCCAGATCTAACAGCAGAATCAAGGCTTTTGTTCATTATTTTGGAATGAAACATCAACTAACATTTTTTACAGATGACTGTCAAGGCAAGATCCTGGACTGCAGAGTCCTGCTTATCTGAAATGATTTTCAGCTACGCCCTTCAAGGCAAAGCCATGTCTATTAAAAGAAATACAGAAAATCCCAGAATCATAATCCTGGAACATGCAGCTGTGTACTGTACTTCATGCAATTCATTATGTCCAGATTTTGCAGGGATCCTCCATACAGAAAATGCTATTCCTGTGCTACATAATCCCTATTCACTACAGACTTGTTAAGGATGGATTTGTACAGTCTTAACTGCAAATTCTTCTGCTTTGGGGTGTCCTTGCTGAGTCTTTAATAACAAAGCTTTGAAGCTTAATTACTCTCTTAGCAGCTGCAGCCATTATACTTGAGATACATACAAGACAAGTAATAAGGTTGTAAAGTGGAGTTAACTTTAATCAAAAAGGGAAAACATGAGGAAAGTTTCATTCACCAATGGCTTTGACAAAATTAACTTTAGATTCACACATACCAAGGCCAACTTTCAAATCAGCAGAATCTGCCCTCTTGCTCCTTCCAGCAGATTCTGTTCAACGCCTGATTACCAGAGGCAGAGTTGCCAGTCAAGGAGGGATGGGGTGCAAGAAGATTCACAACTGCCAGTTCACTTTGCTACTAATATAATGGAAGAAACATGTGCAGAGCAGCCACCCAGAAGAGGAACTGCCCACAACATCCTGAAGGAAGACTTACACCAGGAGGGAAGACACCACACTGGCATAACTCCTGTGATGTGCAGAGAGACCCTGGACACAGAAAACTGCTCTGACATAGATATATTGCCATGCTCCCTTCTTCAGGGGAAGGGGAATGATTAACAACTCACGTGGCAGCTACCAAGGGAAGCATTTCCAGAATATTTTCTATGATTGATCAGCTTCTTCGACCTCCACACCATACTGAGATACCCTCGGAGCAAAACGGCTTGTGTTTGCAAAGGGAGCACAAAGGAAGGCACTGGAAATGCAGATCCAAGTAAAAATCTCCTTTTCCAGCGTTACTGTTATTTGCCTGATGACACAGACACAGTTTTAGGAGATAATACACACAGATAAAAGTAAAATCCCATCTGGATCAATTTTTCTTACTCTGTTTATTCGGTATATACACCATATAAATACCAAATACAAACTTCTATTTTTCCTCCTGCCATTTCCCAATCTATTATGGCAGCCTTGTTATTTTTAAATAGATATCACATATTCTATTGGTTCTCATCAATTTATATTATAGATGAACACTGACATTTATACCTACACCCCTAAAAAACAATGCTGAAAGAAAGTTAAAGTGGCGAAGTCCAGGCTCCAAATGTCACAAAGTGGTAAGATTCAACTTGTACATTTTACACACTTAGGAAAAAAAGTTGTTTCTACCTCAATGGTGTCTACAGAATGTGAAGGGAAAATACATCAAGGTTATTTAGAATCCTTTGATCCAAATGGTTGATGTAAGATAATGCCTGCTATCCATAAAAAAAAAGTTCAGCACTTTAAAATTTTTTTTGCTACCAAATTCTCCAAGTGTCAGATATTTTAGGAATATTGGAGTGTTTTCTCTTTCTCAGTGCAGTAACTACAGTTGATAGGGTACTTGTAAATTCTGAGAGACAAAACATGAGGGTAAGACACGGTTTTAGGCAATTTTCCCCAGCTTTATAAAACTAAAAATCCCCCTCTTTGCCATCTAAACACAGCATGTCCAGTCTCTCACCAGAGGAAAACACTGACAGAAGTTAAAAACTGTTGTCATCTAAATATTTCTGTAGAAAAATCACAAAAATCATATTCTCATTATTTGATAACTCCACTTTTCTACTTCCAATCTCCCTCCACATCAAGCTATTACAGAGAGGTCTCCAAACTTGCTGGTTGAGAGGCAGAATTTATTATCTCCCTGAATCACCAATTTTAGACTCCAATAAAAGTACAAGATCATTAGTGCTGTGCTAGATCATATCCCATCCCTGAAGTTGCTAAATCAACAGGAGGGACACTCTCCAAACCACCCTGGCCAGAGACCACCAGGTTTAGAAGCTCTGCTGAGAATCCATCAGCACTGCAAGGGCTCCAAGAGCTGCTTGTGCACTGTGCTGGCTGCGACTGCAGCCACGGAAAGCTCCGGCTGCCTGTGCCAAAGCCCTTTACGCAGATGCACAACTGGAACTTGGAAATGACATGGAGAAACAGCTAAAGCTCATGAAACTCCAAAACATTTCTGCTTCGACCAGTGTGGTCAGCAGAGCTGTAATTTCTGTGAATCCAGTATCTGGGCTTCTTGGAATTTACCAGCCCCGCTGGCAGAGCAGTCACGTCTTGTAACTTCCATGCGGGCAGGAATGAGGCCCGAGGAACTTACAAGCTCCCCAGGGCAGCTGGAGGAACTGGCGAATTCAGCTCGACGGATACCTGGTGTTTGTGGGGATCTGCCAAGCCCGTTGGAAACCAGCTCCCAGCTCCTGCCGCTCGCAGCTTTGCTGCTGAACCGAGAGCGAGCTCCGCTGCAGGGGTTACGCTCCCCCTGGAGCAGGAGAGGGAACGGCTGCGCTGGGAAGCGAAGTTACGTCCTTGGCTCTGTAGCTACAGGGCAGCAGGAACTTTCCGAGAGATCCAACTGCTCTGGCTTCTACCCGGTGCCTGAAGGATGCTGCAAGTGTGGTTCTCATGCAAATCAACCTCTGCAGGTAGTCTGGGGAAGATCCTTGACAGAGATTGTATCTCACACAAAATAAAACAGACACCAGAGGAGCCAGCAACTGCTGCTCATTCCAGCCTCAGAGCAGTTCTGCAAGGCTTGACAAAAGATGAAATTGTCCCTAAGCACAGAGCAGTTGTTTGCTCCTCTGTTGAGTATTTTAGTCCTGTTTGAGATATCCCAAACTACCTGCTGAACTAAAATCAATGAGAAGCACTGGATGAAAGTAATACAGGGGCAACACAGAACCCTGAGGAGGCAGGTGGGGGCTGGGACAGGTGGGAAAAGCAAGGAAAACAACACCTACTCCTGGATATGTTGTACTGTGTGATGTGGGTCTAAATATCCCACATAAAGGGACAGATGTAACAAAATATTCAGGAAAACAACACCTACCCCTGGATATGTTGCACTGGGTGATGTGAGTCAACACATCCACATGAGAGGACAGACGTAATAAAATATCAACAAATTAGTATTTCACTGTTGTTTCATATGTAGTAGCTTCAGCTGTCATGTGCTCCAGTCTAATCTTCTAAGCTCAGAAGTCTGATAAGGTTTAAAGCCTCAGGCTGTCATGGTAAGAATATTACATGTACAGCAGTGTAGTGGATTATGAGTTAACATCTATATGAATTAACATGATATTTTACTCCCTGACTGTAGCTGGATAACTGGACTTAGTTATCTCTAGAGGTTTCCACCCAGCTTGGCTCCAAATTTCTATAAAACCACTAAGCAGTTTCTGCAGAGCATCTGCACCTCCCTACATCAAAAATCACGCAGAGGCTCCAGCCAGCCTCTTCATTCAACCAGATTGAGGACAGACCAAAGAATACTCTGACCAATGGAACTGAGCCACAATGTCTAATCTTACCTTAAAAGAAGAGAGTATCCCTTGGAAGGAAGCAGTCATGGAGATGAGTCAAACATCAGCCCACCAAGGAAAAGCTATTACCTCACTCACAGCAACTTAGAGAAGGCCAGAATTTTCAGCAGTGAGGTCTTTCTGGCCTCCAGCATCATGCTCTGACTTCCTGGTTATGTGTTCAAAGGGGGTCCTCCTAACTCCTAATCCCAGAGATACCCTGCAGCACCTGCTCTGTGTAGTTTACAGAGAAGCCTCTGCATGGAAACAGAGCAGGTACCACCAGGAAGGCCCTCACACAGCTGCAATTGCTCAGTGTGTGTGCAAGTACCTGTGTGTTCATAGGTTTGTCCATACTTCCAGGGCTTCTGCACCCACAGAAATTGAATTCTGCCTTCCAGGCAGCATTGCTTGCATTAAGAGCAGAACAAAAGACACTGCAAGAAACATGAATAGGAATGAAATGTGCCTGAGAAGCATGGATAAAGGGAAGCCTGATTCATCAGTGCTCCTCAGAATCTGCCTACTACACTGACTTCCCCAGCAGAAGTCCTCCCTCTCATTTGGGTCTTTTGAAGACTCTACATGAGCAGCACATATTAATCAAAACTCTTTGCCATCAATCTTTACTTCTGTTATCCACACTGATATTAGTAGACACAAAGAAACTTTTCAGCAAGAGGCTTTCATACCCTTCCCCTCTGGATCTCACTCTTCCCCCTCACACAAATCCACTGTCATCTCAAAAAACACACTGGAGTAACACAGCCCCTCCCAGACTCCCTTGTGGTGCACTCTGTGAATCTGAAACAGGATTCATATTCCCAGAACCTGAGCCTTAAGACAAATGGTTGTATTTAGGATTCCTAGTCTTGCCAGGCTCAGATTCTCTTCCTGAATTTGTCTTACACAACTTTAACCACATAGAAACAGAAACCATATTTTGCATGGAAGAAGAAGACAGAGCAGCAGCTTCAGAAAACACCTTACCAGGACAGAAAAGTCTAACCTTCATGAAACAGCCCTGTTGCTACTAAGAGCACATGGAAAGACACCGTTGTAGGGGTTCCCTAATATTGTGCTAACTGTGCTTTTTCTGATATCATAGAGGAACAGGTAATGGCTTTGGCAAGGCAACAGCTGAAGCCTCACACAGGACACAATGTTTGTAGATAGCAGCTCGCTACATCACATATAACTTACTCTTTTTTCTTTCATGCCACGTTACAGAGGCAAACTGACTTAAGGGGTGTGGAGGGGAGTTATTACCACAGTTGAAACAAGACGAAAATTAGTTTAATTGCATATGTCAGACTATGCTGGCAGCCTCCACAAAGATATTATCTCCCTTTTTAAGGTGAGTCTGTTCAGAGGATTCATAATTTTGGCTCGTTTCATCCATGAACCCTCCTTTCTTCATGAACTAGAGCAGAAGACTTTGCAAACTAGAAGCGAAGAGGTTTAATGTAGCATGCAGGGAAGAGTTCTTTCCTCTAGCTGAGAATAACCTTGGGCAAAGCCACAAATTCAGCAGTTCCAGATAGGGCAAGTTCGCCTATGTCTCAAATCCTCTCTTCCTCCCTGCTGCCCCGACATTTGAACTGTAACTACCGAGTCCTTCCGGAAGAATATATTTGCAGGTTTCTCTTTGCCTTCCAGCCAACATCCTACGAGCACTGGAGACAAACCCCCTCCCGCCGCCACTGGAGGGCAGCGCTACATTTCTAGATCCTTTTCTTTATCTCCCAGAGGAATTAATTTCATCGCACTCCAACACAATGGATCCCCAATCTATCACTTCAGCTCAAGATCCTCATGAAAGCCTTCTTTGTTTTGCAGCAAAGCACGGTGATACCGTTTAACTCCCCACTTTGCTGTGCATTTTTCTTTGAGAAGTTTGGAGTATCCCTGCGTGCAGAGTTCAGAAGGAACTCTGCAGAGCTTTTTAATGGAAATCCATTGAGGACACATCTCTTTATTTTGCCAGGGTGCTGTTTGTTTCCATGGTGCATTCCCAATCTCACGGGTTTATGGTATTTTCTGCTGCCTGTAAGTGCATATGTTTTAACTAGCAGCAATAGCAAATTATCTAAACCCATGTTTTTAAAGGTCAGCATTCTTTTAATGTGCACGTTTACTTAAAACCACAAATCTCAGTTAAGCAATTTTCACCCGAAAAGAACTGGATGGTTCAAATGTCCTCGTTTTTTTTCTTCTTTTTCATTTTCCTGCTATCAAGTCCCCTATCATTTGGATACATCTCCACCAATGTTAGCCATGAACATTTGCATTTAAATTTGCTTGTTTGCACATTCTCCCCTGATTGCTGCCAGTGAGGAGCCCAGTCTCCCTCACCACATCCTCAATGGCATTCCCTGGACAAAGATCCAGGGATGGCAGCTCCACAGTGCCTTCACATATGGCTGGAAGTGCAGTCCAATTTCCACCGGGGGTAGCCACAGATGTGCATGGACAGAGCCCAAAACATCCATCATATAAGCCCCACACAGAGGTTTTGCCATCCCCTCTTTTCTGTTGAAATGACTAAACAGACAATGCATCACATTACCACAGCTCTCATTTACCTTTTCTGATAATTTCACCTAATTTTGGTCTCTTATTTCTCAGAAAACTCTGCCAGGAGCTGCAAGGATTACCAGGGCTCCAAAGCCAGCTGTCAGTATTATGCCATCACAATCCTGGGAAGCATGGATTAAATTTCCAGCCTCATTCAGGGACCTGGGCCCTTTTCTGACCCCATGCACACCCACCTCACACAACAGCATGGCACTTGGTGCAAAGCAAAAGGGAATTTTTCCTGGCACTGCCATATTAAATTGCTATGAGAACACCCCACTAATAAAAACAATATGTTGTACAAGTTCCTTTTCCTATTAGAAGCCCTACAAGTCAAGCCCCATAACTAAATACTTGTACTGGAAATCTTCCAACCATGACTGGAAAAACACACTGACATGAAAGTTTATTTTATAAGACACCAGAGGGGTCACTTCCGGATTAGGCCAGATTGAATTCTCTTTACATTTTGTGAAACTCTTCAGGAGATTTGTTGTGGCATTCCACAGTTCTCCAGGCAAAAAAAAAAAAGTCAAACATACTGTATAGAGGTTGCAGATGCAAGAGTTGAACACTTCTTTTTAGAAAATACCAACCTACAATAACAAATAATTTTGCTATTCACAAGAGAATCATTGAGTATTGCAAAACTTGATAATTACTGATTCATGACAGATTTAGGAAAAACATCAGCTTAAGTAATCAGGTCAGGGCACTGCTGTTGACCACAGTGTTGGCAAAAGAAACAGTTTCTGTCTTCATATCTTTCATCAAAGTTTAACATTTTACAGTATTTAGCTTTTAGCACTTCATTGGTCCAGACCAGTAAACAACTGATAGCTCAAGAAGTAGAAGTTAAATGGTGAGCAAAAGTCTCTAGTTAGTATTATCTTGTAATTCACTTGCACCATTCATATACTTTTAAATTCAAGCTAGTAAAACCACAGAGGATCCCTGAGAGCTCTAATTTATTACTGCTGTTAATAAATTCATCAGATGATTAATCCCTTCTGCAGCCTGTCACCAAAGGTATGCCTTGTCACACATTGCCAACTGGGAATAAAGATTTCATTCAAATCTCCAGGTGGACAAAAAAACAACCCTACCTTTTTGTGAAGGCAATGTGTGTGAACTTCATTTCCTCCTGGAAAATTAGGAGGTTTTTCTCTAATCAAGATTACTCTAAATAAATCCATTCCACTTTCTACCATTTCTCCATGATATTTTTGCCTGACACTGGAAGTCATTCTGAAAAAGCAGCAGTGCAGTGAAAAGAGGCCTCCTGACTCCAAATGAAGTATTGTAACAGCACTTTTTTTCCTTCCTAAGATTCACACTAAAATCCCCAAATTTCTAACAGTGAGAAATAGTTAATCCACCAAAGTAAAGATTTTTTTTTTTGCTGGGAAGAGGGTCCTGTCCTTCCTCTTTACCTACCAATGCTAAATCTGACTGACACAAAGAACTGTGTTCTAGCACTTTAAACCCACTCTGAACACCACACCTTGCTACACTTCAGGCCTTTCTCACAGATTTATTTCCTGCAGTGTAGAAGGCTTTTACTAAATAATGACAGTCCTGTTGGAGAAGAAAGTCAATTGAATAAAGAATCTGGAGTAATTCTATCCAAAAAATGCCACTGACATTTTCTACATGGAAGTGTTTTGTATACACATTATGTGACTGTTAACTTTGAATCATTATTAGCTCTAAAGGAATGTTGTAATCCACCTCAATCCTCTATCTTCAGAGAAACAAAACTACATTTCTCTCTTTGCTTTTGGCTAATGTCTTTTTGAATCCACTGAAGGAAAGCATGGGAAAAATATGGAAAGGCCCTTTTAGTAACTGCAGTGCCACAGCCCTGAGGCCAAAGCCACCTCCTCTGTTTTTGTGCCCTTCCTCTTAAAGCAGCAAGGAATTTACCAGCAACTACAGGACCTGTGCCCAAAAGCCACATGCACAGTTACACACAAAAATGGAACAGGCTCCCAACCCACTGCAGTCAGACCACACAAGTTTTGATGCATCTCCAGTGCAAGGCAGAGAAAGAATCTGACCCTTAGTCCTACAGCAACAAGTGCCAAAAAAGCTATTTTACAATCACACAATCAAACAATCTGCTTCAACAGGCTTAAATCATCCATCTTCAGGATGACATGTTTCCATGTCATCCACAGAGATACCAGTCAGGAGCTCCAGTAACATTCAGAGATTTGTATATTAAAGGCCTTCCTGAAAGATTTACAGATTCCAGGTACTTAATAACTGAGACAGATAATTAATAACTCAGCCACAATTTGCTGACAAAATGTTGAACCGAGGGCTCTCCTTTGATTTAGGCTCAATCAATTCTGCTTTTTCTGCTCTGGTGTTTTCTTGCAGAGGTGGAATTTCTATGGTAAAAGCTCTATTAAGAGATCTACATCTGAAAAATGAAGGATGAACGTGAGCAGAAATGACCAAGCCTTAAAACTCTGACACATTCTAATTATTGCTTCTAGAAGTCCAAGTTTCTACAACCACAGCTCACTGTTTAAAGTGCTGTCAAACATTACAGTGAGAAAGGCACTTTCTTCCAAGAGTAAGGGAGCTGAAAATCAAAATCCTTTCTACATAAAATGGGCTAAAAGGTAATAAATAGGAAGTCTGGAAGTAAGTGCTACTAAGATACTGAGTAGGTAAATTCACTCCCCTCCTTTGACAAGTGACTCTTGCCACATGCTTCCTGCTCTCTCAGTTGGGATTTTATAAATGCATGGAAAGCCACGAGGACAGAGCAGTGCTCCAACTGCAGCTCGGTCTGCACAAAGCATCCAGTGCTTTTCTTAAAGCATCCGCATCTCCTTTGTCCAAAGTTCACTGAATTCCTGCTCAGCAAACCTCTGTCACCAACCTTCTGGAGCCTTCTGCAGGAAGTAGGAGCCTGGAGCAGCAAACACTCCCTGGCTGGCAGAGGAAAGGGCAAACCACACCGTTGCTGAGGCCAAATCCTCACGTGGGAAGCTCTTGGTGTGTGCTCTGTGCAGCACCTGACAGCCCTGAGAGCCACCAGGCTGCCTTGAGGACACCCTGAGGCAATACCCCAGGCCTTGTTGTGCAGCCTGCAGAGAGGCACACTTTAATATCTTAATCTCCAGAGCTGCATTTACAACCTGCAGCTGTGGTGCCAAAGAGGCCCCCATGGCCCCTGACACACTGAGACTATTGTTGGCCAAAGGGAGCTCTGGGGTTTCTGGAGTGACATAAGAGAGTGAACTGAACTGCACTGGGCTGCTCTGCACTGCAGTGGAGAGAGGGATTGGGGTTTTTTGGTATCCATCAGGTTATTTTGGGCTTTTCACTTCTAAATTATAACAGTTCAAGCACAGTAATGGGTGAATGAGCAGGAATTAATTTGCCAGGGCTTCAGGCTTGCAGGGAATGAGAACTTGAACAGATTAATTAAAAGAGGAATCCCCGTGTTACACGTGATTTAAAATGATTATATAATTCGTGATATGTTAGTCTATGACATAAATGACATGTTGGGGTTGTTCTGCAGCCTCTCTACCTCAATGACTTGGAGATGTGGTGCTCTCACTGCCTCACTCCCAGAACTGAGTTTTTTTTCCTGATGTGGTTAAACTCCTACAAAGCACATTTTGGGAGCAAACAGGGTTATGGGCTTTTCTGTGCCAGCTTTTAGTGGTATCATCTTCCAGTCTTTTCCAGTATTTTGATCCCTTTCAACCACATGTATCTGCAAAGAGGGGTGAGAGGATAACCCCATCAATCTCACAGAGAGGAAAATCCCCACTGGTATTTTGATTCTCCTTTCTGTATGACAGCTTAAAGACAAACACTAAGCTTAATATTCCAGGGAATTCAAACGCTCTGATATATAGCCTGTAGTGTTAACATGCAGATATTGAGCAGAAAAGTTGTGTCTCTGGACAATATTTAATAGTTTAACTGAGCAGGTTGTTTGCCAAGTTCACCCCCACACAACATAAATAAGAAATGCTCCTGCTTTTCCACTATTAGTAACTTTTTTCTCAAAAAAGAAAGAAAGGAACAGCAAACTCAGAGAGTTCAAAAGATGCTTATAGAAACAAATTATTGTTCAATATATCTACTGATCCTGATGTTCCTGAATGGTAAAAAGCAAAACTGTCCTTAGCAAGAGCTCTGCCTCACAAATTTGTTCCTCTAAAGTTCTCTTTCACCACAGCATTTCTGAGAGGTCTCAGCTGGGTTGTGCTGGAAGATCACAGAATTGTCACACTCAGGTTTAGGCCCACGAGGCTCTGCAGAAAGCTTGGGTTAAGGATTTCAAACATGAACATCTGCCTTGAAGGTCCTTAGCACTTTCTGACTATCAGGAATATTCAAAGTCCTCTTAAGAAAGGTTAAATTATTCAAATTAACTTCTAAAATCTGGAGCTAAATACAATGCTGGAAAACTGCAAAAATGAAAACAAGGGCTTGAATAGCCTGCTGGAGTTGAGCTGCCAGTCAGAAATCCATGCTGGTCACCACAGCTATTCCATTCATATCAACCCACATTTAGCTGTCTCAGAACTGACAGAGGAAGGGAAATGGATTTCCTGCATGGAGGGAGGGTAAAGAGAGGGCACAGAGTTTTTACTCACCCACACCCATGAATGTTGCAGTAGATGAATTCTGCATGATTGTTCTTTCAGCTGCGTGGATGCTGAGGTGCCCACAGCAGCCTCACAGCCAAGCATCATAACTCCTGGCCTTGGAATGGGATCTGAGTATCCAAGACAATCAACTATCCTTGGAAATCCTAGACAGGTAAGTGAATGCAGCAGCCCACTTCCCTGGGCAAGTGTCACATCTTTTCCTCATTTCATAGAGAGTGTATCAAGAAAGAGATTAAATTATTTGCACAAAGCTTCACAGGAAGCCAAAACCAGATCTGAAAACTGTCTCCAGCATATTCTGGGTGACACTGGATTTGAATTCTGGCATTTCAATGTTGCCTCTTAGCCAAAACAAGGAGCTGCACTGACAGTTTAATCAGAACAACAGTATATATTCCAGCTAGGATTTTGAATATCAGAAGGGCTGTCTACTCCTCAGATGGGTTATATTTCTGGGGAAAAGTCCTCATTTTAACTTAATTGGTTGAAACCTAGTACAGCACCAGACTTCAACTCCTATACACAGCAATGCTGGTTTTCCAAAAGAAAAAGAAGAAATGACAATTCTTGTGTTACAGAAACCACACATCTACACTAATGAATGATTTCTGGGCTGCCATTTCTCTTATCTGGCATGAGAAAGAGAAAAAAAGAGAAGGAAAATCACTGACAGAGAATGGAAAAGAGCATATAAAAATATGGAAGAAGTCAAAAATACAAGCTAAAGAGAGGAAGAATGTTCAAATTGCAGATACAATTTCTTAGCAAAAGCAAATCTTCACAATGCAATTGAAGCTACAGCCCAGATTTGCCACATCTGAAATTCTTACCACATCAAAGGGTCTCTACCTTAAAACAGATAAAAACAGATATTCTGTGAGTAAACTTGTGTAAGCTGGGCCTCAAAGTTACAGCCTTGAAAACACTGAGGAAACAACTCACTAACTATACTCTCTCATTTTCCAATGGAGAGCCTAAAATCAATATCACATGTGAATACCAACAGGAGGGGTTTGCAGTCCTGGAAAATCCTTATTCCCTATGATGCAAGAGGTGATGAACCACACATGGAAAGTGAAATGGCCTCATCCTTCCCCCACACCATCAAACCCTCATTTCTTGTGTCGTTTTCAGATGGATCAGAAAACCACTCACCCTTCCACAGCCCTTCAATTCCCAGTTTATTAGGGCTACACAACTGCACCAACAAAAAAGATGGACAACCTCTGGGAGATGCCTTTCCCACTCACTCTTTCTCTCCCTCATGTTTCTTTTCCTGACAAAAGACTCCAGTGGGAATAGTCACCACCTTATCTGGGCATCCAGATTTCTGCTGGAGTCCACAGAAACACACAAAACACAGGATCACATCCCCATAAATTGCAGCAGACAAGCAAATTGCAGGCCTGACAAATTGTATGCAGACCACAGGCTTGATCTTTAGCAAAAATCAAAATAAAAGATGGCAACAATGTTATACTTTAATATCCTCAGAGCTTTGTTAGACATTTAAAAATGAAAGCACGGGTTAGCCCAAATTAGCGAGAGGCCTCAGCACAAAAACACTTATGTAAGATCTCTCATACAGGAGATCATTTTAAGAAAATAAAGGCTGAAATTCTACTACTGGATTTTTCTAATCCAACTGTCATGTCTTTTCCTTGTCAGTTTTCTTTAATTCTGTGTTTGCATCATCTGTCACCTCTGCAAAGCAATAAACAAGGAATAACAATAAATATATGTTTACATTTAATGGGAGGATTAAGCAGGAGAGAACTTGTTCTCTGTCCTTTGCTACTGACATTTTAGTCCTTATTAACTTTTTGTCATTTCAACACCTGTGATAAGAAACTGATATGGTGAATTTTTATCTCTCTCTGTCAGCCTTCTATGAAAAGTGAGAGTAATTTCCTAACACAGATATTCTTTCAAATTAAGTTTACAGTACAGTAACACCTCATGGCACATACAGGATGCTCAGGATACCTCCCTTGAAGATAAATAAACTTGTAAAATATTACCTCAAAAGTTTAACATTTGTCATGTTTAATCAGCAATAAAGTCAGACATCTAATTCTTCACAATTTATCCTTCACCAACACTATGTCACTTCCAAGTTGAAACATAGAAAAGATTTTGACATTTGCAGGCAGCGTGGCAGAAAGGCAGCCTGCCATGTTATCAAAATAATTTATGTTCTAAAATTCCTGTGAGTCCAACACGAAAATAACATCTCCACCATTCCAGCTCTGAGTTTAGACAACTCCAGTGTTACTCAATATGACATGCTCAGGGACAGAAATCATCTTACATTGACACTGACGGTCTCCTGAGCTGACAAACACGAGTTGCTCAAATTCTCCATGTGCTTCATTTTCTGTGCTAAGGAGTGATGTTTGAAACAGGAAAAGGGGGTCAGATCTGGGAGTAGAAGAGATGAAACTGCAATTTTGTTTTCCTCCTTTTTGGGCTAGCCTCTAGTATCAATCTCAGCCTGCTCTAAATTATGTCCAGCTGTCTGTTGCCCCCAGGGACAATTCTAAGAGCCAGGCTTAGGTGGGAGTGCAGTGACATTTTAACCACACACAGCTTTCCTCCAGCCTACCTATCCTTGGGTTTTTGAGGACAATGGGGGGTGGCAACACATCCTGCCAGGAAGAAAAAATGTGAACATTGAAGTCGTAAACACATTCGAGCTAAAGAATTTATGAAAACTGTGGGGTTTAAAGAAAGCAAAAACAGAGATGTGACAAAGAGTTCACTAAAGCAGTAGGGAATAGACTGCACAATTTTCAGAAGGAGCCAAAAGCAACGAAAAAAGCAAAATTAGGGACCAGCCTGATAGGGCTTCTTCAATTGTTGTAGGGATTGGGCTCAGCAGTGCCAAGCTGCTCATGGTCAGCGTGGAAGGAGGGATGGTTTGACCACTGGGACACCTTCAGACACCCCAGATATGTAAATAAGTCATCCTTCAGCTCATTCACATACCTCACACTCCCATCAACATTTCCAAGTGTTTAAGTTCTGCTCTTCCACACCAGGCAAGTTTCCAGTTGTCTCAGCAGGGAATATCTGAACTACCAAATCATGGGCTGAGTCTCCTACCTCCGTTTAAAGGACTGACAACCATCCTTGGCAGAACAGGGCATTTCAGCAAATGTGTAACCCTGGCTGAAGCCAAGGGTAGGAAATGCGGTCCCTGCTCAGCCAGCATTCAGACATCCCCCAAAATGATGTTCCTGCTGTTCTCTGCTTTGCAGAACATCTTCCCAGAGGGAAAAAACCCAACTGCAGTCCTGTAATACAGGCAGTGTTTCCCTATGCGGCAGATTAAGACAGCACTTCTTAAAATTTTTACTTAATCCAGAACCCAACAACTTAAATTCTGTTCTCTTTGTGTGGCATGGATGACAATGCTACAAATCAAATAACAACTCAAAACTCAATAAGCGGTGTTGCCAAGCGGATAAAAGTAATTATGTTACTATTTTGCATTCATCAGATTGTTAGAAATGCCTGTATTTCTTTCTATAGGCAAGAAACAGTAAAGCTGAAACCATATGAGGGACCACATCACAAACTGGAATCCAATTTACACCAACAGAAGCGAACCACTCAGAGCCAATCTAACACTGTGAAGCTGTATTCCTAAAAATGAAATATAGGCTTTAAAGGAATCATTTTGGAGCAGGAGCACACATGTCAAAAGATAGCCTGTTAAATATGAAATAAATATGCATACAAAAGTACATGCAAAATGTCCTATAATGTAATCAACTTAGATTTTCTTTATTACACCACGTTGTTGCTTCTGTTCTTTATTTAGCAGTGAGATGTGTGGACTATAAGCACATTTTCAGAAGTCCCACTTACCTGTAAGCACAGAAGCTGCAATGAGGGAGGGAAAATCCTATCTTCTCTCACAACCACCTGAAAAATAAAAGATAGGCAACATATGGTTGCAGCTACAAGTATTCTGAAACTACCAGTTTGGCTGATTCTAGAACGGATAAGAAAAGAAGTTATTTGATCCAGAGACAAAATTAATGAGCACTGCATGGCCATCCAAAAAAGAACTCGTGTTTTATGTAAGATCAACTATAATTTAATGTTGAGAATTTAAGGGATTGTACAGGAAAGCCACTCTCTAGGCCAGCAGTATCAGAAATCTGACATTTTTTCAGATTTACAGTTCCCCAAGCCCTTCAAGGTCTACATTAAGGAGGCAAACACTTGTTTTAAAACTAAAGATTTCATGTTGAACTACAGGAATGGAATAGAGCTTCTCTAGTATTTCACAGGCCCCTCTAGAAGCAAAACTGGGGAATTAACTAAAGATCCAGCTTATCCCTCTATAGAACAAGTTCCTGGACACCTTCTCCTCACCAAAACCCATCAAAGCTTCTAAATCCCTGCAATGCCTCTTCATCCTTCCTTCTGTCCAAGAACTTTCCCCCCTGGGTGGGGAAATAACAGCATTTCACAGCCTGAAAAGGTTTTTAGAAGTGATGATTGCTGAAATCAGGTAGTGTCTAAGGAACAGGCAATGCCCTGTGGAGGATTTCTCATGGCTTTCACCTGCAGGATTTTTGATCGCTACAAAAACACATCAATCCTTCTATTTTAAATTTCTAGGGGAGGTTTAGATTAGATATTACAGAAAAAAAAATTCAAGAAAAGGGTTGCACTGAAAGGGGCTGCCTAAGGCAGTGCTGGAGTCGCCACCCATGGAAGTGTTCAAAAACGTGTGCATGTGGGACCTGAGGGCAAGAATATTGGAAGTAGGTTGTTTGCAACCCAGTGCAGGGTAAGAGAGCTAAAGGCCTTTTGGAAGTTTATTTTCTTTTCAATCTGCTTGTGTTCAGTGTTTGGCCTGCATGATGCGTGTCACGGAAGGAGAGGTAATTACACAAGCTTGGACTGGGGAAAAACCCACTTTTCCAGTCCCATTTCCACATCTGGTTACGGTTGTAATTGCGAACACGGTAATGATGGACCTGACAATCTTAAAGGTCTATTTTCCCAACCCTAACGATTCTGTAATTGCATGACTCACGAGAGATCCCAAAACGATGGTTGTGCTGCGCTTCACTCGAGGAACCCGAAAGACATACCGCTTCGCTGGGACACAGCCCGGCGTGAGGGAGCGGCTCCGGGGGCTGCGGCCGCAGTCCCCTCGCGGTTTCCCTCTCAGCGAAAGCCGTGCCCGGGGCTGCCCTCACGGCCCCAACATGGCGGCGGGGCCGCACCTGCCCCTCGCGCGGCCGCGGGGCCGGCAGGGGGCGCGCGCGGCACCGGCGGGACAGGCGCCCGTTCTATTTAGCC
>VZTR01015106.1:1485878-1509114 GCA_013400775.1 Chaetops frenatus
CGCAGGCAGCGGGCGGGAGCAGCGGCCGGCGCCCCGCCGGTCCCGCAGGTAGGAGCGGGCAGCGCGGGCGGCTCCGTACCCGCCGCTCCCCGGGCAGGGCTCTGCCCGAGCGGGTCCCGGGCACAGCCCGGCAGGTGTGGGCTGTCCCCCACGCCTTGCTTTCACCGAAAAGTTGCTTTTCCGCCCCAAAGCGTGCGCCGGCCGGGTAGTGCCGCTGCCCGCGCCTTGTCCGGCACTGCTCCCGGTGAGCGCTGGGGTGTTTTAAACTCCATTGACTGGTTATTTCCGCCCCCCTCTCCCAGCTGGATAAAATCCCCGGGCTGGGAAGCACGGCCAAGCCTCACCCTCTCCTTGCGGGAGCGAGCGGGCAGCGCCTGGCCGCCTGTCCCAGGTAGGGGCTGGGTGGGCTCTCCGGGCAGGAGCCGGTCCCGATCCGCTCCCAGGGGTGCTGCAGCCTCTTCCAGCAAAGGAGACCGCTAAAAGCATTCCTGCTTGATTTGTTTTTCCTTTCTTTCAAGGTTCACGATGTTGACAGCTATGTTCTTGGCTGCGCTCATTCTTATTACAGTACATTCGCAGGAAACGGAGGAAACCATAACGTACACGGTAAGGTTTAATAGACTTGGAGATAATTACTGCTTTGCGGGGATTCTTTGCTAAATGACCCTTAAGAAAAACCGAATTTCTTGCCAATGTGTAGCATGTGCTACAGAGGTCGCCGAGTTCTAATGTTAACCATAAAATAAGCTGTTCCTGAACTGAAACAGTGTCGAGAAGTTCAAGTTGACAAGATTGAGCAAAATAGGTTACAACTGCTTGTTTGGGAAAGTTTATCTATGTACTCGGTTTGACGGACTAAACAAAACTAAGAGGTTTTAACGGTTTTTTTAGTCCATTTTCATAAAGGCAGGGTCCCTAGGATCTTCATTTGAAATATATGGAGTTTGACAGATGATTAGGTCAAACATTCTTTTGTGTTTTCTTATGGACTTTTCAAGCTGTTTTTAACAAAATGTAAGTACTTCCAAATTTGGGGCTCTTAATGAAGTATCTGAATCCTGGAGTGATCATGGGACTGTTCTTTTCTGAGCTCTATTTGAGCAGTGGTTTTGCATGGCTTGATAAAATTGTTCAAGAATACTGGAAACGGGTTCTGCTTGCAACCAAGTGACAGGCTAAGATTTAAAGGCCTTTTTTTTCAGGCTTTTTCTTTTCAATCTGCTTGTGTTCAGTGCTTGGCTTGCATAATGCATGTCATGGAAGGAGTGGCAATCACGCCGGCTTGGGCTGGGGAAAAACCCACATTTTCACATCTGATTACAGTTGTAATCCCAGCAACTTGCTTCATATGGGTGGACCTCTGGATATGTGCAGACATCAGCCCAATGCCACACAAGCAGAAAATTCTGCACACATGCAAAAAGTTAGAGAACCACAGCCAAAGCCCGGGATTGTGTCTTATACAAGTAATCCCACTGAAGTCAGTGGGATGGCTCAAGCAAGTAAATATTGCAGAGTTGGACCTTCTTGTAGAAGTCAGGGCTTAAAGAAGCCTCAAGTGAGCATCAGGAAGTCAGTCATAAAATACTTTAACACTGAGCTTTAGAAGCATTAGGGTTTTGAAGGCTGGGAGTAGTTTTATTTAGAGGCTTCTGTGATATACATTTTTTTTTTTAAGTCCCTCTATAAAAGTGGAAAGTGAAGATGTAAGTACCTTCTGAAAATCTGGACTAAAGAGGGATCTCACCCTCCTCTTTTCCCACAGTTATTATAAGAGGGGGATTTAATTATGTAGTATTTCACATAATTCTGATTATACCAATTGAATATTTCTAGCAAGCCTGTATGGCTGGGGTACCTCTGCTCCATTTTCAAGGAGGTCTTAGCCTGTGGGTGCTTCACTGATCATTAAACTCTGATCATGTAAAATGAAACCAAAAAAACCCAGCTTTGGGAGACTTTGCTTGTGGGATGCTACTGTTTCTCATGCACACATTGTATCCATGGAGGGCCAAATCCTTTCCTATTGTAAAAGCCTTTGGCTGCAGTAATAGATGGACTTGGCTCCTTGCAGTTAAACAGACAGTACTTCTGTTGTGCATTAACAGGAATTGGGTGATTCAGTAAATGCATGAATTAGCTGTTTTCCTTTGGGTTTGCCTTTTCATAGCTACAGTAACTTTGGAGTTGTCAACTCAGCATGTAGTCAATCCTTTAGAGAGTGTCCACTTACCCCTTGGGGAGAAAAACCCTTCCAAGTTACAGCTCTCCGCCACATTTGGCAAATCACTGGTGTCACCTGCAAGAAAAGAAAATATTTTCAATCCTCCTGCTGAGTCAGAGCCTTTCAGTAACAAGTCCCTCAAAATAACTTGAGGATAAGACCTGCAACAAGTGGGTCTTGGCATCAGAAGGTCAAGTTTGTCACTTGTCAGTCCCTCAGCAGCAGAGGAGTTGCAATAAAATTTAGCTTGCTGGACTGTGACTAATTACATTAGCCAACTCCATTCTTTTTTTGTATAGGGCCATTAAAGTAATACCCTGAGCAGCCCAGGATGCGCCTACACAGCACAGCCTGGTTGATTCAGTGATATTTTAATATTTTAAATGTCTCTGCTGCAGTTGGTAGCACCGTGATACTTTACAAATCAGACTCTGTAACTGCGACCTATGATTCAAATGACTGCCCCTCTGACTAATTTAATGTTTTTGGGCAGAAGAATAATGAAGATGCAGAGCAGAATATTCAAAATCTTTGCTGAGCTCGATGGTGTGCGTTGATATGAATTGTTGCTGAGTATAGCCTTGTTTGAATTTTGCAGTGTCTTGTATAAATAAGTAGTTCTGCTGTTATAAACTCTGACCATTTATTGTGTGTCTCACAATATAAATTGTCCTTCCTAGACTGCAGTTCCTGGAGTCATGTGATTAAAATCATGTGAATGAATTTCCAGCTGTCATGGGATCCTTCCCCATTGCTAGAGTGCTAATGGGAGAGAGGATGAAGTCCAGGGGCAGAGAGTCCTCTCAATCCCTCTGGCAAACAGGCTCTGGGAATGAAAGAGATTCACCTGTTGGAAAGCAGGGAATGAGACCCAAATTCAGAATAACTTACTGCTTTTTCGTAAGATTTTCCTTCTGGTCAGCTTGGCCACACCAAAGATCATCCAAGGATTGCCAAGGACAGATGGTGTAACACAGGGCATAGGAACAAGGCATGGAGAAAGCAATGCTTTTCTCACTTTGCTCCCCAGCCTGCTCACAACAAACAATATTTTGGGAACTTCCCAAGACAGAGGCTCTCTCTGTGCATCACAGAGTCATAGAACGTTCCGAGTGGGAAGGGACCCACAGGTTTTGCTGTTCCTCCACAGCAGTGCTGTACCAGTTGCCATTTTTCCAGCCTACCAAGGTATTGCATTTCCCTTTGTGTCACACTTTGAGTTCACTGAATACACCCAACCGCTTTTCCAAAACAAAGAATCCCAAGTAACCGATTTTTTTTTTTTTCTTCCACAGCAATGCACAGATGGCTATGAATGGGATCCTGTTAGGCAACGGTGCAAAGGTACAGTAAATAATTTTCAAAGACAGACTTGCCACTGGTATTCTTTAAGTATTCTCACTGCACACCCCTGTTTTGGACACGGAGGTGTGCGTGCATGTCTCGTCGTGTTCTTTGTGTTAATGGCTGTTGCAGAAGGTTCGACTGTTAAAAGCATGACTTGTGTTGTTGCTAACCACAGATATTGATGAATGTGAAATAGTCCCAGATGCATGTAAAGGTGGGATGAAATGTGTTAACCACTATGGAGGATACCTCTGTCTACCCAGAACAGCGCAAATTATTGTAAATGAGCGAGAAGAAGCAGCAGCTGAATCCACAAGTGGTCGAAACAACGTCATTCGCCGGACCCCGGCCGACCCCCAGCGTGCCCCTCCCAACCCAACCCACCAAATCCAGTGTGCAGCTGGGTATGAGCCAAGTGACCACAACGTGTGCCAAGGTAAGCCAGCGCCAGCCTCGGCTCTGCTTCCGCTGCAGTCGCAGCGTGGGTGACAACACACCCAGGGGAATGACAGCCTGTAGCCCCCTGCGCTGACTGGAAGGGATTGTTGCTCCATTAACACCTTTAAAGATGCAGAAATAAAATACATAAATGTCACTGTTGTTGTTTGAGGTATCAGAATGTGCAGTTTGTTGCAGCCTTACAATCTGTCCCATCTATTTGGGGCTAACGAGTGGAATTAATTCTGTTGTCTGTAGCTCCTAAGAAAACCCTTAAAGCAATGCCAGTGTTGTATTAAGTATGTCTAGGAAAGGAAGTGATCTGAAAAGAGTGGGCATGCAGCAAGGCATAAACAATTTGGAAAGGTTTGCATAACTCATTTTTTCAGTAAGTGAATGCTGAATGAACAAAAAATAACCACAGGATGAACTTTTGCTTAGAGCATGCTGCAATGCAGAAGGGTCCTCTATTTTTATCGTGGATAAGGAATATTCCTCCAGCAGTAGGAACCCAATTTCTGAGCAGCCTGTGCTCTTCTGATCTCTGTGGAAGTAGCCCTAGGCAGACCCTGCCAGTTTACTTCTAGTCCTTGAAACTATGGCAATGAAGAGCTTTCATCTGAGTGTACATACACCACTCACATTGCCAAAAATTCTCAGGGCATTAGCAATGTTAATTGTATGCATTCAGGAACCAGCCTCACAAGCACTACTGTAAACTAAGACTGTTTCATTTATTATTTTATATAAATAGTTTACTCTTCTACTTGCTGAAGTAACAAATGTTTTAGCCATTGTTTTGTTTTCTTTCATTGAAATATATTCTACCCCTTGCTCACAAATTTGCTTTTCAAGCACATTGGAGGGACATCCATGCAAAGAGAGGGCAAAACTTGGCCCTGTGGTTCATCTTTTCCACTTTGTGGCCTATAACAGTATAATCACATAAAACAGTACTTGAGGGACTGTAATCAGGGCAGGCTGTAATACATAGTGGTAGTTTCCTTCTCCCTGGTATTCATGTACACAGGACATTATTTATCACTAGTAAGTAAATTCCCTGTCATTCTGGAACACAGTAATCATCATGGAGGTTGGAGGAGTTATTTTTGTAGGCAAAGCCTCAGAGTTGCATTTCTGGCTTATCTGCTCACGTCCAACATTTCTGTCACTCTGAGTCAAGAATGTCAAGTACAAAACCTACCACAGGAGGTCAGGTCCCCTTAACCCTGGGTAGTTACTGGGGGTCATCAAGGGAAAATCAATGCAAGGATGGAAAATTGGCTTTTTCCTTAGTTTAACTTGGCAAAGCAGCAGCAGAACCAGGAGCAGAACTGCTGGGTTTGGCCTGGCACTCCCTCCTTCAGGTGCTGCTGCTGGCACTACTCTTCACTATTGGTGAACTGCAATAAACTGCTCCAACTTTAGCACATGGTAACGTTTCTATTTGATAAAAAATGCAAGTCGTGCTAGAAAATTTTGAAACGTGACCATCCCCTTTGCTACACTGGCTTTAGGTGCATAAATGTGGGATACAGTAGGGCAGTTTGACAGCATTTAGTTTGTGCTCCAAACAAAGGTTGAGGGTTAGGTTTAAGAGAGGCTGACAACTGGTTGAGGTTTCTGTTTTGTTGAGGAGAAATTGGTGGTGATACATTACTATTACTTTACTCCCTGCTCTGGCTTCCTGGAACTTACAACTAAATATTTCTATTCAATTCCCAAATCCTTGGTTAATTTAGAACAACAACTAAGTGTTGT
This sequence comes from Chaetops frenatus, assembly GCA_013400775.1. Taxonomy (NCBI): domain Eukaryota; kingdom Metazoa; phylum Chordata; class Aves; order Passeriformes; family Picathartidae; genus Chaetops; species Chaetops frenatus. The sequence continues at coordinate 1,491,649 of VZTR01015106.1, forward strand.
TACAGTACCAGAACTTTTCACCAGCAGGCACACAAACTATGGTGAAATCTTGGGCTTGACTGAGTCAAGCTCCTCATTTCCTCATGCCAAAATTTCAATCTGAATGCAGAAAGCATGGAAATATGAGTGTTTAAAAGCTGAAATGTATTGTAACTGAATGCATTCCAGCTGGAAAAAGGATAATGGACAGTGTGCTTGAAAGAAAGGATAAAAGAGTTTTGGAGCACTTAAAGCATGCATTCAACTTCATGATCTTCATGCTTTTCAACTGCTGAAAATATCTTATAAAAGATAATCTTGATCAGCAATGGTCCCGCTGCGGATTTATTTAATTATGGTTAAAAGACTTTGCTATGATAACTGCTCGAGGCTCCTAGGGAGTGTAACTTACAGATATAGTCACACTTAAGCTTGTTTTATTGTTTAGTAAATCAAATATGAAGTCCAGCTCCTTCTAATTGTTTGCAGATGTATGACATTTTCCTTCCAGTCCAGCAGCACTAAGTATTTTATAACCAATGTGAAAGTGTGGAGACCTCTGTTTGAAACAATAACATGCTCTGAGGAGCTGAATTACTGACATCATGCTGCAGTGTGAGGGGCCTTCTGTTTTAACACAAATGTCCACTCCCTTTTTAAATGTGGAACAGCGGGGAAATGACAGGCCAAACACACTCCTGTGGGTCCTGTGCTTGGAATAAATGCCCAGAAATGACACTGGTCCTGGTGGATTTCACCCCATTGATGTGCTGATACACGTGTTTGTAACTACTAGTGAGCAGAAACATGTTCTGGTGTAATCACTTCGGTGTTAGAAGTGGGGGGAACAAACATTTCCTGGGACTTTAAGATATTCTTTATGAGCAGTGATGCCAGGAACCCCCAAAGTGAAGCAAGGAAGAGGGAGGTTATTCTGGAGGAAGATCTCTGATGTGGAAAATGTTGTGCTTCAATGTAAACACTTGAGCTGTACTTTAAATTCTGAGTTTATGACCTTAACTTATCCCCTCCCTCCCCATCCCAAACAGTTCCCACTTCACTGTCACTCCTAAATCTGGTCCCCAAGAGAGATTCCCATATGTGGCACCTGGTGACACTTTCAGGAAGCCACTTGGATGTTCAGCCCTGCCACTGTGAGGGTATCACTGTAACTGAGAAGAGCAAGAAACCGAGGAAAAAATAATTTGAAGCAAATTTTGAAGCAACTCACTGAGTTAACTAAAGTTCCCAGACTTTTTTTATCAGTTTTTCCTGATAAAAACCATAAATTGCTGCACTCTGTGTCTGCATGTAGGACTGAGTTGTATTTTACTTTGTTGTTAGGCTCTCTGTGATTTGAGTCTGCTCCAATTGAATCAAAAGAAAATCACCCAATTAATTCAATTTTGTCAAACCTGGTCTGTAAGAAAGTACTGGCTTCTCCTAGAATGTTAGTGACACTTGAATGAAAAAAAAGGACCAAAAAGAGGTACCACATAACCTGTAAACTTGAGAAGGGGAAAGAATTTATTTTCCTTAATTCCTATCATGCTGGCAACACAAGCAATAAAGTAAGCAAACTTTTTTGCTCCTCAGCTAGATTAACTTTTGATATTTCTCCAGCCTGTTTGTAACCCTTTATGCAGCTGCAATGTCAAGTGCAGGAAGGAGACAGATTGCAATACAAGAGGTTCAGTGCTTGCTTAGGTGGAAAAAAGACATTTTTCCAGAGTTCTGCCCAGGCTTGGTGGACATTGGTTGCTTTTTCCCTCCTCTCTGGAAGGAGGCAAAAAATGAATTTGTTTTCCATGCTGTGGTTATTTTCCCCCTGCAAAATTATTTTAGGTATCCTTACACTGGTAGGGGTTAAGGACTTCTTTGTTTGTTTGTTTTCTGGTACTTTTCAAAGTAACATATCACACTCTAGCTATGCTTTTAACTCAAGAAGTTAAGTGTGGATAAGTAAAATCAGGCTAAATTGTGCATCTGTAGAGTCCTTTTTGGTGTTGTCCAGTTAAGGTAGGAGGGACAAGGGGGAGCAGTTCACGATGTTTTCCATAGAAAAATCACTTTATATTATATATATTTACATATGTCAGGGATGTGCAGCTGGCAGGTAAAGGACATAAAAGGTGAGGGCAGGTGCACTTGGCTGCCCTGGCTGTGCTCTGGCAGGAGGCTCCTCCCTGGCATTTTGGCTGTGGCACCAGAGTCCCTCTGCAGCTCCTAATGAGCTCCACTTAGGGTGCTTTGATTCCCCTCCCCAAGTGCTCCTGGAAGTGCAGCCACATCCAGTCCAGCTGAAACTCCAGGGGTGCCACTAATGTGCTACAACCACTAACGAGCACTCAGCCTTCAGGGCCAGACTCCAGGGAGCCTCAGAAGTGCATGGACTGGGATTTTGGAGCCTCTGCACCAAGCTGGGATCTGCTCCTTATGGGTTCAACCTATTTTCTAATTCAGAAATAGCCTAAAATAGAGCTAGAGAAGTTCCTTAGCCATGGAAATGTTTGGACATTGGAGAGCTTTTTGTAAAGTATTGTACCATCCCAGGTTTTCTGCCTTCCTGTAGGTAAGGAATACTTTTAAAAATGTTTCAGGGCTACTTTTAAAAGAGCCTGAGGTGTGACAAATTTAGTTGCAGAGCTCTTCCTCTCAGGGCACAACTGTTTACAAGGACATGCAGTGACAAGGGGGAGTGGGTTTTAAATTGAAAGAGTAGGTTAGGTTTAATATTAGGAAGGAGTTCTTCCCTGTGCAGGTGGGGAAGCCCTGGCACAGGTGAAGCTGTGGCTCTCCCATCTCTGGAAGTGTCCAAGGCCAGGCTGGACAGGGCTTGGAGCAACCTGGGACAGTGGGAGGTGTCCCTGCCCATGGCACAGGGGTGGAATGAGGTGATCCTCCAGGTCTCCTTCCAACCCAAACTATTTTGTGATTCTGTGAACACCACTAGGCCTGTTGAGTTTGAGGACAGGGTGAAGAGAGAGGCTGTGGCAGAGAAAAATAAGGCCTGGTTATCTGTTTTAGGATGGCAGCAGCTCAAAGTGCTCCCTCAGGCCGTGTGTTTGTGCAGCACTCCAGCGAGTGGGGAGGGAACTTTTGTTGCCAGCTGTAGCCACTCTGACAGACTGACTTGGTTACATGTGCCACTTCAATGCTCATTACTGGGACCAGCCACAGGAATTCTGCAGGTCTAAGAGGATCCACAGAAGGACACAAGCTGACACTTTGCATAGCTCTTTGTTCATAGCTTCCAATTAATTCCTTGTACATTTGGATACATCATGCAGTGATCATCTTTCATCAGCCCATCCCGAACCAACTGTTCAAGCTGTTAATATGTGAAACTGCTGCAAAGAAGCATCTCTTTAGTAGCCCTGAGGGTCCAGAGGGGCGTTCACAAAAACCCATCTTGTTTTGAGGGCCTGGTTTTGGGCATTTTTGAAATCTGGCCACTCTGAATCATCTGTGCTATTTGCACAGCTGTGGGTGTCAAGTCAAGACCTTGGAGAGATTTTCTCTGTTCTGTCGGACCATTTTACTGTGAACATCCATCACAAGCATAAATACTAGCAGCTGCTTTCCTTTCCTGAGTTAGTTACTGCTTTCCCATTGTCCTGACCCCTGTAGGAACATGCTCAGTGTGTTGCAGCTAAAGATTCCTCCCATTTGCTCATCGTGCTAAGTGTGCTAGAGGCAAGCAAGCTTCCCCAAGTTGTATTTACCTTAGCTTCCCGAACTGGGATTATGCAGGCAAGCACTGGACTTCGAGTTTAAGTAAACTCATTAGCAGTTCTCATGGCTTCTTGCAGCAGAAGAATGGGATCACACAGTAGTCACCTCTCTGTCATCCTTGTGGGCTGCCTTTGTTGATTTTAAAGCCTGTTGCCTTAGTAGCTCGGAGGAGGCTGGTGTTTTGACAGACCAAACACAGCAAATGGATTCAGAAGGCACATAGCCTGAAGGAAGTCCAAACTGCAGCCATCTGTCCTCCTTCAGAATTCCTCTCTCCAAGCTGGAGGTCTTTTCCACGATGCAGTCAGGAATAACACCAGATAGCAAAGGGGAAGAATGTGCTTATGCCTGACCCTGACTTGGCATCCCAGAGCACTTGGCACCCCATTAAACAGCTCAGAGCATTTACTCTCTCTTCGAGGAATTCCCTGTACCTGCTGCAGACACTCAGATCTGAGCATCTCCTACAAGTCAGGAAAACCACACAAGGAGTGAGAGCTGTCACCTGCTCCACTCAGCAGCACCAGAGGGCACAAAACAGGATTTGGGGCAGCACAGGCTGTGCTCCCTGTGCCAAAGCCTGCTCTCAATGGAATATACTCCACAGCATCACAGTAACAGTTTTCCCAGGCATGCCAAGGCACCCTGGCAGGAGCTTTTAGCACCTCTCTCAGATAATTTTACAGTGACACTATTGCCACTGGGATGTTCTCACTTGCTCTGAGCAGTTGTTTCCTCCCAGTCTCCTGCACTGTCACTCCTCAGCCTCCTGAGGAAGGCTTTGTGCTTTTCCTTTCCCCAGTTGTTTGCTCAGGATGATTTTCCCTCAACCACCACTTTTTTCCCTCCATTTTCAAACCTGATTCCTACTCTAGATTAAATAGTGTATAAAGGAAATGCTCTTACCTGTGTTTTATTTTCACTCTTGCAGTCTGGGTTACTGAGTCACCTTTGCTAGAACATATCTAAAGGATCTCAGCATTACAAACACATTTTTCTAAGGTCCAAGATTTTCCTTGAGCATCTCCAGTGATGGGACACAAATTTAGGAAGCTGGGAAACTAGTTCAAGGGCTGAAATTCAAAACTGTTAATTCCTTCATTTTATTCTCTTTCCAAGTGCTATCTCCCTTCCCATGCTAGCCAGGGAAGATGATAGCTGCAGTTTCTGTGTGCCAAAACAGCCCTAGGGGAAGAAACAAAGCTTCCTGCAAGGGCAGCAGAGGCCTCTTTGATTCGTCCCTGCAGCACCCAGGGATTCCTGTGTCCCTCTCCCTTGTCCTTTGCTAGGGAATCCCAGCTGCTGCCCCACAGCCAGGCACAGCAGTCTCCAGCACTGTGGGATTCATTCAGGATATGCTGTTTAGACTTGCTGGTTTGCCATTTTCCCACTGTCAAAGACAGTGGCAGTGTTACAGGACTCCTTTCTAGCGAGATATTTTTGGTCTGGTAGAAACCACAAGGAGAGTGTAATTTTTGAGTTCACCTACCAGGTTGCATCTTCAACATTCCACATATTTTGTGGTGTAGTCAACTCCTCTTGTGCAGCCCTTTGTCATGGCAACCCCTTTGTGCTGTCTGTGTTAACTGAGGAAGGATTTGTACTTTTTGATCATGGGATTAATGTAAACTGAGCTTGCCCACCTCCTTTCATTACACTTAAAGAATCTTTATTCTTTTTTCCCCCTCTGTGACACTTTTTGAGCTACTTTTTCTGAGTTACCATTATTTATGCCTGGTCTAGAATAAGTCACATGAAATTCAAGCATCCCTTGGGGTGAAGGGTTCTTATCAAAGGGAATTTTGGCACATACCTGTCAAAGTTTAGATGCTCCTGTCCACAAGGTTGGAAGATCTGAACTGGGCTTGTAAGATCTCTGTTCTCTAAACGACAAGAATACATGGAATAGGTAGTCAAACATATATAGTTCATGAGCAAAAAGTACAAAATTTCACAAAGAAGTATCTGTTTTATCTTTGATTTACTAAGTTTTGTTTTTATAGCAGCCAGAAGGCAGCAGTTTTGGAGAGAAAGTTATTTGCTATAATTCAATAGACAGCAAAATGTAACTTGAAAAAACTCTTATACTAAATACACAAGAATGCTACTTGTACCTTCTTTCATCTACCTTTTAACTTTACTAAAAATACAAGAGGGATCTGCAAATTACAGAGCTCTGAAGTATTTTAGCACACAAGTTGTTATTATAAAATACCTTTAATGCTCATTCACATTCATGTCTTATTTGTTAATCTGAAATCATGTTAAAGGTTGGTCCTGCTGTAAGCAGAGTAGAAAAATGTCTACTTTTTGTTAGGTATAATTATATGGTCAAACTTGCAGCATCAAAGCTGAAAAAAGTGACTAAGAAAACATGTGTTAGACACACTTTTATAGGCTACAGTGCTAAGAAAAAGTTCTTGAGGCTCAGCAATGAATTAGATGTTTTCTGGCAAAATGTACCCCAAGCTCTTAATTAAGCATTTTTAAAATTAGATACTCAGTAGCCCCTTGTCTGTTGCTGTTACTGAATGGCTTAAATAAGTAACTTTAAAGTAAAATTCTTAAATGGAGTGACCAAAGATTCAGTGTGTGAAGGGATATTTACTTTGAGAAACTCAATCTGGCTTTAACTCCTGATTGAAAAAAATCATGCCTTTGAGTGGACATATAAATTAATTCAGCCTGTTTTGATTAGGTGTGAGAAGGAGAAGCTATTGCTGAGCCTTCCTTTACAAGCTGAATTTAACCTGAAGGAAACTCCTGGTCTGGTGCATGACCCAGTGTGAGGTGATTTAAGCAAATCTGACATTTCACTTGAGCACGTTCAGCCCGTGCCTGAACAGATGTTCCATGGAGATTCCTGAGCACAGGCACAGCTTGTTCCAGGGATTTTGTTCCAGGGATTTTATGTGCATCTGCCTGCACAGGGGGGATTCCTGGGAACAGGTAACTGGGCAGAAGGTGTGCAGTCAAACCAATGCCACTATCAGATGGAGCCCAAACCAAACTCTGACAAGGCAGATTGCTGTGCAAATCTGGGGCCTCACACCAAGAGTTAAGTTTGGGTTTCAATTTCAATTAAAACTCACCAAAGTTTAAAGAAATCCAAGGGGAAAAGGAAAAAAAAAAAAAAAGAAAGAAAGAAAATTTTTTAAAAAAGCATCTTATGGGATATAAGCCCCCATAATTTCAGAAAAGCAGTCATTTGGATAATCAGGTCCTGAATATCTTGTAGCATTATAAATTTAGAAAGAAATCCTTATCAGTATTGTAATAGCTGCCTGTTGTCAGAAGTACTTAGAATTGGGAAATGCAAGGACTTTTGATAGGTAACAAAGTTCTGTGTGGTTTTAAAGAGGTTGCCAATAAGGTAACATTTAATAACAGTCTTGCACAGAGCAAAGGAATCAAACATGGCAAAGTGAGCAGGAATTTAATTGATTGTAGCTGACTTGACCTATCTTATAAAAATAAAAACCAGGAGAAACAATCTCTTTCTTGTCTAAACGTACTCTGGGGAGAATTTTGAGGATCTGGGATACAGAGTAGCTGGAATTAAATGCACTTTTAGAAGCAACAAATACTTGCTTGTAGTTTTTAAATCACTTCCTTCATAAAATAATTTGTTCTCACAGGACATCCTTATCAGGAGCCAGTTTTCCACAGAGCTTTGGGATGATAAGGGTGACCTGGGTAAAACAAGGACTTGCCTGTCAGTCCTGGAGTGAGTTAAAAGCAGGAATACAGGAATATTTCACAAGGCAGTGAGCACAGAATCACATCAGCAATAAGCAGTGCTTTGGAGCACCCCCTGCTCTGCCCCTGAGGGCTGTGGATGACACCTGACTTCATTCCTCCCAGAAGTTGTTGGAGACTAAATCAGGAAAGAGTGCAGAATCCAAAAGTCATTCCCACTTCTCAAGGGGAAATAAAAAACATGTTCTTCTCTGACATCATTCTGCCTGCATGTACTCTGCATCCAGACCTTCCTCAGCCTTATCTGGCTTAACTTGAAGCATCAAAATAGATTTTCTTTCCCACTTTCTCCTTTTGTGTTACTGGAGTAGAACATAACTCGGGGATGGTTGCAATACCCAAAGATATTTTGTGCTGACACTTCCAGCATTTTCTCGCCAGAGCAAAAAGCACTGTACAAGCAGATAAAAATTATAGACTTAACACCACTGAGCACCTCCAGGGTTTCTGGTGTTGGCAGGAGCAGGAGAACTTTACAGCTTGAATTAACCCAAGGTAGAAGAGAGTTAGAACCACACTCCTGATGGCATTTGTGCAGGAAAAGTTGGGTGCAGGAAAAGTTGGGTGCAGGAAAAAACCCACCTATTTTCCCCATTGTAAGCACTGACCATTATTTAAAGAATCCAGGAACTATATTAATAAATTTTAACCTATCAATCAGCATGTGCAAAAGGATGATTTTGGGGAGGGGGCTGCTTTTCTGCATGTGTTCCAAGACAAAACTATTCCTCTGTTAGAAACTGTGGCTCTCTATGCCTATAAAAAGGAAAATTCCCCATTTCTAGACAAGACATTTTTATGAAAAAGTTGCTTCATTATGTATTTAAATCAAAACATTCTCTCCATTCTGGTTACAGTCAGAGTTCAGTATCCACTGTGAGGAGAATCTCTTCCTTACTATGTATGCAGATTTATAAGGCTCCAGGCACCTTTGAAATAAATTGAAAGCACAGCCATGTAATAGAGCCAAACCCCAAAACCAGCCAAGGAGATCCACCCAGCAACACCCTCGAACACCCTCAGCTCTTCCCCCAAAGCACAGCTTTGGAGCACTGGTCTTGATCTTGTCTCTGCTTTCTCCACCCTCCTAAAAGCTTCCTGGGGGATTCCCCAGCTCCGGAGCTGTGCAGGGGCTGTTTGGGATGCAGGAATAGTTCACTTGCTTGGTTTTCTTCCCTCTCAAACAGCTCGGGAGCAGGGCAGCTGTTTGGACAGTCTGGGACAGGGGGATACTGAAAAACAGGAGCAGCAGGAGAAAGCAGCAGCTTGGGGATGAGGAGAGGTTTTAACTGCAGAGAAAAGCGTAGCAAAACCATACAGAAATAATCAAAGCAGGTTTCTAGCTGCTGTTTCCCGCTTGGAAATTCAGAGTTTGAGTCTTTTTTTGGGATGCTGGAAGGTGGGATGGGTGGAGAAAACACTTCCCAAAATCTCTGCCACGGGATAGGAGTGAGGCCAACACTTTAGGAATTTGATCAAACAAAGGTCTGGACATTTTATACAGTGAGAGCTGAAGTTAAAAAGCAGCAACTTTTGGAAAGGTTAACAAACCTAATTTGTGCTTAGGGCAATCCTCAAGTCTTACAGAATGTCAGGATGAGGTTGATTGTTGAAGAGCAGATTGGTGATACCTGTACTTTTCTGAGGTCTCTCCCAGTGCCCAATTTGGGAAAGCAGTGTCTGAAAGTTTTCCATCTTTCTGGATTTGGTGGCTGTTACCTGTGGGTTGAGCACAAAGCCAATTCCCCAAAGCTCTGGCTAATCAGTCTGGTGGACATCAGATGTTCAGTCCCACAACAGAAGGCTGCAGAAGGTTGAGCCTTTTTTGGGAGAGCACACAGACCAGTGTAGTTTTGTTAAAAATTAAAACCATTGGGAAATTCAGACAAAAGTGTCCGCAATTCTGCCAAAGTGGTGTGTAAATAACCTGATTGTTAGCTGTCAAATACAATTTCTATCTCAAAAATAAATCAGGTGTTGATGTCAGAACATTGTAATCACAGGAATCTGGGTTTGTTACTGTGGGGCACAGCAAGCAATATTGAAATTCAGTGACACTGAGTACTGGCACAGCTTCCAGGGGCCCTCCAAGGCTCCATTCCCCTGGACAAGGTGTGCATGGAGAAGGAACTGTCCTGCTCTAAGCAGCCTCATGGGGCACACACTTCCTTACCTTAAGGCTTGGACTCAATGATCCCTTTCAACGCAGAATATTCTGTGATCTGTGACTTCACCAGCACATCACACCCCACAGTTGCTGTGTTCAGTGGTGCAGCTGGGACAAAAGCAGCAGCAGGAGCAGCTTATATCATTCCTTGCATTTGATTCTTTGTTTTAGCATCTGTCATGTCCAAACCAGCCAAAAAGTGGCCTCAGCACACTCTGGCTGGGGCTCCATTCACATGCCTCATGTGTGACCAAGCAGGGGCTGAGGAGCCTCTCCACAGCCTGGTCCTCAGGCTGGGATGGGGTGGGGTCCCATTCCTGCCACAGCCCCCAGCAGCAGGCTGGGAGCAAAACATTAAAGACACCAAAGGGACACGTTGGGATTTTCACATACTCAACAGCCATTGGGGGGTTCAGCCAGCAAGAACAACCCCAAGTGTGTAAGAACAGGAAAAACAGCAAAAAGGCAGCACAAACCAAGGAAGGGTTGTTAATTAGGCTGTAACTTTCTGAGTGGGACAGCTGTGGGATCTGCCTGGATGGAGCCCATCCCTGCAGAACACACCAACACACACGCACTCAGCTTTCCAGCCCTGAGTTCCAGAGCTGCCTCTGTCACACAAAGCCAGCTTCAAGACAGCATTACTGTCCCGTTGGGATGCACTTGGGATGGGCTGCTCAGACAACAGCCCTTAAAAACTGGAATGATAATATGCAGGTTTTTCCATTCCTATCATTTGTCCTTAATTTGAGAAATTAAATGCTTATGTCCCATTGTTAACTATTCTTAGCACTAATTGCACAATTTAGCCCAGTGGTGACCAACTGGTTTCCTGACAGTTCTTCTCTTAGTTCACAGCTGGGCTGAATTTATTTAGTTTGGTGCTTAGGTTGCATTAAAAATGAAGTGGTGTGGCATTCACCACATATTTTAATCAGAAATCTAACTACACTCAATTCCTGCCTGAAGAACACTATAAAAAGAGGAAAGAAAGGTAGCAGAGTTCTCCATTCTGGTTTATAGGTTAGAGATGTTTACAGCAACCCAGAATAATTCAGGTGAGAAGGGACCTTGGGAGGTCTCCAGCCCAACATCCTGCTCACATCTGAGATCAGACCTGGGAGGTTTCTCCAGTCAGGGCTTGAAAAACCCCATGGATGGAGAGCACACAATTTGTCTGGGCACCTGCTCCACACCTTGACTGCCCTAATGGTGAAAAAGGTTTTCCATATACCCAGAACCCCTCCTTCCAATTCACCCTGGATTCACACAGAAAAAAGAGATGTCTGAAAAAGGCAGACTTGGGGGGAAAAGGGTGTTTTTTTAAAAATGCATAGGTGAGGAAGTGTTTTCAATAAGAGGAGGCAACAATTCTGGGTAGCCCTGGGTTTGAATGAAAGTATTTTCCTGAGAAGCAGACTGGCTGAATGTCATTCCCAACCTCCTATGACCCAATTCCTGCTACAAGTCAATCTCTGCAGCTTTTTCATTTCCAGTTAAAACCAAAAAAAAATTTAATATCAATGTGTATTCACAAACAAGGAAAGAAGTGAAGTTCCACTGATCAGTGACTGTGCTTACTTGAACTGTGAATAACTGCAGATATTTTCATAACTAGTGCCTACCAAGCTTCTCAAAGTACTGAGAGCACATCAAGACTGATTTTAATAAACAAAACCACTGTTTATATTTGAAGTATCCTAATTAAGACACCTGCAGTTGCATTCCAGCATTTAAAGCACACATTTAAAGCACACATTAAATCAGCGTTTTCCCTGACACCTTTGCACGTGTCTCAGTCTACACAATTGCTCACTGCTGGCCTCACTCAGTCCTTCACCTTGTTGCTAGGAACTTTTATTTTAAAACCCCTCACTACAAAACTTGCCAGAGCAAGCCTGCAATACCAGGCACAGGCTGATCCTACTCATGGGTGGGTAGGAAATGCTTGAGAGTATGGGAGGGAGTAGCCTTGATCTGGAGGAATTGGCTGTTTACTCAGCTTGCAGTTCCATGGCTGGGACAGTTTTCAGATCCCTCTGCTGAATATCCCAGCTTGTCTCACATCTACCCTTTTAGATACTGTTCAGTTCTTGTTTCTGTATAATTCCTAATTCTTCTTTCCTCTTTTCTTTACTTAAACTCTTGGCAAACGAGTGGCAAAACCTGACTGCAAACAGCAGTTCACACTGTGATCCTGGATAAATTACGGTGCAATTAGCAACGGCACTTTCAAAATGTTAATGAAATAAAGCTGCTCCTTTAGGAAACCAGATACTTTACAGTTGATGATTTATGGGGACTCCAAACAGGATTGTGGAATTTGCAGTGCCAGATGAGGCTATGCTGTCACTTTTACTCACTAAATACTTGGTGCCACTACTCTAGGAATTGAGGCCTGGCTTGGCTACAAGAAGCATCTCCTCATTCTCTTCTCTGTAAAATCTTATCCCTTCTGGAAGTTGAATTTCAAGCCAGAACCATTTTGTCCCTTCTGAGGAGCAGATGGATGCAGGGGCTGGTTTGGGACAGAATGACACGTAGCTGTGCATCCACAGAGATCTTTCCAGGAACCTCTCAGATTCCTTTGCTGGCTCTAGGAGCCTTGCTCTCCACTACTGGACATTTTGGGCAAGCACATGTACATGTAATAAGTGTGGAGCCTTGTGGGGTAAATAAAAATTCCTGCACAAATAAGAGGAATAATAAATCAAGCCCAAGAGTTTTAAGGCAATATGAAGAATTAAACTATTTGCTGAACCTTCTGTAGATAAGAGGTCATTGTTCTTTGTTTTGAAAAGATTTTTGGTTTTAATTTGTATTTAGCCTTACTTATCTATTATGCCTTGCTTCCTTTTTATTTTCCTTTCCATGAAAACAAGACTTAAGTCCTTAAAAATCATTTGGACTTGATCCTAAAACACACTAAACACTTCCCAGTCCAGAAAATAATAGGGTACAAGAATCTTCATGTTTTGGATTTCATTTGTCAGAGGTGTTTTTGGACCTCTGAAATACCTTCAGAAGACCCTGTGGTTATTAGCTGAGACACTGTTTCTTTTCTTTCATGCTGATTTTTTGCCTGTCCATGAAATCTCCAAAGCAAACTCACAGTCTGTTAGATCCTAAATAAATTTAGACAAAGATCTCATTACACAGGATGTTCAATTATCTTCTAAAAACCAATCTCATCATTAGTCTTCCACTGGTGTTTTGCATATTTATTGATAGCATCTGATTAATTAAACCCAGCCTCTAAATCAGGGCAGTTGGTTAAATGCTATCTATGAAATTTTTCAAGCTACTGAAGCCCACACATTCTCAGCCTGCTAAAAAACTTCCCCTCCTCTTTCAGTAGTTCCTGTCCGGAAACTTTGTATTTTGAAAAAGCTTTTTTAAAAAAATAATCTTTACAGGCCACAACTTTGATTATCTGGTTCTTGCTGTCCTCTGAATTGTCCACCTCTCTCCTCTCTGTTTGCTGCTTGAACATGGCCCTGGTTTTTGGGTCAGGGTTTGGAGCAGCAGAACAGGGATCCTTCTCCACAGCCAGAGCTTCTCAAAGCCAAGAGCAGAGAGAAAATCCAAGTTCTAGGTTGGGCTTCCCAAACTTACACAAAAAATTTGAGGTTGATTAGCTTGAGAGCTTTGAGAGAAGGCTTTAATGTTGCACACATTGGTTTGGGTTATTCAAGCTAACAAATATAATTGCATAAATAATAGGATTAGTAATTACATTAAAAAATTACTTAAAAAGACTTTAGCTTTAGAATTTTAAGCAATTCCCCCCTCTATCCTATAGGTAAGAAATCAATGTGCTTGTAGATATTTATTCTTTCTCCACTGTAAGTAGACCATCGTCCTAATACTCAACTACATCTCTCCTTGCTTCACCTTTTCACCCTATTCTTTGCTCTTGGCATTAATTACTTGAATATAATTAGCCTCCCTTAGATTCATCTTCTGCCAGTTCACCTCTTGCTTGCCTCATCAGTTCCTGGAAGCCAGCACTTCCACGAGGAAAGAGCCACCAGTCCCATTTTGTTGCCACCCAGCACAGCTCAGTGAGGAGGGCATGGACCTGCCCCAACCTGCTCCGCTGCAAAGCCCAGTGGACAATCAATGCACTGGAATTAAATCCATCTGGAAGGCATTTGAGGCAGCATTTGAGAGCTCTAAGTGTGATTGACAGCTTTTTCCAATAGCTTTGATGAAAGTCTAAATTGAGAAATCTCTTCTCCCACCCTGCAAGGATTTATGAGCAGAATTTCTTTTGACCAGCCACCACTGGCCTGTGTTCAGCAGCATCTGAGGCCCTCATGTTTCCCTGTGGATCCTGCCCAGCCTTTAACCTCTGCAGTGGATTTTAATCACACATTCATGGCTGTCTGCTCAGAGCTCCAGACAGCCAGGCAGTGCCAAATAATGTGCTGACAATGTCCTGGGCATCCCCAAGATGTGCCAGCATGCAGACAGGCATCCCTGGCACTTGGCTCATACATTCCATTTGCAAGAGCATAAAGATCTGGGATCTCATGCCTTTTAAAGAGGGGAATGGAACACACAGAGAACCAAGCAAAAAACCTTTAGGGGAAAAAAAAAAAAAAGGATGAAGAAAGTCCTCAATGCTTTTTCAGGAAAGATGGCTACAAGAGAGGTGGAGAGGGACTTCTTTCAATTTACTTTTTTGCATTGAGAGAGTAGGTTTACATTGGAGATTAGGAAAAAAAAAATTCTAGGCTGTGAGGGTGGGGAGACCCTGGCACAGGTTTCCCAGAGAAGCTGTGGCTGCCTCATCCCTGGAAGTGTCCAAGGCCAGGTTGGACAGAGCTTGGAGCAGCCTGGGATAGTGGAAGGTGTCCCTGCCCATGACACGGGGTTGGAACTGGATGAGCTTTAAAAATTCCTTCTAACCCCAGCCATTCTATGATTCTAAAGCTCCTCACTCATCTTTCTTCCTGGGGCCAGAAGTAAGAGCAACATCCCAAGCCACAAAGTATTAAAAAACTTATCCAGCGAATCCGTCAGGGCCTGTTCCTTCCCTTCCCATGGTAGCTGCAAAGCCAATTCCTTTGATTCCTGCCGTTCTCCGGAGGCAAAAAGCTCGGTTTGGATGGGCATAGTGCTCATGATTGTCCCACAGATCTCCCTGTGTCCTGGGCTCTGTGCTGCTGGAGCTTTCCAACCCCTGCCAGCAATGCAGGACTCTCCTGAGGAGGAGCAATGCCCCAAACCAAGGTTCCCTGCTCAGAGGGGTTCATTTTTCCCTGTCCTTGGCTCTGCTGCCCACAGAGCATCAACACGTTCTGGGGTCACAACCACAAATGGCTTCAAAAGCAACAATTTTCTTTCATTTGGTTGTAAACTGTTCTTTCAGGAATTTCAACAGCTTGGAGGGAATAGCAGGCATTGTCAGAGGAGCTGCTTCTCCTCTCGTGACCACCTTGCAAAAACTGATTTTCTCATTGGGCTGTGTCCTGACAAAGCCTGGCTCTCTCCCTGTGCTCCCTTACCTGTGTTCTGTAAATTTTAAGCTCATCTGGAGACTTGCACAGGGCTGGATCTATTTTAGAGTGTTTTTATTGGCAGCTGGTGTATACTACCATGCACCCACGTGAACAAAATTACAGAGCCCGGACAACTTTTGCACAGAATTCCTTTGGCCACAGTTTCTCTGTGGGTTTCATTTGGCAGAAGTGATATCAAGCAGAAGTCTTTCCCT
Organism: Chaetops frenatus; assembly: GCA_013400775.1. NCBI lineage: Eukaryota > Metazoa > Chordata > Aves > Passeriformes > Picathartidae > Chaetops > Chaetops frenatus. The sequence goes on from VZTR01015106.1 coordinate 1,507,011, forward strand.
CAGCTTCTGATGTAAACTAAAATACACCTTATAAATAGAAAACCCAGGCATTAGGAGCAGTGCCTTTGGGCAATTAGCCACCTTTTGGGCTATGGGAAAAATTCAGTTAGATATGATTCATAAATATAATGAATAGGGTGCCATAAACTTGCCTTGCTCTTCACAAACAAAGGCACATTCTCTGCCTTGAAAAATCAGAAGGGCAGAACCCAGAGGAGCAGGGAAAGAAAAACAGGAGAAGAGTGGGAGATTTAAGGGGAAGAACGAAAAATGGGGCTTCAGTTGTCAGTGGAAAGGATAATTTTGAAGCCCACTGAACAATGTGTGGAGGAAAACTCCACTGCATCCCTCCCTGGCCCACTCCTGCTAAGCTTTGGTTTTGCTTTACAGAACTCACCGTGTAAGACATTTCAAAAAGCAGCCAGTTTGTTCTTCTGGTTTAAGTTGAAGGCTCCTATTGATTACAGCTGGAGCTGGGTCAAGCTGGGGCTGCCTGTGTTCTGCTGGCAGCCTCTGGTTTGTAAATACCTTTCATCTCATCCAGCAGTGATGATGATGATGATGTGGCAGCAATTATTTATCTGCTGCTTTGGGTTTTCTCCTCCACGCTTGCCAAGAGCCCCAAAGCCAGGCCATAGAGAGGGATGCTGGCATCTTTACGTTTCCATTAAATCTTCCTGCTTCTTCTGAAGGAATTCTAACAGCTCTATTGTCATTTCAGCAGTCATTTCTTTCCTCGCTCTCACACTGACAGATTTGGAAGCACCAAATCTATTGCACCACATTTAGCAGGTTTAAACTTGCCACAAATAACCTTGTTATCTGATAGAACTCCCCAAAGGAAAACCCTCCTCCAAGCCTCCCTTTTCCCAGGTTTCTGAGCATCCTGTCTACATCCAAAGATGAAGCAGGAAAAGCAGGCCTTGGTTACCCTCTGAATGGATTTACACACTTGCTTAATACCATGTAAATACTGAAAAATAAAGCATGGATCTTGTCAAACTTAAGAACTTAGCAAATAAGGAGCATTAGAAACAGCAAATAGAGCTGAAGTATCTGCTGCCAAGTCAGTGAGAGATCCCATGTCCTGCCTGGCAATCACTCTAAATACATCCTTTCTCCCACTTCATGTGACCTTTCCAGGTCAGCAATGTTGTGTGTTAGTTTAATATTTTAAAACTGGAACTTTACTGGTATTTGGCCTACTTTTTCCTATTTATTTTCTAAACAAATGATAGCCACTCCCTTCTCAAACTAACCTTTTAAGCTTGGCCAGGAGTCTGTGAAGATCACAAGGTATTTAAAAAAAAAAAAAAAAGAATCACATGCTCAGGCAAACAAAGCAGGTTGCTGCACCTCCCCCTCTCCCACCAGCCCTGCAGCTGGATGTTCAGGATGCTTCAGGAGTTCTCCACTTACTCTAGGAAACACTGCTGAAATCTCATTTTCAGTGAGTGAAAAGTGCCAGGATTATGGTAGCACAGCATCTGTTTCTGAGGCAAACCCACATAACTTCCCAGCCAAACACCAGCAGGGAAAAAAAAAAAAGGAAAGAAAGGAGCAAAGCTGTCCCAATTGCTACTTCTACTTGATTGCTTAAAGGCAGCTGGGAAGGCAGATCCTCAGCCTGAGAGCAGAGCACATCCCAAATTTGAAGGCAAAGTAAATTTGGAAGAAAAAATAGCTCTCTCTTCCCAAGGAAACTTTTGGTTTTTAGAATGTTCATTTTTATTTATTACTGACTCATTGAAAGAACAAAGTATTTTTTGGTGTCTCTTTTTTTTTCTCTTTCTTTTTTTTGTTCCCAAACACAGGAAAAAAAAAAAAAAAAGTGGCTAAACCCCAGAAAAATCTAAGAGTGGGGCCAAAAATAATAATAATTTTCAGTTTTCAGAATTTTTTGTCAGGTTTTTGAAAGAACAACAAATACTTCCCAAGCACTGCTCCAACTTACAATCTGCAATGGACTGCACACCCTCAGTTTATTTCAGTTACCCTCTTGTCCATCTCCCCTTTTCCACAACCTCCTCTGGGCTCCTATCTTGCTTTTCCATGTTAATTTTCCTTCCTTCATTAGTATCCATCCTGCTTTTTTTTTTTTTTT